>CAVLJG010000004.1:71497321-72097321 GCA_963669975.1 Acanthoscelides obtectus | reverse complement strand
TTTTTCTCTTGACCGTTTTCGTAATAACTGTTTTTGCCGCAGGCCTCCAAGATGCATTTCCAGATACAGTATCTCGCATTCTTAGTTGGCCACCCTGTATGTCGTTATAAAAGTGTGTATGTGTACGACATAATAGATACCTAATACCATCGGTAAATTATGAATATGCAAGCAACCTTTATTCAACAGAAGACGAATGGATACTGGTCACATTCTTTAACAAGAACCTCCTGTTTATAACCTAGGCTAGACCACGGGAATTGAAAAGTGTAAACCTAAGCATCTCTACATATGAGATCAACATCGTAGCAGTGCCGTAATTGGAGTACGGTACCCACTATAAAAAATGATGCAAGCATTACCGTGGTGGGATGTGTTGCGAACCACTGAGGCGTTTTTTTGAGTATCTATGCCATTTCTGGAGAATCTCACACCATGGACGTGGAGGGCCAGCAGGGCAATACTGTCGAGTTTTTCTGCCTGAGAGTGGCTATAAAAGCTTTCTCCTGTAAAAAATGCACCCACGACATTATTTCATCAATTAGATTGATCGGTTTATTTCCAAACCTCACGCCGTATGAATTATGATTTGAAAATACCGATCAAAATACATGCATGTGTTAGAGAGTAATGTGAGTAAAATGTTTTCCAATTACATTTCAAATTATTGCGGAGAGGAGAAACGTAGCTGTACCAAGTTCTCATAGATGACGTCATGGTTGCTTATTTCATCTCAGATGCGATCGTGTTTAACATAGTATGGATGGAAAGTTATGCGTCAATTTAAACATAGTCAAAATGAATCAAATAACTCGTACCTCGGTCCTAATGGACAGAAAACGCATTATTTTTATTGATTATCATCACAATGGATGCCAGACACGGTTAAAATACTTCGCTCGTTCAATGAAAAACTTTGTAAAAACAATATTGATGACACATTGACTTGATAAGGAATTACAATGAAACCATAGAACAACTTTTGTGAGTTTTGTGTAACCTATCTAGAGACAGCAATAAAAATGTGACTTGGATTAATTATGGACGAAATAAAAGACATGATATTTTCAAATGTAATATACACCGACACTGACTCACTTATCTAAACCGAAATATGATTCTATACTATTGGGGTCGTTTATTAAGGTTTCCAGGCGGTCTCTTTCAGATATCTGCTAAGCTTATTATAAAATACCATCATTTTCTGTACTATAAGAAGTTGTTTGTATCTCATTTTTCCAGAAAAGCGAAAGAGTGCGACTTTTTTTCTTATGAGGTATTTGAAAGTAGATTTACCGTAGGTATATTTCCAGTGCTAGCGTTTCATCAAAATGTAAGAAATATCTCCCTATAATAATTCTCATTGTATGCTATTTCTTAGTAAGATGATTTTGTAAAGTTTTGATGAAGCAGGATCGGGATTTCATTCTTCTGTTGACGTCACAATTGGTTCGATTGGATAGCTCTAACATTTATACAATGTCGTTGTAAAATTGTGGGTCTTGTGTCCACTTAATGAGTCTCAGTTTCTAATATTTGGGTCATTAACGTAGTTACGAATCATCCTGTAGCGATAAGAAGCATACTGCAGCTATAATTCTTGTAACTAATTTATATGTATATCATGCGTAATAACGGAGTTATCGACCAAGCCCACTCTAAAAACTCACTTTATACATGAATAATTTGTTTGGTGTTTTTGAAGTGGGTCACTATAGAAATAATTTGTTTTGAATTGAATAAAATTAACAAAACCTACTACTGTACCAATATTAGTTTAGTATATTTTGTGTCGCAAGGTGCCAGGAGAGATTGAGCGATTTACAGTGAAATTTAAATTGGTTCTCTGAAATACAAAACACAAACCTTAGGCTGGTTTAGAGTCACGTTTTAGTATTGTGCTGATCGCCACGGAATACAGTTGCAGACGCAAAATGCGGAGAGCAATAATCATTGCTGCTTTGTACTGGATGACTCGACTTGTGTCTACATCGTGATTCGACATGACTGTACCTGTACACGCTGACACACTAGAACGCTCAATGAAGGCAAAGGCGCGCGAGCGATGGTCAGCAGTTATTGCTACGCGCCGCCGACGCGCGACGCGTATGGCTGCTGAGCTATCATTGCTGACAGCTACGCCTTAGGCTGGTTTTAGAGTCACTATGAGCAACTATGCTCCATCAAGGATATAAGTTCTATGTCATCATTTGTCAAACTCATGCACGGGCTACTTAGCTGTCGACAAGTAACACCTTAACCCCGCCTAGCGGGATCAAAATTGGACATTGCTGCCATTGCGGCGTGATTTGTGTTGTGTTGCATAGGTTATACATGCAAGCTGGTATAAGTTATCCTATATTTTTGCAACGGTTCTAAGTAGATGTAGAAGTTGAGTTATGATGGTCGTGAACGTTGAGTAAAGTAAGTTCTGCATCCAGAAAACGTTTTGATGACGCGACTCGAAACCTCTCGGTCACATGGCCTTTATCTAGAGAGAATAATGACTCTTGATAGAGACGTTAATTAAGATATTATCGAAATATTCACTGAACTATTGTTAGGATTCAGGAATATGGCGACTCCTTGTTTTATTAAGAAAGGTTGTAGAGACTTTAGAAAAGTTACAAAGTCGAAAAAGTTTAGGTGTAGTAAATAAATTCCGAATAGAGAGAGGGGCTTTTATACAAGCCTGCTCTACCGTCGAGATAAAGACCCTTACGTTTTACGGCAGCTCTTATCTTTCGGACAACTTCCAAACTACTTTTAATTTATTGACTCTGGAGCAAACGTAAGCGCTCACACACGTGCTGCAAAATAAAAATGTGGAGTGTATTCTCACATTAGATATACAAGATTTCATTCAGTTGCTATTAAGGCAGATGAACTTTATTCTTAAACGCTTTTACCCTGCAACCACCTTTTCAGTTTTTACACCAGTATTCCTGTTACGTCGACCAGAATGTAGTACTATTGAAGCAAAAACGTGCAGCATTTACAGGTTTGTCTTGAAATATTTCGCTCCACCAGCCAGCGCATGAAGGTAATGCTATTTCTATTCCATATACGATGCAATCATTGTTTGATGGTTGCGATCAATGTCACGGTTATATTTTATGGAAAAATAACATTTGCAAATATGCAACAGTTCCATAAATTTCCGAACTTTTCCTGTTATTTTTAGACCTATTTTCTTCCTTAGCAATATTGCTTTTTTTTAGTCACTCCATATACGTCAATGAAAGAACTTCAACAAAAAGGCCGATGGCAACCAATGTCATGGATTTCAAAACCGCAAATGTCTTCTTTTCTTTGCTCTATTTCTTCCTTTGCTTCTTTCCTTCTTTCCCTTTTCCCCTTAAAAATGTTTGGTATCTTGGTAGCCAGACCTGATAGACTAACAGACCGACGAGACTTTTAACTAAGAGCAAAGGTCCCCCGGACCGCTCTGACGAATAATGATGAATAGTAATACTACCGCAAATGTTTGAAATTATAAACGTTGAACTCAATTTAATAAACGTAGATGTCCGAGGGGGAAACGAGACGTGAAAAGAATCTAGAAGCACGTAACAAAGAAGTTCGATTGGAACTGAAGACGAAAGCACAGGCGGATGAAGGAGCGGTAGATAGAGCCGAAGAAGGACAACAGAAACGAAAATAACTGCTACGGATGCTAGCCAAAGTAGAGGAAAACTGCCAAAAGCTTCACCTATTTCATTATTCATAGGAAACATATCAAGCAAAATAGCTAATATAGTATATTTCAAAAGCATACAACGTTTATTTTGTAATGTTAAGCATCAAGATTTAAAGATTGATACACATCAGTACCAAAAGAGTAAAAATTATGTCACGTGCCAAAATCACGTAACCTTTTTTTTCTATTTATCACTTATCAGTCATTTGAATTTCTCTTCATTGATAATAGAGTGCCCATTCCTAAGCTAAACCCCTTTTCAATAATTTTCTTTTTGCAAATTTAATAGCTTATTAATTGTGTAATTTCACTTATTATATCTTTCTTTCTCAGAGATTCAGTATGGTGTTGACGATCAGCAGAAAAACTCTGTAGTTTTTCTCCGTTAGCTGGTTTCCTATAAAACATATCTTCTTCAATGTCACTTAAGATTCGTTCCTCTAGAACGTTATGTATTTTATGTGATTCGCTTTTTTGTTTCCGTTGAGGTCGTGGTGCAGGGGTCGATTTGTCGTTTTCTGGACTCTAGGATATTAGGCACCAGGCGCCCATTCATGGACTAGCACCCTTTTCTTTTTGTTGTGTAACTTAAGTTTAGATATTTTGGCTTGGGTGCTACGTCTTCCATTTTTTATAGGATTTTGACCCTCAGAGGTAAGTTCTTTTTTTATATACCTTCGGACCGCGTGCTTTAATGCGTGTCCCGAGGACGTTCGTTCAATATCCGATGCTTTCTTTTTGTCAATGGAAACAGAAGAAAATCATCACCCTTTCTCCTCCAGTTAGTTGCATCGTTGCAGTTTTGCAAATTGGAAGCCATCCCCTTGAAAGAAACCTGATGTGAACAGGTAAAATATCATTCTAATTAACAATTTCATAGATCTTTACACATTTATTATTGCTTATTGAAATTCTTAGAGACTTCTTGATTTTATTGGACATTCTACGTATTCAAATATGGGGGCAGTGCCTACATGGCACCTTCTATTACATTGATCATGATTTTGATTTTTGAGCTGCCATAACCTTTTAGAACAAGGGTATATTAGTTTAGTACATTTTTATCTTTTTTTTGCCTTTGCTTTACTTTTCTTGTACGAAAAAATGTACATGGTTTTGCTTCAAGTGCAAATGCATTCAATGAGTAGTTTTATCTCAGACAGAGAGTAGAGTAGATTTTTAAACAGTCTTTCTCTCTCTAGGCTTTTTTTTGTTACTACCGTAATTTTTGGGACCGAGGCAAGCAGCCCCTGCCCAGTGACGTGCCCACTACTGGCCACTTTTTTACCAGATTCGAGGACATCCCAGCCGCGCCTGACAAAGAACACCTACAGATAAGTTCAATATTTTGGCGCAAAATATCTGTAAATACTTGGGTGTATACCATGGTAGACGTTTCGCGAGGTTATCTCTAGTTTGTCAGGTCGTATTTAAGATTTGTAACATACTTTCTCTTTTTCATTACTCGCACTCCAGTAGTCGAGCACATATGCGTTTTGTTTTTTTTTAATCAATATACCGTGGCCCATTTGATATCTTGTTTATTTGGCTCTCTCTCTGTGTGTACTGTTACTTAAATTTTGTCATCTCTGTTAGATTCTCCTTTTGTGTTTTGGTCAAGCAAAACAAGTTCCGACTAACATGTCGGGGAATTGTGGCTTAATCTGTCCTAAGTAACTGGCGCTCTTAACCCGCTCCTGCTCTCCGCTTTGTTGAGCTAGGGCCTAAATTTGCACGCCACTAGACAACTGTTTTGCTTGGACCAACCGTTAGATAGTATTTATCATTGTGTTTTATCAATTAACCAAAAAAAGGCGTGGCAATTATAAGCAAACAGCGGAGTAGAAATTCCTGAATTACTAAGCATCAAATGAGGAGGATAGACTTTATAAAGTAATAAAATTAGCGGCAACAAACAAGAACGTTGAACGTTACAATGAATGCAGATGGGTGGCTGACTTTCTTTCTGGCCGCAAGACGCAAGACATCCGTCGTAATTGACGGGTTCTCCTCTTCATCACATAACGTCAACGCAGGTGTTCCCCAGGGATCGATCTTTGCTGCGACACTGTTCCTCTTATATATCAATGACTTCTTTTCCTGTACGATTAACCCAATCCACAGCTTTGCTGATGGCAGCACCATACATGCAGGAATTCAGACCGACAAGCCGATCTCTGCCAGTGAGCTGGAAAAAAGAAGACTGGTGGCGCCTTTCTCTCTGACGAGATCCCTGGAGGTTATCACTGCTTGGGAACGCAACAATCTTGTACAGTTTAATGCTTCCAAAACACAGTACTGGACCTTGACGAACAGAAAGCGCCCTATCGCCCATCCGGTTTCGATGTATGACCGAGTTTTGCCGAAAAGCCGTTCATTTTGGCTGGTCGGAGACCAGCTCACCGAGGACTTGACCTGGCACGAACACATCTCGTCAATAGCGGCAGCTGCTGGGAAAAAGCTTCGCTATTTGTTTAAAGCCAGAAAGGACTTTTCTCCGCATAACCTGCTTAATCTACTACAAGGCCCAGATAAAACCTGGTCTTGAATATTGCTCATGCGTTTGGGGTGCTACCGCCGCGACTATATTACTTATGCTCGATTTTGTCCAGCAGAGGGCTGTCCGACTAATCGATGACTCTTCTCTAACAGACAGTCTCGGAACCCTTTCGCACCGGCGAGCTAGCTCTCCTCCGTGATGCCGCCGCGCGTCGTGCCTGTCAGGCAGACCCGCCTGACTTCGGCCTCCCACCTTAGCCGTCTCGAACCTCGTACATTCAGAACGGCCGCTCTTTGCCCCGAGGGTGTCGAGATTGTGGAACAATCTACAAGAGGATGCTTTTCCTGGTTCTGCTAGCCTGAGGCAGTTCAAAAATCAGATTAACGAAGCTTCTTTCGAATTCTCATAGCAACCGCGGTGTCCTGGCATTTAGGCATTTGCCTGCATGGCTATTATATATTTTTGGGTTCAGAATTAAAGATACAGTTCAAATGTATAATAAATCCAATATGGCAGCCATAAGAAAAAATAAAGTTGATGTCATATTAAAATTCTAATTACGCCACCTTGTAGAGGAGAAAAAAGTGGCAATAAAGAATTCAGGATTAAGTTGGAACGATTTTGGAACATTTCAGTTTTTTCTGCCTCTCTGAGGAAGCACACTTTGTAAGCAGCATTTTGTTAGTCACATAAATACGTAAGTGTACCCATCTTCAAACCACCTTGTATCTCTTACCGTTTGCGAGGTCGCAATGGCGCGAAAGAAATCATGACAAGGATAGGTTTTTTTCTTCTCAGCAAAGTGATAAACATGTCCACTTTGTTTTAGAATGTGTATAATAATTATAATATAATGTTTTTCGAATATCGTAGCACATCTATTCAATTACCCAAAAATACGAGATAGAGATAGATAGAGTTTATAAGGAAAAATCGTAACACAAAATGCCCTGTACACGAACATAAATAAACTAGTAGTGATGGCTGGAAAAATGTGTTTTCGGATAAACAATTAGGAATTCTTAAAAACTACTTGACCAATCGACACCAATTTTGTTGTGGTTATTTAGAAATGTGAGACCTACCGATTTGAGAAATTTTAAGTATCTGCGTGATTCTATCGTCGCATTACCAAGTGCCAAGACCTTAATTTTGACTAGATTTTCGGCCATAAGTTTTTTGCTAACTGTGTAGGTCTCATAATATGTCTCATAAACACCTAAAGATCTTATTTAAAGAATTTGTTTGTTCCTGCCAACAGTTTTTAATGAACCTCAAAAAACACGCTTTCTTATTCTTTGTTGTTGAATAAAAAGTTTTCTCGCAAAAGTTGCTGTACTCATATTATGCGTCCATGTTCTGAAAACCCTGTGTCAATAAATTAACCTAATGTGATTGGAATATAAACTTAATATGCTGACTTACCATTGCTTTTCTTCAGTAGCACCTAGTTAGTTCAAAATAACAAAAAAGAAACTGCTACGGATTTCAGGAACGCAAATTATCTGCTCCAGCGTGCCTTGGAGTGGTACATTTGTCTCAGGGGCAGCATCATCAAACAAATTGTTGAGCAAGGTGTTGAGGCAGCTTCAAGCGATAGCACCTCGGGGCAACTACCCGCGTGTAGGCCAGATCCTATTAGCATCTGTTTTAAACAAGAGTTATCTATGACTGCTCCTTTAATCAGCGGTATCTAAAATTTATCCCACGTTTGCTTGCAGAATATGGACGGTGGTTATAATATCCGGACAATTTCCAACAGTGTCTATTCATAACTACGCAAATGCAGAGTATGCCCCTGAATTCTTTTATTTTTGTTTATACATTCATATGGATTCATCTGTTTGTAACGTGCCAAAATCACATCATCTTTTTTTCTACCATTGTGATCACTTTTTAAATGATTTTCTTTTGTCGAATTTCATAATTTATCGATATATTGAGCTGGAAACTACCTAAATAAAATTTCACTCATATTATATCTTTATTTCTTAGCGACTCAGTAGTGTGTTGAAATCTTTTGGACACTAAAATGTCTCCATAAAATATAGTTAGTCCCTCGTAAAGTTGGTTTTCTAGGGTCTGCCCATAGACAACCAATGATGTTGGATTGCGGAGAGTCGAATTTTGATACGCCCTCCTACTTTTATCATTGATTCACAGTCAGTTGGGCCCCAATCACCAGTTTATGGAGTAGAACTCTTTTTCTTACCTACCTTATCTTAGGAGTTTGTAGTTGTTGTTTGGTGCTACTCCCTCCATTTTTATGGGATTTTAACCTCTTCAGCGGTAAGTTTTTTTATACCATCTGACTACGTCCATTAATGCATGTCCAGAAGAAGTTGGTTCAAGTAGGCGTCAAGTTTGTTTACAATATCTGCTTCCTTTTAGTGGGAAGGCATTGCGGAAAACCACCATGCGTACTCATCCAGCTTTGTAGCCGGTTGTGGCCGATTTTGCTGGGACCCACCCTTTCTTCTTGAGAGAAAAAAAACCCTGACGTAAACAGGTAAAATAATATATCATTTTGATTAACCATTTTATTTATATTTATATATTGATTATTGTTGACTGAAATTCTTACAGTCTACTTGATTTTGTGTGGTATTTTTCGTGTTCAACTATGGAGCCTACATCGGCACCTTCTCTCTTATTATTATGGAACGTATGTGTTGATTAGCTAGTTAATATATTGTGATTATTTAAAATATCTTGCGATTTATTTGTACAATTAATTAGTTAACATAATTGCTATTAGATTCTTTTCTTTTGTATGGGTAAGAAAAACAAGTTTCAACTAACATCTCGGAGATGTGTGGCTTGATTATTATCTATTAATTAAAAGTAAAAAAAGGTGGAGGATTAAATTAATTCCCCTGCCTTCTCTCCCCAAGAAAAAAACATCTACCGGATTTTCTTTTAAAATGCCCTCCAATTAGTTGATTGTCAAACCTTTATTGAATGCTTTATACGTTTGTAGTATAAACATAACAATTATTTTAAGTATTGTTAGTTCTTTTTTGAAATCTAAGATAACTTTCATACGCCCTGGTATTATTACTTCTCGATGGCTATAACGGTAGTGCCTTATGGGTTTGCTTGAGGCGCTAAAACCATTGATTAACATATCTAAAACTGAGTAAATACAGCCTCAAAACTTGTCAGCCACCATATCTGATTATTTATATTCAGTAAATTATATTTCCTCAGTAGTCACAGTGGTTATATTGCCACGTGTCGTTGACGACTTTATCTCAGCTGTTAAGGTAAAAAACTCAGCGTAGATTTTGGCCCAAGGTACAGTGGCAGCGGCTAGCGCACAACGTTATATAATTTCTGAACGGCGTATATACGAGAAAATCTATGTATGAAACATACCCAATAGGCACATAGAACTATTGAGGATAGGAACTTAGTAATATACTACAGCAAAAAAATGAAACCTTCCCCATCCCAATTTTTCACCCCTTAAAACAATTAAAAAATGTTCAGAAGTCTCTAAAAAATCAAAAACTGAGATTTTTTTTCGTTTTTTGCCTTTAGGTCCACTGCCACTAAACAGATTTTTCAAAACCACACGGACTTTTCGTCCATGGAATACTAGCAATCTCGTGTAAACAGCTAATAAGAATTTGAGCCGAAGTATCCTGACAGACAGACCCCCGGAAATAAGTGGCATCATTTTTCGTGCTGCAGATGTCATAAACCATCCATCAAACGTTATGTATCTTTTTCGGAATTTTTAACGATAACAATATTTGGTCACTTGTGGAGTGGGAAGTGAAAAAGAAAATTTAGACTACACCCTTGAGTGATCAGAAACTTGAAAGAAGGAGAAAAGCAATATTTGGGTATTCGTAAGATGTTGGTCTCCCAAAAACCTTTTTTGACTAGACCCAAAAACTAGCAGGAAACTGCAAGTCATACTTATAAGAAATTGCCTATCAACTTTTAAAAAGATATGTTCATGCCATTTACAAATCTTAGAAACAAATTACCATCCTTTGTTTCTAAACAGATTAATTATAATAATACCAATACTTGAATAAATTTAACAAACAAATTAAAATATCTAGGTGTATATTATTTAGACTCACATATAAGGTGCAATATACTGTACACATTGATCATGTTGGAACCAATGTGAGACCATTACTGTGAATCACAATTCTAAATTCAACACTCAATTTGATACTAGTCATTCTTCTAAAGACTTAGATTGTCCAACTTATAAAAAACATGTTACATACTTGAAATCTAGAATTGAATAGAATAGTGATAAATTCAAGGTTTTAAAATTTGGTCATATAAACTGCAGATCAGTTTTATCAGGATTTCATGAATTTAGTACACTGGTTCAAAACAACAACCTTGATATTGTTGGAATATCGGAAACGTGGCTATCAAAAGATATATCTAATGACCATATAAGAATGAATGGATACAACTGCTATCGCTGTGATAGAGATGGGCGAGGTGGTGGGGTTGCAGTCTTTGTAAACAACCACTACAACTCTTCCATAATTTCATTTGGGCAAGGCCCAAGTCTTGAATATATATGGCTGAAGGTGCAGCTTCCAAAACAAAAAATTGCTATTGGTATATTCTATCGGCCCCCACATAGCTCTGTTACAGAAGCCGGTAATACCTTTGATAACATGTTGCCTGCCATATTAGCTGAATATGATGATATCATCCTTGCAGGGGATATCAATGTTAATTTGCTTTTAGTTTGTAACAGCTTGACTAAATGCCTTGATTCTTATAATCTGAAACAGGTGATATCTGAACCGACTAGGATAACTGAATCGACACTCACTCTCTTAGATCCTATTTATTTGAGCAAGCCTGAAAGTTGTCTTAGGAGTGGCACTATTAATGCTGATATGATTACTGATCACTATTTAACCTTCTGTGATATACGTATTGCACTTCCTAAAAATCAACAGAAATTTGTGACATTCAGGGATTTCCATAGTTTAAATGAAATAGCGTTTGAACAAGATCTCAAGAGTTTTCCATGGTGGCATATTATATCGATAGATGACATTGAAGATACAATTAACTTTTTAACAGATAGTATTTTATGTTTATTTAATGTTCACTGTCCAAAAAAGGTAGTGCGTGTAAACAAAGCTTCAGCTCCTTGGTTGGATGATAATATTAAACTTGTATTCAAGCAGAGGGCTGAAGCTTTGTCAAAGTTCAAACGTGATCGTACAGCCGCCTCTTGGCAACAGTATACATATTTCAGAAATCGTGCATTAACGCTCGTGCGAAGAGGAAAAAGAGATTATTTACAAGCTGTTCAAAATCAGGATATAAAAAAGTTTTATAAGACCCTAAAGACTTTCAAAGTACAATTTCAGAAAGATTCTCCAATTCCCGTGAGCTTGTCAGATCCGTATAAAATAAATGAGGCATTCATTTCAATTTTCGAGAATAGTGATTTGGCTTGTGCTGATAAAATTGCATATTACCGAGCTAATAAAAATAACTCGAAATTCAAATTTCAATTTAATAAAGTGACTATTGACACCGTTGTTAAAATTATACATAAAATAAAATCAAATTCTAGTGGTACAGATGAAATAACTTTGCATATGATACTACTATGTATACCTGAAATTGATGTGTACTTAACGCATATTATAAATTGCTGTTTAGAGAGGGGATATTTCCCCAATCAGTGGAAACGCGCTGTAGTTATTCCGCTACCTAAGTGTTCTGACCCTACTAACTATGGTCAACTGAGACCGATCAGTCTACTGCCAATTTTTTCTAAAGTATTGGAACGCGTTGTTTACGAGCAGCTCTGCACCTACTTATATTGTAACAAAATTATTCCATCTAAACAATCTGGATTTCGACAAGGTCATAATACAGCTTCGGCACTCTGTGATTTAACAGACAATATAACAATGGCACTTGATAACCAAAAAGCAGTAGCTCTCATACTTCTTGACTTTACTAAAGCATTTGACACCATTAATCACTCACTTCTTGTATCTAAATGCAGTTGCTATGGATTTTATGAAAAACCTCTTTCGTTTATTCAAACCTACCTTGAAAATCGGTATCAAAAAGTTCGTCTAAATCAACAGTACTCTACGGAACAAAAAATTTGTTCTGGTGTACCACAGGGATCAGTCTTAGGACCGCTATTATTTTCATTATACATCTCAGATTTAGAAACAGAGGTAAAATCATGCAGCAAACAATTTTTTGCAGATGATACTCAAATTTTCTATTCATTTAGGAGTAATGACTTGGAAACGGCAAATAATAAAATTAATCAAGATCTTGTCCAAGTTGAAAAGTTCAGTAGTAGTCATAATCTTCGTTTGAACCCTTTGAAGACAAATATGTTAGTATACGCAAATAGAACAAAAAAGAATACCTTAAAACAGGACATAGACATACATTTAAAGGGTAATAAATTAATTCCTGTGGATCATTCGAAAAACCTAGGTATTATAATGGATGATCACTTAAAATTTGTTGCACACGTGAACTATCTAATTACTCAGTGCTACGCTATTCTCAGAGTTTTATTTGCAAATAAGGCTATATTACATAAATCTGCGAGAAAGCAATTGTGTGAATATTTCGTATTTTCAAAGATATCGTATTGCTTAGTGGTTTACTATCCCTATTTAGATATTATAACAAGAAATCGTATTCAAAGTATTATGAATACATGTTGCAGGCTTGTAAATGATCTCAGAAAATATGATCATATATCGAATGCCATTAATGAACTCAAATGGATGAAAATTGATAAAATGTATAAGTACCAGCTCCTAAATCTGACTCACAAGGTTCTTTATTCAAAAACACCGTCATGTTTAGTAAACAAATTCATACGTAGAGGGAATATGCATCGTATTAATAAAGAGAGACTTTTTCAATTCCACGCCACAGCACGTCTCTATTTCAGAATTCATACATTTACAATGCGATCAAATCATATAATTCTTTAGACCGCAGTTTAAAAGAAACCAATCCATTATCCAAATTCAAGAAAAAAGTGAAAGAAGTTCTTCTTGATCAGCAGCGAAATCGGTTGTAATCCATAAGTGTCCTCATATGTTCCTTATGTATTTACTTGGATTATTCGTTATTGTATACAGGTGCCTATTAATTTTCAACAAATTCTTTTTTTTTTTCTTTTTTACATCTAGTATTGTTAAGGGGGTTAGATGGTAGAATAGATGGGTCAAAACCACCAAGGTGGAAAATTAGCTTCCGTAGCTAGCTAATGCCTAAATTCGTTATTTTTTTAAAATATTTATTGTCGATACTTATAGCTGTGTAATCATATTAACAGTACATACTATTTTTATACTTCAAAAGTAAACCATGTTCATGATTATTTGACCAAATAAGTGCAAAAATCATTTCGAGAACGTGTCCTAAGTACCATTTTTTGTAAACTAACACCACAAATATCCATAAAATGGAATTAATCTAGGAGTTTTTGTTATTTATTAGCCTTCAATTTTATCTGACATCAGGAATTATATGCATTATTAAAGAAAAAAAAAAGAATTATAAGAAACTCAAGACAAAATATTATGTCCGGTAATGTAAGCGTCATTTGAGTGAACGCAGCTCTGATTACCCTGAAGAATCGTGTTGTTGAACGCAGCCTCTAAATGTCTATGGTACAGTGTAGTGGAACATGTAAACAAAGTGGCCATCAAAAGATCTTTCCGGCAAAATAATTGGCAATAGGTGGTAAGTACGTTTCTGTTTATTATCCACAGAGCGTACATCAAAAGGTCATCATTCCGGGAATACGTTTGTTAACTTGGAATATTGAAAAAATGCGTTTCATAGTCTTTATGACAAACACTAACCTGAAATATTTCACATTAACCAAGCCAAACATGACGCCAAAGATGGCCGCTGGCTAAAAAGGGCGCGTTTATTTGAAAAAGTCATTCCGGGAACAGTCATTTTGGGAACGCTCCCGGACTTGACGGAGCGTTCCCGAAATGATGATGACGTTCTCGAGATGACTATTTAATTACCCGAGTAGTTTATGTTATAACTATTGCTTAATTAATGTAGTGCATGGTGCGCTTAAATAGTTTTAATACATGGTTTTTTTCTAGCAATATGGAGTCCCAGGACGCTGCAACAAAAAGAAAACTTTCTAAGAAGCAACTTAAAAAAAATAGTTCAGCTTACTTGCGCCAACGAGAAAAAGCCAATGCAAGAAAAAAGAAATTCTTAGATAAGATGACAGAGGAAGAGATAGAGATCAAAAGGGCTAAGGATAGAGCATACTATCGGAAAAAGAAAGCTGAGAAGAAAGTTAAAAACATTTCTGAGATGACTGAAAGAGAAAAGCGAAAGCAAAGAAAAATTTGGAAAGAAGCGTCAAAGAAATACAGAGAAAAGAAAAAGAAATTATCAACTATACTAAACAATACTCCGCCACATTCCGATGATGAGTTAGCTGCAACACCTTCAGTAAGAAAAACAGTGGGTAGAAAAATTGTGCGGAAGGACAGAGCCAAAGCATATCGTAAAATCAAACAACAGGAGAAAACAATTGCTAAAATTACACGTAAATATGAAACCTTGAAGAAAAAACTAAGAAGAAAAGAAAATAGAGAACAGGAGAAATCTCAGCCACCAACAACTCCTAACAGCAAGGTTGACGCATTGATAAAAAATGTTGACGTCCCTCCTGAGGTGCACAAGAATCTTTTATTTAACGAAGTACTGACTACGCAATTAAAAGAAAAAGCTGGTAGTTTGAAAAAAAACTCTAAAGAGAATGAAGTCTTCCAAAAATGTGTCAGCGGTGATTTGGTAAGGAAATACAAATTGCTTCATATGGTTAAGACTTTTTTGCCAAAAGAAAGAACCAGTACATCGATTTTGAAGTCGGATACCAAAATTCGTGAGGTTGTGTTGAAGCACGATATTCGTCAAGAAGTTGAAGATTTCTTCCAGAGTGACGATATCAGTAGGATGTGCCCAGCTAAGAGAGATTTTGTGAAAAAAACGGCATTAAGGAACAAAAACGCATCCTTTTACTTCCTGTTAAAGAACTGATGTCAAAATTCGTTAGCGAAACTGGAATAAACTTGTCTTATACGACATTATTAAGAGCAAAACCATTTTGGGTGGTATCTCCAAAATTAAGAGACAGACAAACTTGTTTGTGTGTCAAACACGAAAATTATTAATTCAAGCTGAAAAAATTAAAAAGCTTACACCAAATTGCTCAAGGGAGTGTAGAGAAAAATATCGAGGAGTATAGTTGCGACATAACTTCTTATGACTGCATGAATGGTATATGTGATAAACGCAACAATCCTACGCTTGAGCCAACTGATAATACAGATTCTGTTAAATATTTCCAATGGAAGTCTGTTATTGAAGAAAAAATTGTAAAGGGCCAGAATAAGAAGTTCAAGATCACGAAAAAAGTTACAATTTCAAGTACAGTCAAAGAATTAGAAATATCTTTTATTCAAGACATTCCAGTTATGAAAAAACATTTATACGGCATTTATAAATACAACAAATTGAAAAAAGAGTTGAAAGAAAATTTAACTGAAGAAGAGATTTTGATACAGATAGACTTTTCGGAGAATTACACAAGTAAATACGCAAGCGAAATCCAGTCGACTCATTTTGCAAAAAAACAATTGTCTATTCATACAGGCGTCTATTATATACGGAACGTTGACAACATTTTACAATCTAAATCTTTTGCTACCGTAAGCGAAAACTTGGATCATCAAGCTCATGCGATATGGGCTCACATGAAACCGATCCTACAAACGGTATTGGAAAAAAAAGATATTAACGCCCTTCATATCTACTCTGATGGTCCAACATCCCAATATCGCAATCGAACTAATATACATCTCTGGTTACAAACATTAATAACTGAATTCAAGCAGATAACCAAATCTTCTTGGACGTACAGTGAACCTGGGCATGGCAAAGGACCTATGGATGGCGTAGGTGGTGCTCTTAAACGGATTGCCGACAGGCATGTTTTAATGGGACGAGATATTCAAACAGCCTCAGACTTAATAAATTTATTCACGGATTCTACTATTTTAGTAAAAGAGATTCCTGATGAAGACATTTCTACCGCAAAAGATTTAGTTCCGAAAACATTAGATGCTATACCAGGTATCATGAATATTACAAGGATTACATGGCAAAGAGGACCAGACGTTACAATCAAACTGTACCGACATGAACGTTTTGAAAAGCAACTAAAAATGTCTACATTATCTTGCAGCTTATATCCGAAGTTTGAACCAATAAATATGGGAATACTGTCAAGGAAGTCTCCTCAACCGAACGAGTCGATGGATATACAAGATCTACTGAAATCAAAGAAACGGAGTATCTATAAAAGCATTTATTATTCATCATCATCCGATGATGATGATTTAATGTCGATTTCTGTCCGTCAACAGACTGCGCAAAAGTCAGTTACTGTTGAAGCTGGTACATCTTACATTGAAGGCAAGGAAAACCTACACCCAAATTTGATATCCCCTGGAACATTTGTATTAATTAGAGTACCTACACAAAACAAAACTGTCAATTACAGATATGGTGCCACCTGTAAGACAGGTGTCGATAAAGATGATGGAGAAATCCTAGTCACTTACTTAAAGTCGGTATGTAATAGTGCCAAAAAATTCAAATTAAATTTGAGTGACGTATCCTACATTGCATTTGAGCAAATAATTAGTATTATTCCAATGCCATTACTAAAAAAAGAAAATAATCGAGAATATTATTACTTTGATACTGACATTGATGTTTATGAACAATTCTAATTTTTATTTAGTTTTATATCGTATATATCCACGTGTTTGATTATTGTATGATTAAGAAAGCTTGTTTTTGTTCAAAAGTTTAATTTGAATTTACTATAGAAATACCTTTTAGTAACATGTTTACATCTATAAATAATATATGTTTAAGTGTTTAATTAATATGGTTATAGGAACTTGTTTTTGTTTAAAAGTTTAATTTGCTTTTACTGTTGAACTATCTATAAGTAACATGTTTAGATGATTTGATTATTATTTATTACCAACAAGATTAAACTTGAATATGATTATGAAAAATCTTTGCTTGGTTGATTGTAAGACTGGAAAAATGTGATTTAAGTTATATTTTTGTTAAGAATAAACCTTCTGCCAAGTACATAAATAAGTATGCTATCCAAAAATTTCTTTTTTCATCGTCTAACATGGATTTTATGTGTACCGTCATTTCGAGAACACATTCATCATTCCGTGAAGGCCTGATCATTTCCGGGAACATCACTAAATCATGGATAAAACATTATTATTTTGAATATTCTGAAAAAGGCCCTAGTAATATAAAAACTAGGCCAACTTTTAATGCGTACAACTTACTCATTTATATATAAATCAGCAATATAAGCATATTTAGATAATTTAATACAAAGAAATAGTCAGATGGCTCCATTTGTAACGATATTTTGCTTTTAAATATTTGTTTTTGCAATTTTGTTAGAATTTTTTTATTTCCTACTATTTTTCACATACTTCCGCTACTGAACAGAGTAAAGAAGAAATACTTAAGTTATATTTAAATTTTAAAATGAATGTCACAAAAACGTTCCCATAATGACCCTTTTCAGCGGTAGCTCAATTTAAAAATCAAATGACAACAATAATAATTAATTCTATGCTCTGCCAACGTAAATATTGTTTAAACACAAGTCTAGTGATCATTCTAGATAATCATCAAAGTAATCGTTGCCAGTTATTTTTTTTATGAAATAGAATTTGGAATTTGCCACCTTGGTGATTTTGACTCAGATATATAATCTAAATCTCGCCTCCTGTAAGAATATTACAAATAAAAGACGTTAATTATTATTATTATTATTATTACTGTTTAAACTCATGTATTCAAACAAATATTTTGATAAAGAAACAATGAAAATTTTATATCATGTTATGATTGAAAGTCATATGATTTGTGCAATATTAGGTTGGGTGGAGCACTTAATAACCAAATGAACCGATTAGAAATTATCCAAAAACAATTTTTTAAAATAATCTTTGACAAGCCATCTGATCTGTTGTATTGTGAAACAAAACTGTTAGACTATAGACAATTATTTGTTTACAAAATTATAATTCATCAGTTTCAACATAGAAATTATCTTACTTCGTTAGAACACTTACATCAAACGAGAAAGAGAATCAACAACATCAAGCAAACACCTTTCACCTCAAAAAGTGTATGTCAAATATGTCATACTTGTCTTTACAATATTACCGAATGAATTAAGGATATTTCGAATAAAACTAAATCTATAATTGAAACAAAAGAGAGAGAGAGAGAGATCGAAACTTGATATGTGCAAACTTGTTTTTAAATTTTTTTAATTTTATTGAATCATTCCATTTTTAAACGTTCTACATTCCTACATTATTTGAACTACAGAAGATATCTTGATAGCTCACTTTTCAAGAAAATTGTCAAAGCATGTTCTTCAAAAGTATCATATACAATGAGTAAACGATAAGTGAGTACAAGTATTTCTGGAGCACGGTCAGGTGTCTTTCTTCGGAAAGCTCTTACCGGACAGCCAGTCGCATTATTTTTAGATTTTCGATGCATATGCTTCCGTTAATGTCTCGCTGAATCTACTGATAATGCATAATTCCTTTGAAGCACTTTTACAAATCAACCTCTCTACGAATTGTAATTTTTTGGACAGTATTGCACTTTAATACTTGTAACTTCTTATAACTGCGGTCCTATTCTATAAAAAGTATTATGGTGTAATAATTACAAGTCAATTGACTTGTAACTTGTACTAATACTCATACGAGGTATTTTGTTTCACACACGATATACTAGTACTTCTTCATATTATGCAAGTTACAAACACCATATCGTAAGTTGGATGTTTATGTTCCATAAAAGTACAAGTGATTCTAGTGTGGTAGAAAAAAAGGACAAACTTTTTGTTAAAAAAAGGGTCAGATGATAGTAACTCCTCTTATAGAGAACATCAAAAGATATTTGAAATGTGCTGATGTTTTGGTAGTATTAACTTTACTATAGAATTCGAATTCAACGGATGGTAACATAGAGGACTTGAAATACCAGCAAGATCAACTACATAAAATATTGCTAACATTTGATGTCATACATTTTTCGAATAATCCAATAATTATTCAGATATACGCCCTATGAAGTACTTTGCGATTCGGTCGCCATTTATAGATATGACTGTCTTATGACTCAAATCCCGTGATCTTTTTCTTTAAATACTACTGTATACATTTTATCAACTTCCAGACTAACGTTCAGAGAGCACATATCAGTTACCATTATATTATAATACTTTGTCTTATAGTCAGGTTATCATCTTCGAAAGATTTGAATTACTTATTTCTACTCGGCAGGATTACTAAATGCTGAACTTTTAACAGTTTGAACTTGGTTCTGGCTTTACCAAAGACACGCTACGTTACATATAAAGTAGTGTTATTCAAATACATTCTCAAAGATTAAAATCCTTAGTACACCTCAATAATTCTTATTGGGTTATTACATAGGTTTGCCTTAACCAAGTGAGTAAAACGAGCCTTAAAAGATTAAAGAAGATATGTTGAATAATCGTTGTATAACTTGGCGGTCATTTCCAAATAAGGGGGCCAAATGGCCACGATTTGAATCGCGTCACCTCGTTTTTCTATATCCCTACAGGTGCTTAATAATGCAATGTGTTTAAGCTGAGACCACATCAAGTTTCCACCAGAGTGACTAATCATGTACTTTAACGAATTTACGATGTTATTTCAACTGACTTTAGTATTTATGAATTTAATTAATGATTAACTGTTCAAACGTGGCATTTGCTCTATAAAAATAGATTTCCTTCCTATACCAAGTGGTATTTGAATACCTACAAAAATCCATAACATATCTGAATAACTGCTGAATTATTCAAAGAATGGGTAATCATAAAATGTTTTGTTTAAAAAATCAAATGAGCGTTAAACAGTTGAAATCGGCTCACTGGTTAGGAAGGTACGTTGGATGATCGTTTTACAGCTTGACGACCATTTCTTAATATGGGGGCCAAAGATCACGATTTGTATCGAATGACTCAATTATGTTTATATGCTCCTATAGCTGCCTAGTAATGTCCCACATTTAAAATGGGCGCTCTGCTTCTAGTCTATCATGATGCCGCCATACGTTAATCCTACCAGACAAACCCGCCACACTTCCATTACACATTTTAATACTTAAGAACCCCGTTTATCGAGGCCGGTAAAGTTGGCCCTAGGTTTTTCCAGCTTAGTGACCTTGAAGAGCTCAAAAACCGGATCTGTCAAATATCTCTTACATATTAAAGTTTAGTATAAAAGCACGTTTCTCCCACAAAGGTCCCCTCTCTGATAACTGAAATGGAACAAGTTTTACCATCTAGCTGCAAGTTCGTTGTGGGCAGTCTCAAAACTTACTTGCATGAAATGTGTTTCTTAGATTTCTTAAAAGAGCTTCTTGCTCACGCTGTCTAAGGTCGTTAGTAGCTGTATCAAAGCTATCTTTCATAAATCGGCATCTTTTCTAATGTTACATGAAAATCGCGTTCTTCCATAAACCGAAAAGATATCTACTTGACTCTGCTTTTCTACTATGAGATCCATTTCATAAACCATAAACACACCTTACACTTCAACCCGATGTCTTTACCGTGGCTTACGCGACGAGTGGGTCTGGCATAGTGTGTCGTCGGCTCATGCTGATTATTATTCTCCTATATTATTTTGTACAAACCCAAACACAAGTGCAAACTTTTTTTGGGTGCTTTATGTTTATTGTGCACAATATTTGATATTTACTTGTATTTTGTGACAATAAACATTATTGTTATTATTATTATTATAAGAAATATATATTGTGGATTGGAATGCACAGTTCGTATGAGACTCCTTCCAAGGTCCAACCATTGTTGCCTTGCTTGCGATCCTCACTTGGTGCGTTGCACGGTTTTCTATCGACTGCAAAATATACACGTATATACACAAATATATTCCGCGCACGCAGCGCCGGGTCCGGCAGAACGCCCAAGTACGATATACAAATTTTAATGTCAATTTCACATTTGGATTCTCACATTGTATGGTGGGCGAATATAACATATATATGTCATATATATATATATACATGTTATATATATATATGTCATATATATATGTGTGTGTGTGTGTTATGTAAATATTCTCGGAGTTTTAATTCTGTGGGTATTTGCTGTTTATTTACGTATGTTAGTTTCAGTTATGTTCGTACAATACGGGAATAAACTTATTATTATTATTATTATTTAACAGATCTTCATAAACAAAGCAGCATTACCTCCACATACTGTTAATTGTGAAGTTCCATCAAAACCGATGCAGGAGTTTACAAGATTATAAGAGCAGAAAGATGAAAATAGACAGGCCGATGAAAATGAGGGATACTGACTTTCCTGATGTAGAACATCACAAAGTATAAAAATATATTGCTATCTGAAATTTGAGAACTTATGCGATCACAAAACAGCAATCAAAACTTCGAGTAGTTTACATTGTATTCACATACTTTTTAAAAAGTCCTATATTTCAGCTATTCGACTATTTTATGTTTTCTTTTTCGTTAATCCAAAACTACTGCTTAGTGTATTCGTATAATGCTACCCAATTTATGATATATTAAGCGGATATCCATTCGACAAGCGATTTGTTTAGCTTTATCCCAGCTATTCTACATTGTTCACGACGTTACGTTGTTTTATTTCTAATACCCCGAGAGACTAATAGAGAAACAATAAGATAAACAGCGTCGGTTCGGCTCTTCTATACTTAATCAACCCATTTCAGAGGAAAGCTCGTTAAAATTAGTGCATTTTTGCTTTCCTCTTTTCCTGCAATGGAAGGAACGCGATATACAAATTGTCGATAATAAATTTCCCGTTTGGAACTCGATTTTAATTGTGCCCTCGCTTTGTTGTAATTATTCCAAGACGGTTGTTTTCCGCCACACACAATGCAATGCCGCAAACAGGGCTTCCGGGTTCACACTTTCTCAGTTATTTGGTTATTTTCACTGATGTGATTCGTTGAGTACGGAAATGTTCGACTTCAAAAAAATCTTAGCCCACTATTAATATAATAATTACTTTAATGAAAATTTCTATAAGATTAGTTCATGTTGTGCTGATCAAGTTTTCGAATGGGCGCAAAGTTCATAAATGCTTTCTATTTGAGAAGCAGGGTGTTAAGGTTTGATGCCATAGCCTCTGTGGTAGCCCTGCCTGCAACATTTTACGGAAACTAATTGGAATTTACTGTAGGTTTGACGATATAGTAAAAACCAAGTCCAACACATACAATATATACAGGATGTCCCAACGAAAATGGAGAGTAGTTTAACAGATAAACTATAAAAGATTTTTGAAAACGGTTTGCACAACAAGATTGACATCTTATGTACTATGTGTATTTCTGAATTATTTGAAATATCCTATATTAACAAGAAAATTGATATCTATTCAAGGTAAGACATGAACAGTAGGTGGAACACTACTGCCTGTACTAAATTTTAAGGGGATACAGTTTTTTTTCTAGTTATCAAAGTTCAATACCGCGGTACAGGACGTTTATATCTTCTATATCTATCTGTATATAAGCTTTTCATGTTATTTTTGAAACTACCGTCTGCCCTATAAATATTGTTATTGTCTTTTGAGCCAAAGTGCGCTTCACTTACAAATATATGTTTATAATAATAAATTATTGATCAAACTTAAAGTGGTGATTCGACAAAAAATTCATTTTTATATTTGTCCTAAAATGCAACTCTACTGAGATAATAGGTGTTGAAATTTCAATTCGGAAATACATAAAAAAATTATATAGACTTTTCAAATGGGTCCTTCCTCCCAGGTTTGTTTTTTTTGAACTGCCAAGTTAGCAGGGGTGATGAAATTGATGCGTGAATACTATATTTAAGCATAAAGGTCGCAGTTGAAAATTTCAAGATGACTGAGCTCCTTTTTGGATCATTTTTTAAATGGATTAAGAGGTCACGTGATATTTAAAGGATATAAAACCGCTCTATTTCAAAGTGGCGAACTGGTGCTTTGTCAAAGTTGAGCGTTATTGTATATTAAATTGCTATGAAGTGCAACGAAATATTTCGTATAAAAATACCGATTTTGACAATACATTCTAAATGGTTGTTCCATATTTTATTACATATTCGGATGGATCTCTTCAAGAGACCAGCCGCCACCTTGAATTTTATGACTGCTACCTATACGGTACAATGTAGCATCTAGGTATTTATCAATTCCTTCACCGCAAAGTTCAGATTGTATGCTATCTCGCATGCTTAAGCATACAAGATAGTCATGAAAAAGCTAAAACTCATAGACAGATGGGTATTGAACAGCAAATAATAATTGCAGACGGATTGTTTCCGAGGTACTCATACACCGAATGGAAATTTGAGGAAACTCTGGACGTACCAGAAATCACCATGAGTGAGCTGGAAGAAACTACAATGGACTTGAAAACAGGTGAGGCACCAAGACTAAATGAAATACCAAATGAGATCGTGAAAGCGCTGGTTAAAGAGATACTCGAAATCGTGATGTATGTGATGAATGAATGCTTCAGAACAGGAGTCCTTCCAAAGAGTTGGTAGGAGGCTGGTTTGGTACTCATCCCAAAAGTAGGCTAAGAACATACGTCGAAGAAAAGAACGGACTGTCTCCCTCGCAATACGGCTTTAGAAAGGGAAAGGCTGCCATAGATGCACTAAGTGGAGTGGCATAGCTGGCGAAAGTAGCGGATAGCGGCAGATACAGTAGTAAGAAGCTTTGCGTTATGGTTGCTTTTGACGATAAGACTGCCTTTAACACGAGAGAGCACTTATGGTAGAGCAAAAGATGATGAAGGTAACCATAGGAGGCCGCAAGGCGCCATCCTAGGGCCGTTGCTTTGGAACGTGTTCTATGATGGGGTTCTTCGGTTGACAGATGCAATTAGATATCCAGGTTGTGGCTTGACAAAGGTTTCAAAAAGATTGAACGAACATATAAGGCGCACCGCTGGCAAGGTAATTAATCTCTGATACGGCTAATGCCATCTGACGGAGGCCCCAGCAGTAAGAGGCGCAGAATTTTGGCATTGGGGCAACCTTGGTTATGCTTTACGGAGATCCTATAATTACCTACCAAGGCTTTCAGGAAAGATAAATATAGACAGCTAGTATTGAGAAGTCAGCGAAAAGTAGTGCAGCGCGTAGTATGCGATTACAGAACGGTGTGGAGGTTGCACCGCTGGTGGTAGTTGGTATCATGCTAATTGATTTGCTGACTGCGGAGAGATGCGCACACTATAAAAAGGGCGTCGAAGCTAGAAACGACTTAAGAGAGGTGCTTTTTGTCAGATGGCAGAAGAGATGGATCAGAAGGTTGATCCCAGATATTAAAACTTGAATTGACAAGGGAACCTGTGAGGATAGATTACTATACACACAGTTTTTTACAGGACATGGTTGTTTTGGCAGCTACCGGAAAAGGGTAGGAATTACGCGAATTGCCTATATTGCAATGAAGAGGAGGATACTCCACATCACCTACTGGAATGTTTCAGGTGGGTCGACCAGCAGACACAGCTGGAGCTGACGCCCGGCGAGAGGCTCACTGCTGACAATTTTGTAACGCGAGAAAGAATAAGTTGATATTCAATCAATAGTGAGACGGATGATGATGAGTAAGGTACCTAGCGCAATGCTACCCACTATAAAGAAATGCAGCAAGCATTACCATAGTGGGATATGTGGCGAATGATTGAAGGGCCTTAGTATGCTATTTCTGGAGAATCTCACACTTCGGGCAAGAAAGGCCTGCAGGGCAATGCTGTTGAGCTTTTCTGCCTGTAGCGTGGCTATAAAAGCTTTCCCCTATCAGAAAACTACTTGAGCCTTTTTTATGTTTATTTTTCATTAGCTATCCTGAGCTATATGCAGATGAGAGTCACACAGAATTAGGGGGCATGGCGCTACATTTAGGTAGGTACTACTATTTTACATATAGATATTGATTGCCGGTTTGCTGATAAATGTATTTTCAGGTGAAGATGGGTCGTTTTCTACTTTGTCTAGCAAGAAACTTGTTTAAGGCTGCCATAATTGCTACTCTCGCAGAAATAATATTAATAAATGAACTCCGGCATTGCCTCCAACCTCTTTGGAATCACATAATGGAATATTTTATTTTACGGATTATCTGTCAAAAGTCTTTGGATATGCGGATTGTTTTCAAATTGTGTTGTCTATCTTTCCAGATACATAAATATACAACCACTAACAAGAATCCGTCTTGATATTTTCAGGTTGCTATTTTGAATTTGTAACAAGGTGAAAATTTATGAGGATGAATTTCGTTTCAGTTTCCCGGTTTTACCCTTAATACCCGGGAGACCAATAGAAAGAAGCAATAAGATAAATGCTGCATGCCGATTTCGATCCTTTGCAATCAGCTTGTTTTCCTGCGGTGGGATTTTGGGATGGTCCGAAAGTTTACACTCTGGTCTATTTGATACCCGAGCTGAAAAGTTGTGATAGCTTACCGCGATGGCAATTGACGCTTATTTTGAAAATCCTTCTATGTTAACGGGCCACATTAGATCTATTTAACATCATTAATAAGCAAAAAGAAGCTGGTAGACAAGGGCCAGTCGACCGAGGCGGCTAAGCTACATAGCGATTATCTTCCCAGGAAAAAGAAAAAAATTGATTCTATCTCTTTAAATCGAATTATTGAGATGAAAAGTGCGAAGTCGTTGTACGTTTTGAGATATATGTTACAAAAGAATATATACCCAACTAGCAAAGTAGTGCTATAAGCTTTTGGTAGAAGAACCGTTCAGCCATAAAAGCTCTCTATTGTTGTTGCCTGAACACCAAAATGCTGGCTTAATGTTGTGCGGAATGCAAATTTGCTTTCTGCAACATATTTGCTCTAAAATGAGGTGTTTAAAATATTCTTATAGCATAGTTACACAACACCTTATAGGGACAAATGTTTAGCTGTTGCATAAACGTTTATACAACCATTTTATACGACATATTTGCAGGTTAGTCAAAATGGTTGTGTTGTGGCATCCATGGTAACGTTTATAAAACAAACCCGAGCCTTGTTGTTTTGCTGTGCAATTTACTACTTTAGCCAACAAAGTGCTCCCAACGGAAGCACTTATACAACTGTTGTTTAGTAACTGTTAAAGGCTGTACATATGCTAAATATGTTGGTATACAACTTCACCATAACCTAACTTTCTGCTGTCATATTTTTGTTAAAATGCCATATCCAGTGTTTTAAGACAAACAACGCATGTATATTAGTTAAAAAGGTTTTATCAACTGTTCAAACAGAAGATATAGATCTGGTACAAATTCTAGGTAAATCATTCGACTCTGTCGGTATTTCATTTCTGACATTTGTCAAATTGTTGTATAACACCTGAAGGCAACACCAAAATATTCTAATAAACTAAAGACAACATGGACCATGCCATGATTATACACAACCACCCGCCATATTGGGCAAACATTTATTCCTCTATTTGATATTAAATAATTATATTTCAGTTCGAAATTACAGATATAAAGTGATAAACATTAGTGTAATTGTGTCTAAATATAGGATTTGTGGAAGATTTAATGCAGATAAGTTCAGTTTTCCATCTTAAAAATCTAGACATACTTTTGATCATTATCAAAATATGAATCAAATACGAAGCCCGTAGAAATTGCGTAACTACTTTGCACGATAATCACAATAAAATTTGCTGCACAAGTAATTCAATAGCCGTATATCACAGTGTAGAAGTCTATCATATACCTGGGTATGAAATTCACAATGGCCGATATGTAAGTAAACAAGATGACTGTATTGTGTTAGTTATAAATTCTTCACTTCGTCTATACAATACATAAGAAATAGTTTGGTTGCAATAAAGTAGAATCACGTAACAGAATAGTTGTATGGTTGACAAAAACTGAATCTTGCACTGACGCAAATGTCCTATAGCGGCTGCAAGAGGCTTACACTTTTGTTGTATAACTGTTACCTGCAGCCCTTATACAACCTCTTAAATGTCTGAAGCGTCCTATTAGGTGTGCCCATTCCGCTTGTATAGCTGTTCTAAGAGGGTTTTGCCAATATTCTTACAGTATACAATGCTGTGTAAGGAATACTGTATAATCATTCTGGCAACTCTAATAGGAGTGATAATTGTTAGTTTTACTAGTAAGGGACACTGAACAAATATGCCAAAAATTATTAAAACCGGATAAACATACCTTTTTTTTGTCACTCAGTATTGATTTTTACGGATTTCAAGCTCGATACCTGGCATGTATTAACACTATTGTTTGGAGAAATCTAGTGTACTGGGTGTTTCAAATTCGACTAGCACCACTGAGATGTCGAAAACGGTACGAGATACGTAGTCGCTTAAATTTGGGCAAAGTTGGGTAGTTAGATTACTAACAAAATACCGCTTGGAAAGTTTCAAAATTCATAGTACTTCCGGACAAAGATGGAAAAAACTGAATTTTACCAAAATCGCTTTAGTTTTTTCCCGACTTTATTTGTAGAGGGACTTAAGCATAAATCGCAGATTAACATTGACACTTTATTTCATATGCAAGACGGCATAATTAGAATTCCAATATGACATTAAAAATCAAAATTTCTAAAGTAAGGTATTATGTTTTCTGGATATTACATGTCATCACTAAAATTTTCAGAATGGATTGTGGAAAACAATTTGATAGTAAATTTATCCAAAACAAAGTATATAGTATTCTATAAAAGGCGAACTATACCTGCTCTGATGCTCACGCTAAACAGTACTACCATAGAGAAGGTGGATAAGCCACAAATTTCTGGGTCTCTACATGGACGAAACACTTTCCTGGGAAACACACATAGAGTATGTGGCTGGTAAGCTTAACTCAGCATACTTCGCATTAAGAAACCTACGGGGTCTAGTCACCTACGTGTCTCCTTAATACTTATTTTGCAATTGCGTACTGGGACATGAAGTACTTGGTTATATATTGGGGCATTTCTTGTGGCATACAGAGAATATTTATTTTACAAAAGAGGCTGATTAGATTAGTATTTGGTATCAACCCACTGGTCAGCTGTAGACCAGTATTTAAAGATAATAAAATTTTAACATTACCGTCATTATTGATCTACGAGTCATGCTTATTTGTTAAAGAACACACAGATTTATTCCCCCAGCGCAGTGAAATACAAGCCTACAATACTAGATATAATACCCATATTCATATTCAAAATTTTAACCTTAGTGCTTATAAAAAGAGTCCAATTTATTTATGTAGTGCCATGTACATATATAATAAATTGGCTTTAGATATTAAGCAGATTACCAGCTTATCTTTGTTCAAAAGTAAACTTCGGAACATCTTACTAAATAAGGCATTTTATAGTACCAATCAATTTTTGTACCAGTAACACGTTATTTTTATATGTGTTTCTGTATCCCAATTCTTTCATGTCGTGTATTAGTTAAACACATCTTTTCTTTTTACTTTGACGTTTTGTATCCTATTTACAGGCTCACACAAATAAAGCATTCTATCTATCTATCTATCACGTAAAACCATGTCGATCAAGTGGATTTGTTGGAAGGTCTGTCTGTCTGTCCTATCCTTGGTCCCTCTATAACATAGGAAGTACCGCTCAGATTTTGATCAAATTTTGGTACAAGGTGTAGTAGCAACCTAGGACGAAAAATGATGTTTTTGTTAATATATCCTGTAGGGTGAAAACGAGAAATACAAATATAACTCAAACTTTATTGACATTTCAGAGACTGCTGTTAGTTTTTTCAAATCTGTTCAAGAGGAAACATTGGGTGGGGGTTCCAGGAGGTGGGAGAGAGTAGGGTACGGTTGGGTAAGAATACGCGTCGGTTAATAGTAGGTACGAATTAGAATTAAAAAGGTTAGTATTACCGTTACCACCGAGAGGACAAGGCTTGACAACAGACTCGTGACGTCACTACGAGTAGGCCGGCCGGCCGACAGCACGGCGTGCCATACATCATGGCTAGTGAAAATAATATATGATTATTGCAGCATATTTAACACACTCCACTTGAAGTAAATGACGGATAATTCAGAAATGTGTTTTTGGAATATGAAGTCAACTTGGTGGAAAATATTAAAGTAGTTATTAACTATTTTCATGCTGATTTTCAGTGTTATTTCATTCAACATTACGTGCACATTTGAGTAATAAGTTGATGTTATAAAAGTTTACAATATTTTGCTAGAAATAATAAATTCTTCAATGACTTACATAACCCAATGTTGGTCACAACTGATCAACAAAATTTGACAGGAATATGTGGACAATTTACTCTGATGATAGGCATCAAAAATGTAGTGTTTGTTGAACAGTTGTATCCAGCAAGCACCAACAAGGAGGTCTGAGGTAAGCTCTTGCCAGGAAAGGAATATGGAAAACAACAGAAAAACGTAACAAAGATGATAAAAATTTTGCTGTCTCTTAGGAGTGCTATATGTTTTTAACAAACCTTAATAATGCATTTATTACAAATGGATTGTATATCTTGAGAGCTAAATGAACATCTTGTATTTCAAGGGTTGTAGGATATAAAGCTTTTAGGGCCAAACCATCAGCATGTTTCAATATTTCATGACTTTCCATTTGGTACAATGTTTTAAGAGATTTCAATGAAGCGACACTAACCTCATGCGATTCAAAATCTGGTTATGTTAAAACGAAGAAAAGATCTGGAGAAAAATGTGTCATCGCTTTACCATTCAGTGCATTATTATCACAACACAAAAAAAATTGTAACCAATTTCCTCTAATCCAATAAGTTTTTTTGTAATGTTGTATAATAGATTAGGCTGAATTTTAGAAACATGTCAGATGTGAACAGCTTCTTTGAATAAAAGCTTGAAATCATAAATACTGTTGTAACTAATGAAGCATTATTAATTGATTTACGAACAATTTTACTTCCTTTGAAATCTAAACATGGCTGAATGTGTACTTCATCCATCAATAAAATCATGTTCTCCTCAACTGGTTTTACATATCTGAAAAGGTGCTTTGCATAGTCTGAAAAGTTATGTCCCTCATCGGGAACTAGGTCGACCATAAATGTATTACAAATTGACTTCAGAGTATTCTGGTGTCATAAAAGTCCTTCATGGTTCCTAATGAATCTATATGAATGTGGACTAATTGTATACAACATAGAGCCAAATTGTGTCTGAATATGGAGTCTTTAATATTACCGGAGTTGAGTGTCAGTTCTTGAGAGTACATTTTATATCCAGATCTTTGAAAACTTAGGGAAACAATTGCGAGACAAAAATATAAGTTTAAGAAAACAATAATAAACGTAAATATTCATACATGATAACAACCTCAGAATTTGAGGTTAGCTGCTATGTTGCCACATATTCAATTTTTGCAGACATGTTAGACTTCACACGTGGCAGACTAAACATAATATCGACACTGTATTCTTGACATACTGAGGCCGATCAGAAAGAATAATCAGATCATCATTGAAGCTGCACAGCCTCCGAGTATATCTTGCAAATTCGCCCAGTATAACTAATTAGAAGAGATTTCGATACTGCTATATCATACCATAGATATGACAACACCGCTCTTACCAGCCAGCATGGCGAAACGCCATAAGAATATGAACTGGCCTACTTAGCGTGACGTCACATCCTATTCGTAGCTGAGTTGTTTGGCCTTGTTATGTCGGGGGTAACGGTATTACTCGATATTGCCAGATAGCCTAACCAGTATTTGTGCAGTGTTAACTAGTATTCAGTAATTTTAAATTGATCTAAAGTTGATTCAAGAATTTCCATATGTGAAAAAAGTGTAATTTTGGTTGGGCGTAGAGTTGCAATATTTAAAAAAAATGGTTTAATTTTACATGTATTAATTAATTTATAACTATTTAAGCAAAAATTGCGCACTCTTAACCCTGGTTACCCTATGTTTCATTTTTTCGACGTTAATATATTTGTACGCTTCCAACCCTGGTGATTTATTACTTATGTTTCATACATAGACTTACCGCTACATATGCCATTAAGACTTATTTTCAACGCCCATGTAGAGCACGGAGAAAATAGAAGATACATCTGTCACGAGCTGGCCACTCACGAGGTTTATTTATTCGCACTTGTAATCGCAATGCTGTAGAATGTTCGGGAATTGTGTATTAATTATCCATTTAATTCCTTTATTATAAATATTTGTAGTTAACTTATTTCTAAAAGGGTCCAACCTATGTCGAATATAGTGGGGAGTGAGAAGTGCAGAGTTAACCTACGTGACTTCATTTGTGCGAAGAGGCAACACTTCCACCTAGGAGCAAACGCGGTACTACCTACCAACCCCTGCATCGATAGCAGTTTCCTGGAATCTATGATTGGCAGCTCGTTACAAGGAACCGGACAAGTGTCGCTAACGAACGCCCTGTAAGAAGGGTTTTGACAACATTGTCACATTTGCGAGCTATAAGTTTTCAGAGATTTGTTAGCGAGAAAAAGTTTTTAAAAGGTGGAAGTTGACCCAGGAGGATCAACAGACGACGCAGTTCCACATACTATGAGGAAAGAGCTGAGCGGAGGCGGAAACCGAGCAGAATCAGAAAACATGAGCACACTGACGCAGATGTCATCGGAGCAGAAAACGAACGAAAAACTGATGCTGATAAAAGACGACCAGGCGAGGCAGATTCGAGACCTAATGGAGACCATCAAGGACCAGACAGCCAAAATTGACAGCCTGACCGCCCAGGTAACCATATTACTAAATTCAAAAGAATCCCCTAAAGAACAGACAAAGACCCTAAAAAGACCACTGAGAAACGTTACTGATGATCATCTCACATCTACAGACGAAGACGTACAGATCGACGGATTTATGAAAGCAAAATCAAGAAGGAGGAAAGGCAACAAGGCTGATCGATCAACCCAAGACTTTCCTCCTCTTCCGAATACAGGATCAATTCCATTTCACACCTCCCCCAATTCATCAAATCGAACCACTATTAATGCTTCTACTACCAAGCCAGGGACCACGTTATCTATCTGTCAGGTGACTCCGTCAGCCGATGTTACTTCTCCTCCGTCATCTCGTCCAACCGTCGTGGCATCAACACAACCATCACGACAAGGGCGCATAACCCCGATCGTCTTACGCGACGGGACGAGATGGCGTACTTTAAATTTCAAGTTTATTTCCCTAGGTATTAAAATAGATCGCGCGGTTGCCGTTGATGCGGGAATAAGGATTATTCCTAAATCCGAGGACGACTACCGTAAGATCGTTCGCCTATTCCGAGAGGAAGAAGTGCCCCATCACACTTTTCCTCTCCCTTCGGAACGGAACATCCATGCGGTGGTTCGAGGAGTTCCCGTCAACATTTCGGATACTGAGATTAAGAGAGAACTGGAGCAGAGGGGATATAGTCCTCTTCACATCATTCGATTGAAGCGCAGCGGCGGTGCGCCCATGCCTTTGGTGGTCGTGATACTGCCCAAGACTGAAAAGTCTCAGCAAGTGTTCAACGAACACGAACTGCTGGGACTGGCCATTCGAGTTGAGGTTCAGAAAAACTCCAGACTCATTGGGCAGTGTCACCGCTGCCAAAAGTATGGGCATGCGCAGTCATATTGCACTGCACCGCCCAAATGCTTAAAATGTGCAAAGGACCACATGACGCATTTGTGCCCCCTCACAGAAGAGGAAGAACGCAAGTGCGCGAACTGTGAAGAGGGACATCCCGCGAATAGCCGGACTTGCAAATTCACTCCAAGGAGGAACTTGCAAGTTATAGCGCAAAGGCGCAATATATCATACGCGGACGCAGCTCGGGAGGCAACCTTGCCTGCCCCCTCTGCCCAACCTCCCTTGAGCACGCAAAATGTGGACCTGGCAACCGCGCTAAGGTCCTTACAACAAATAATAAGCCCACTGATTAGCGCTACCCAAGCGTTGCAGGCGATATTTCCTGTAAATGTCTAGGTACAATAGTAGACAGCCTGCATTCATCAAAATTCTTTTTTGGAATTGTTTGGGTATGAGGGATATTCCCAAAAAACGAGAATTTCATCAAGCTCTTTTGGATGAAGGTATAAATGTGGCCTTGCTGCAGGAAACGTTGCTTAATCCGGGAGATCGTTTAGCTCTCCCGAATTATGATATTATCCGAGGTGACAGATTGAGTGGTCGAGGCGGCGGTTTAGGAGTGTTGATTAAGCGCGGTATAGACTATTATAGAAGCATTAATGCGGAGATGCATAGCATCGAAGCAGCTTCTGTGGTGGTCAATATGGCGGGAGGTGTCTCGTTGAAGATCACTTCGGTGTATGTCAGGTGTGGTGCCAGGCTACAAGAGGCGGATCTGGAGGTCCTTTTGGAATACTCGGGTCCGCTTATTGTGGCAGGGGACTTCAACTGCAAACATCGAGCATGGAATTCTATATTGAATTCCACTAGTGGGGTTCGATTGTACAACCATGTGATGCGAAATGGGTACCTTATACATAGCACTGAAGAGCCGACACATCATCCATTCAACCATCTTCAGGCACCAGATGTCATCGATTTCGCGATATCTAAAAACTGTAGATACAGTATCTCTTCTCGAATCTTGTATGATATCTCTAGCGACAATCTACCTGTTGTCTTGGATGTGGGCAATGAGCAAACTTCTGAGGAGGCAGCTCCTCCAAGGAAACGCATTGATTGGGACCTATACAAGTTGCTCCTTAGAGAGTTTCCCAATATCCCGATTATAGATGATGAGTCTGGAATGGATGCCGCTCAAGCGGAGTGGACAAGTTTCATTCAAGCAGCTCTACAGCGTGCAGCTGTATTTCCTGTACAACGACACGGCAGACCTTTTTTGCCTGCGGACATTCGTCAGAAAATCTCTGACAAAAGAGCCGCTATTAAGCAGGCAAAAAGGTCTTGTCATCCTGATGACATTCGTACGGCTACAAATCTTGTCCATGAAGTGAGAAACAACTCCCACACATCCACGGTCCTGAAGGGATAGTCTTCAGAACGGAGGATAAGGTCGAGGTTTTCGCTGATGCCATGGACAAACAGTTCTCACCCAACTATGATCTCGATAATGACCTCGACGAAGAACAGCACATCGTACGATCCGTCAGGAGATATTTTAGAGCCAACGGCGTTAGCGGAGGCACTGAATCCTCTTCAGATGACTCTTCTTCAGAAGATTCGTCTGAGGCTCCACATAGCACATTAGCGGAACCCTCCGAGTTTCCACATTGCACACCAGCGGAGTTACTAAGTCATATTAAAGACCTCAAGGTGCGTAAAGCACCTGGGGAGGATCAAATCACCAACAAGGCGTTGAATCTGCTCTCGCCGAAAGCCCTGACATACTTGGTGACAATAATCAATGCGACGCTCAAAATCCAGTACTTCCCTGCTGGGTGGAAGACTGCTGAGGTCATCATTTTTCCAAAGAAGGTGGGTTCGATATTTCTTCAGGATTACCGTCCCATAAGTCTGCTGTCAGCTCCTTCTAAGCTCGCCGAAAAGGTGATTTATCGTCACCTTGAGAATTTTTCGTCAAATCACCATGTGATTCCTGACGTCCAATTCGGTCCGAGCATAGCAACGAGCTACAGGCAGTCAGGCTGGTGGAGCATGTAACCAGAGGGTTCACCCTCAGCATGAGTACTGGTATCTTGCTTTTGGATGTCTCAAAAGCCTTTGACAAGGTGCGGCACGCGGGCCTCCTCTATAAACTAATCCAAAAGGGTTTTCCTTTTTGGCTTCTAAAATTACTGAAATCCTTTCTTGAAGGAAGGAAGTTTCGGATCAAAATTAACAATGTTTTGTCAACAACACGGCCAGTACGGGCCGGAGTTCCTCAGGGTTCGGTCCTAGGACCAATTCTTTATTCGCTTTTCATACATGATGTCCCTTCCCCCAGCAACTGTGAAGTCTACCTCTATGCTGACGACACTGCACTTGTCGCCCAGTCGTGTACTGGTGATCTGGTTCACGATGGGTTGCAGAATGCGGTGGACGAAGTTCTAGAGTGGGCGGAACGGTGGCTGATAAAAATTAATCATTCGAAAACGCAGGCTATTCCCCCCAGCAGAGGTTTCTGTAGACGGAAATTGTGTACCATGGACAAATTCTGCCGAGTATCTCGGTGTCACCCTTGATATAGGCATGATCTGGCAGAAACATACAGCATCCATAAAAACAAAATTCCAAATTGCGTTTCGGCAACTATATCCTTTGTTATGTAGATCCTCCAAATTGAATTTGATAAACAAAGTTCGACTATATAAAATGATTATTAGACCAGCCATTACTTATGCATGTGCGGCTTGGTGTTTTCTTGCCAAGACACACATGCAAAGTCTTCAAGTACTGCAAAGCAGAACTTTGCGGACAATTTGCAACGCTCCATGGTATGTCTCAAATGAGACACTACACAGAGACCTTGACATTCCTTACTTGAGGGATTATGTCAAGCTTCAGGCGCAGCGACGTTATAGTCAAGCGGAATCGCACAGCAACCCTCTGTTGCGTGACTCAGTGGACTACACAGTGGAGCAAGTTCGTAAACATTCAAGGCCACGGCTCGCACTGTAATCAAAAGTTATCGTGAATCTTTAGTAAACTCAAAATTACACTCTATCAAAACCGAATCAAAAAATTTGTTTAGTTCACCTCAAAATTAATCCGTGTACCAAGTCAAAAAGCCTAGGTGTTTCCTCTTAAACTAAGCATATCTGTTTTTCTTTGTTCTTCTCCTTTTTTCTTCTCTTTCCCTTTCTCTTTTTCCTTGACTTTGTCTGGTTTCTGGGCAACCAGGACTGACAGACTCGACTAACGTACATCAGACATGACTAATGGGCAAAGGTCCTACGGACCGCCCAGACAAATAAATGACGAATAGTAGTAAGTGTCGCTAACCATACATAGGCACCCCATCAATCAGGATAGTACTGATACTCACTAGACGTTATAATCACAGGAATAAAAAGCAGATGCTATTCAGCCTTGAGGCTATTTTTTGAATTGACACTTTTGTCTGGGATCTACAGCGTCAATGTACTTGGAGCCTTATTTTTATGAAATATCACGACACAGCTAAAGTAAAGACGCTGATGTATGATGGCAGCACTCGTTATTTGTCTTGTTATATGAAGTTTGCAGAGGCCCAAAATAAACAAAGATCGATGTCCCTCATGTATGTACACATACGCCTTGCCAAGAGCGCGTTATTGACTTATTCTATTTCTCTGCTGCGGCATAAAAGTTAGATAGAATTCTCATCGTGCTGAAATCATTCCACTCAAAGAAATCTAATAAGCTAATAAAAGTGGATATTGTTTCGAAATAGAGCTCATCAACAGTCTTCAACATACAGATTTTACGAATGTTATCAAAACTTGATGACGCAATTGATAAATTGTACAAAAAGAATAATAAAAGGGACTTTATCGAAAATCTCTACATAAATACAGCTTGCGAAACATATCTTATTGTTGACTCCGATTCGTCTCTCTCTTTCCGGTGAATAATTAAAATAAAATATGATGAATTTTTCGGTATTTATAGTAGGGAGTGTTACTTTTCACTAAGAAACATATGAAGCTCTGCATGTTACTACGTTCAGAAAGTTGAGAGGCTTTACATTACAAAGAATTTGGTTCAGCGGTTAGTTATTGCCCTTTTCTACTTTCCCTGAAAAATAGTATTTAAAATCAGTTCGATTTCTTATTGCATCGATCAAAAGAAGCATTGTTTATCCTTAAAAATATACAATGTATGCTTAAACTGTAAGTTGTTTTGCAACAAGGAAATTCTAAGCATCTCAACAGTACTGTGGTAAAAATTTATCATTATGTTGCTCTCCATTTGATGAGTTAAGACTATAGAAGAGAAGCGTCACTCCCTCGTTAAAACAGTTTTTTGCGAGGTGTCTGAAATTATATTGTGGTATCCAAAATCCTACATGCAGCTGTGGTGTCTGTGACAAAGCATGTAATGAGGAGGAACTTAAACATACATACAATGAAGGGTACCTGCAGGCAGTTGATCTCCGAACACTGGCAGAAGTGTTATACATAACACAAAACAAGTTCTAACACCACGTGAGTCTAAAAATTACATTTACTCAAAAAAGGCCACGGTGATTACCGAAACGTTGTCAGTAGACAGTATTTCAAGCATATGAGGCCAACAAACATGGAAGAAAATAAGATATATGCATGTCATTCGATAGCGAATCCAAGGACCCGCCATTACTTTTGCTCTCCTATAAAGTTGTTTTGTGTAACGTTGTGTTAGAACTCAAACGATGATATGTTCTTTTGATTGAACAGCAGTGGTCTAGGTGCCATTATCGGAGAATATCCACTCAACATATCTGTGTAATTCATTAGTGCCAAAAAGAATAAAATACAACACACAATATCTTTATAGCGTTTCAAGATATAATAAAGACGTATGTTCCAACATTGTTTAAGTATGTTGCGAGAAAATCGATGTGTTCCATATATTTCTTTTACTTTATTGTGTAAGTTAATAAAGTTGCATATTTTTCAATGCAAACATAATTTTTAGCCCTAACAGTGGCGTGCGTACGGGTATTGACTTTAACATTTTTTAAGAAAAAATAGTACACCAATGGTTTTTTGCCAAATAAATATTATTCTTGACTTCCCCGTTCAATTTAAAACAAATGATTTCCTTTGAATGTTTTCTTTCGATGCGCCATTTTTGAGTAAAAAAATAAAAACCGTTCCATTGTCCGAGAAAATTAATGTAATAATTGAAGAATGCAATTTAGCAATAAATATCACTGACTTTTGACATCTGACAAGTCTCTGTTATTCAAATATGTTCGCTGTGACATCTTTTTCATTATTTAGTTTTTACAATCTTTTTAATAATGGTGAATTATTCAAATGCAGAAATGGCGGAAATGCATTACGTATATGGCCTTGCAGACGGTAATGGTGGGCAAGTCAGATGGATTTATCACCAGAGATATCCCGATCGTGCTTTTCCAGATGGTCGAACCTTTTCTAATATTCATCGTCGTCTTGTTGAAACTGGTTCTGTCCGAAAAGGAACAAATGAAGTTAGACCTCTAAGTGTGAGAACACCTGAAATTGAGGGCGCAGTGCTGCACGAAGTCGAAGAACATCCTGAAACGAGTATGAGGAAGATCGCTAGACACTTAAATATTTGCCATCAAATTGTTTGGAGACTTTTAGTGGATTTTTTGTTATATCCTTACCATATTTTAAGAGTACAGGCATTACTTTCCATTGATTTTCCAAGGCGTATGACCTTTTCTCAGTGGTATCTTCAAAAAATTACACAAAATCCGTAATTTGAATCAATGATTCTGTTCACGGACAAAGCTAATTTTTCTCGAAATGCCATTCAGAATTTCCGGAATAATCATTTGTGGACAGAAGAAAATCCCTATGCCGTAACCGAAACCCATTTCCAACACCAATTTTGGGTTTATCCAAATCATTGGATTGGCCGCGGTGGGCCTCAAGAATGGCCACCAAGGTCCCCAGACCTCAACAGTTTAGATTTCTTTTTGCGGGGCTATCTTAAGACACTAGTGTACAGAAGTCCTATTATGCCCCGTCCTCGTCGAAGTAAATATTTAGAATACATATCGTAGTACCCTCGTAGTAGTACCCAACCGCCACGATTTCAAAGCGCGCACGCAGAGAAGGAAAGCGGCACCGCGCCCCTTCCCCCTACCTTTCTCCCCTCTGGCCGCCTATAAACCTTCATTCCTTGTTCTCGTGCCCGACCATCAAGACGTTAATCGGCGCGCGTCGTTTACGTGTGTGCAGTGTGATCCGCTGAACATTTAGAATTAGAAAACAGGACAGAAGGTTGGCCAAAATATGTGCATTGTCGAACGAGATACCTACCGACGGTCGTCAGAAGGTTCCCTTCGTCGCCGACCAAAATTAGAAAGTGGCGTACTTTTTCTGAAGGGGCGTCACCATCAGGTAACTGTGAACTAACCGATCTGTTTTAGATGCAAGTTAAATTAATAATGAATATTAGTATGGATGCCTCACCGGCGCTGAAAATTGTGCTTAACATGACGTTTGGGATAACGTTCTGAGACTGTTGCTTGGGATAGCAACCTGGACCTAGCTTGTGATAGCCAACTTCATACCTAGGACGAACAAAGACGTTTGCGATAACGTTGTAACATTGGACTCGGTTGCTTGGGATATCAACATGGAGCTAGCTTGTGATAGTCCACACCAAGGACGAATGAAGATGTTTGGGAAAAATGACTCAATACTGAACTTCGTTGCACAAATAATAACACTGAAAGCGTTTGGGACACCGTAGCAACAAGGCATGGTCAGCAATCTTTTCGCATTTGCTTGTGATAGCAAATTTCATCAGGCTTGTGACAACCATGGAACAGGACTGTAACTTTGAATATGGCAAGCTAGGATGTTGTCAAGATATATTTTTTCCTTATTACCAGATAGAGATTAGGTACGCTATGCGAGGTTAGCGTTACACTTTGCTTGTGATGGCAAATTCCATCTGGGTTGTGATAATCCTGGAACAGCATAATAAGAATGCACAAGACAGTTTAGGAAACTGCCGAAGTACCATTTTTCATTAATAACAAATAGAGATTAATTTCATATCTGCGAGACTAGTGTTACATTTGTTTTGAGATAGCAAATCCCATCTAGTTTGTAATAGCAATGTAGCAATATAGCATTTGTCATTTATAACAGAATAAAATTGGGTACATCTATGTGAGACTAGCGGTACATTTTGCTTTTGATAGCAAACAACATCTGGTTTGTGATAACTATGGAACAATATTGTAAGGATGGACATGAGAAGTTAGGAAGTACCATTTTTCATTAATGAACGACAGAGATTAGCTACATCTATGCGAGACTAGCGTTACATTTTGCCTGTTGCAAATTCCACGTAGTTTGTGATAACCGTGGAACAGGTGTGTAATTATGAACATGTCAGGTTAGAAAACCGCCAATGTATATCTTTTCCTTATCACCAGATACAGAATAGGCACCTTATGTGAGGTTAGCGTTACATTTTGCCTGTGATAACAAATTTCATTTGGTTTGTGATAACCTTGGAATATCTTTGTCAGAATGCACATGGCAGTTTAGGAAGAAACATTTTTCGTTAATAACAGGTAGAGATTAGGTTTTATCTATGCGAGACTAGCGTTACATTTTGCTTGTGATAGCAAATTCCATACGGTTTGGAATAGCCATCGAACAGATCAATAATATGCACATGACAGGTTACGAGACAGCTGAAGTACCATTTCTCGTTAACAACATATAGAAATTAGGTACACCTATGGTAGACTAGCGTTACATTTTGTTTGTGATAGCAAATTCCACATGGCTGGTGATAACTAAGGAACAGGACTGTACGTATGAACACCTCTGGTTAGGAAACCACCAAAGTTCTAATGTTCAGTAATAACGGAAGTTAAATATCAGTATGCCCATTAACGTTACATTTTGCATAGGTGGAACTCGAACAGCAGGTCGCTCTGGATTGTGTTGTCTTAAGGGCCATGTAGTCTGTTTCAATAGATGACGCATCACCACGATGATGCGGCGACCTTAGTATAATTAACGTTCGCGCGTTGTTCCAAGGCTGACATTTCGAAGGCAGATCTTGTTGATGACGATAGATGAATAAATTCTGTTCTATTCTAGCCACCTAAGGTAACCCCTGAGGTAACGGAAGCCATAATAGATAATGTCGCACGCAGGGATGCGTGCTTGGACTGTGTACAGCAACATGTGAGCTGTTCATTAACTGCAAGTGGCATTAATCTATCCTCTAGGTTCAAAGAAGGGAGAGGAGTGCATGCTGGCAGGTATTCACAATAAAGCAAAGAACTCAGGAGTACTTTGACAGAGGCTTCCAGTGATATCTTTTGCTCTTCGGTGTAGGATTGACCAAGTAAGTCAATTCTAAATAGAAATCAGATAAACAGGGCAGCAACTGAAGGCCAAAAGGCCAGACAACGTACTGACAACATCAACCCACTATTGCAGATGAGGTGTGTAGATCAGCATGGACATTAACGCGTATTCATCATCAATGGCAGAGCATTATGAGTGGCGCTAAAGTCCTGAGTTGGATTCAAGTGGTCACTTGTCAATCAGTTGGCGACTGCTTTAGCACTCTGCCATAGCTGAATCTCATTGGTCCATCTATGAATTGCTTAGCTGCGGTGCTATCAGTAAAAAAGTTGAGCTAACTAAAAATCAGCACCTATCCAACTTTTTCTTGCCCCCAAGTCTGATGGGTCAACACGTTTGATTCCTTACCTCAAGACTGTTTGTTATAGGAATATAACACTTAAGTCTAGGCTATTGAACTGGGATCAGACTTTTCCGCAGAGATACTTTCTTAACGAATCTGGATTTGAAATATGCAGGGATTTTGGTACCCGCTAGAGAGAGTGATAGAATATATTTCAGATTCATATTCAAGGGACTGCTTTTCCAATACAATGCTGTACTGTTTAGGGTAAATTAAACCCCTTATGTGTTCACAAAGTTAATAAAACCATTTCTAGAATACCTTGAGAAAAAATTGAGCACTTTCAGGCTCAGTATTAAATTGTAACAGAAAGAAAGTTACTTGAGCGGACGATGCAGACATTACTAACCCTAGTAAGGGCAATAATGGACAGCAACCAAGACAGAGTCCGAAACTTTGCGGTGAACATCGGGATCTTGGTGTCAGTTTGTCTTTCATTTCGTTACAGCCGACTGACTATACACTAACGAGTGAAATTTCTTGCCCTGTAAAATTCTACTAGGAGTTTTAACGCTACTATGCCACTCACGTAATATAACTTAAGGTCTACCTCGGCTGGGGCTCAAAAAAACTGGCAGATGCGGTCAGAGGTAATACATTTTTTTTTGTATAATTTCTCGGACTGCGACATTCGTTGGCCAGGGAGGAGTCTCTAGCTTTTGGTCACCCGAGAAGATCCCGCATGCTGATCATCAAGAACAACTGGTAGTTTTCTTCTGTGGTGAATGCCTTGCTACCTAATTGATGGGCTGTCGCATATTATCCTACATCAATAGAATGGAGAGCTTCTGGTTTCCATGTCTGGACCATTGGGAAAACTATGGCAATTGTGTAAAGAGAGAAATCTTACTGCGCTCGCGTCAAATATAAAATCTAGGAGTGATACTGGTACAGATGAGCTTTAGCATCAATGGAACGTGGAAACGGAGTGGGAGCTGCACCTGTCACCGTCCTGATTTTGGTGCAAGTATTCGGTGTTTCTGAAATTTCACTTCTAGAAGTAACGCAAGGATCTGATCGAGGGACTCAGGACGCCGCTCCTACTAATTCTAAAGCTTACCCTGGTTATCGTCACTGGAAAGCTGCCATTCCAATCAAAATAGATAATCCATCATGTATTGTGGGCTTAGATTACGGTAGGTCCTTTGTCGGGAAGAATTACAGTCTGGTTTCCTACTTTGAAATTTCTTACCCTACAGGTGATAAGAGATCAAGATATAATCGCTTGAGCTATCAGTCTTTTACCCAAAATGTTACTAACGATGCAGACATAAGGTTTTTGAAGGGCATTTACAGGCTGAGGCCATCTCAACTGAAATATAGATACTGTGGTTGTTCTCAAACCAACCAAAGGGGTTGCTGGTAAGCTCTGTAGATATTTGATTGAGGAAATCAGCAATACTGCTAGCTCTAACCTCAGGTCAGAGTATGCAAACTAATAATTGAAACAGACAACATCCGGATTGGGTTGAATAATACTGAATTTGGGATTTTGTCAGTTTTTAAGTCTCGGGGTCATGTGGCAACTACTTAAGTTTTACCGTATTTTACGCCCAAATATCTGTTCAAAGCATTTATTTGTCACTGTACAGTAACTTTATCATGGTGCCTCGGCTTCCAGATGTATGAAGTCGGTTTTAGCAGAGAGTGTCACAATTGACAACCCACAGTACATGAAATGCGTCGTCCTCTGCGCCGGCTAAATTATAGTAGTCTCAGTCTCGCGGCGGGTGCGGGAGTGCGTTTTCTGAGATACGTCACAAATCTCTTATGCCAAACAATACCTTTGATCCAGCGGCATTTGAGAAGAAGTAAGTCTCCACACCTTAAACATTATGTTATTACGTTATTTGCTCATTACCATGAAATGGATGGTAATTTTTGAACCAGGTACGTCATATTACCTGTTCCTAAAAGGAACTTAAATTGTTACAATGGAAATGTACATTTAGTTGACACATACATTGCGTACAATTTGTGTAGTTGTGTACAACCTATGGCTTACCATTACAGAGCGTTAGTAGTATGTTGTTGCAACTAGCTTTGAACATCTACGATATGAACTCTAAATATTTACTTCGACGAGGACGGAACATAATCAAGATCGAACATCACTTGCAGGTAAGTTCGTTTGATCATGTAATTAACACTGTAGCGGAATTAAGAGAAAGAATAGTTGCAGCTTGTGATAGAATAAAAAACACTCCAGGGATATTTCAACGAGTGCGCAATTCCATGAGGAGGGAGGAAGCATGCATCTTAAATCATTAGATTTAGAAATAACTTTTTTAAAAAATTTTATTTGAGGACTGAGGCTTCAGTCCATACAAAATACAAAGGTTTACAAATGTGACATTTACGGAGTCTAACCGGGTATTGAACATAAAGTTTACATAAGTGACTGTTACGGTGCCTAGCCGGGTAATGAACGACATGAAATGGGCGCAAGGCCTATTTATACTATTGGTGTGCTTACAAAGCACTTCTAGAAAATAAAGCGTAAACAACGTGTTAGCGAGAAGTCGTTATCTGTTGCTGAGCTAGCGTCTGGTGCAACATTGTATGGAATGGTAAGTCCATTGTTTTGAGTGCATATAACAACTTCCCCCTATTACAAAAAGTTGTTGCCATGCGACAACTTTTGATAAAATTAGAAAAGTGTAAAAGATGTAAAAATTCAAAAAAGTAAAAATGTAGAAATGTAAATTGTAAACATTGTAAAATATAAAAATATAAAAGTAGGAGTAATAAAATTGCAAAATAACATCAAAAAATATAGATTCTGAAAAATAAAATTGTTAGCATAAATGCGGTACATTGGCGATGCAAAATAACATCTAAAAGCAAAGCTGGAACAAACAAATAATAAGATACAATCGTACAGTCGTACGGGCAAAATTACATGGAAGATAACACGAAAATTGAAAATGGTTTTTTTTTTGAACAGTGAAAACACTTCACGGAACACTCACTGCAGTTCGATGTCTTCCTCATGTGGCTGGATGGTTGGTCTACGTCGAGGAAAAAGTCTGGGAATGTACCGGACTTTTGGTGCTCCTGGAGGGCCATCGGCTGGATAATTTGATGCGCAGATGCTGAGTGGTCTTCGTTTTCTGCACTTGCAGAACAGGTACAAAGCTACGATGATAACTAACAGGGTGATGATAAAATACGTGAACCATGAGAGATGTCTCGAAACAAACGGCTCGTTCATAATTTTGTCCAGTTGTTCAGAATATTGGTTTAATTTGTGATTGGCAATTTCGAGTTCTTCAGTATCGATCTTGCTTAGCTTGATCGGTTTTAATTTTGGTAAGTTTTGTTTCTCTGGGAGATGTTCACAGCATTTGTAGGGTACTTCTACAGGGTGACTTTTGTATGTGATATTCTTGTAGGTGCTAACAGAATATCTAGAATGTAATCTCGTGGTGCCTACAAAGCCACTGCATTCGGGTTGCATTTTTAAAAGTGAATTAACTTTTATCACTTTGGTGGTAGTCTCTCGTTGTCCACACTTCATCGAAATTGGCAGAGGGCTAGATATGGTGATTAGCCAAAAATTGGTTGCAAGTTCTTGGATTTGGTAATCTTGCAATGCCACAATTGCTATTTGGCAGGCTGTCGGCAGATCGACCGGATTTCGCAACAACTGTGCTTCGCAGACTGCATTACTGTCTATTGGATACGGCAAGAGGTTGAAACAGATTTTCACCTGAGACTGAAGAACTTTACAACTACCTAGGTTTTGAAAGGAAACGTACAAAAGAGAATCGCTATCTTTAGCAATGTACCTCTGTATAGTGGAGACTACATGAAACAAACCTAGTACGTTTATCGAGAGTGGGTAGAGGAATCACTCTGTATAAAGTATACATTTCGGGCTCTAATAACGGGATGCGTAGAACGAATACTACTCTTGTTTTAGTTTGATATGCTTCGAGTTCCATAAGATTAAGGTACTCTGACACTGTTGCTAAATTAACCGGAAGGGGTAAATTATTTCTCGACAAAGTGTGAGAAATTTCTTGAAGAGAATTTACTAAGTCTTGAGGAGTGATAATAGAAGGATGTATTATTTTTAAACGTGCAAAAGTAATTGAATTTAGAATATCATTAATTGTCTCTTCCAGAAACATGTAGCTTTCCATTAATTGTTCGCAAACTTCTAAAAATTGGAATTTAGCTTCATAAAATGCAAGATCGTCTGAAATTTCATAAATTTTGTTTTCAATGACTTTAATATCTTCATTAAACGTAGTTTCATCAATCATAAGTTTTTGAATAGTGTTATTAAAATTCTTGATAACCGACATGGTAACAGAAATTTGGTTCTTCATGAGGTTTTCGAGCTCATGTTCATCTTTAGAAATTTTGTTAATACAATCGTTATAGTATTCACCGTCCGATGAATCGAGGTTGCCGGTTATTGCTTTCCATACAGTACCTATAGCGTTAATCAGACCGCGTTTCATCCGCGATGCGCTTACAGTGTCATCGAAGATTGCGTAATATTTAGATTCCAAAGAACGAGAAATTTGATAAAGGAGACTTGTATGAGTTTTAATTTCACCACTAAACATTTTCATACGATTGGTGGGTTTGTCTACGAGATATGATAAGTGTTCCAGAATATTGTTGTTATCGTCAAGTGCTTTCTTAATGAGTTCTAAATCTTTATATACAAGAAGTGTCCAAATTTCGTTGGAAATCTTAAGAGGGGCGTCTTCATGAAAATAGATACCTAAGGTGTTGTTAAGCGGTTTGATGTCTATCTGGGCTGTGACAGCCGCAAGAAACAGCAGACTGCACCTGAAAGAGAAACTAAGTCTCAAAACATGGTTTCAGTCTGTCAAAATTAACTTTACTTATTCTATTTGTTTCCGGGTTCTTAAGGAGCGCAGAATTTTCAAAAACTTGAGTAATTTCGAATGGACCATCAAATTTGTTCTGAAGCTTGTTTGAAATTTGAGACTGTTTCACAAAGACTTTATCGCCAATTTTATATGATTGTAAATTGGGTGACACTCTACTATCAAAGCGAATTTTTGCTTTTTGCTTCTGTTCGTCAGTTCTCACGCGGGCAATTTTGTAGTAATATTCGAGTTTATTCCGAATGTCTCGAACATACTTGGACATCAATTCTTTTTCTAAATATACGTGTTCGGGCGGACGACCAGAGGTGTGGCCAAACACGAGCTCGTATGGTGTAAAGCCAGTAGTTTTATTTCTAGTGCTATTGTAGCACTGAACAGCATAGGGAAGAATATTGAAGGGATGTTCGTCGGGATTAGGAGTTTTGGTGACGTTTTGGCAAACGACAAGTTTGATATTATCATCCGAAAAAATAAAAGAGAAAATTTCTAAAATGGGTAAGTCCAAATTATTTTTAACGTAGATTTGTTGGGATAGGTCGAATACACCTTTGTTGGTTAAAATTACAGAGAAAAGATGCTGTATGCAAGTTACGGGATCGTACGGCACAGGAATAATATAGTATTTCCTATGTTTAATTGTTTTGCTAGACGCGATGTTAATTTTATCTGCAGAAAAATCAAGATTTTCCTCGAATATGTCTTCGATAATTTTTTCGTGAAGATCAGATAGAGTGTTTTGTCTGAAAAACGTGACGATATGTTTATGACTTTTGTCTAGGAGTTGGGAATTTGAAAATTGAATTTTGGAATAATCGATCAGGGATGTGGTTTTGTAAAGGCGGGCAAAGATATCAAATTCACTTTCGGAAAATTGGGTAGAAGGTTCTCCTTCTTCGTCACTATGGGTAAGGGCGTTAACAGTTTTGGGTAATTTGATACGTGATAGGGCATCGGCATTTTTATTAGCCTTGCCTGGCTTGTACACTATTTCATAGTCGTACTCCTCTAGCTTGAGGCGCCATCTTGCTAATCTACTTCCGGTGTCTCGGCAAGAGAAAAGCCACGTAAGGGGTCTATGGTCTGTTACGAGTTTAAACTTTCGACCATACAAATAAGGTCTAAAATGTTTTACACTCCAGACAATAGCTAGAAGTTCTCTTTCAATGGTGGAATATCTCGTTTCTGCTTTACAAAGTGTACGAGATGCATAGGCTATCGGGAGATCTTTACCTATGGGACCTTGGGAAAGAACGCCAGATATCGCAAAAGCGCTTGCGTCTGTTGTAAGCACAAAAGGCTCTTCAAAGTTGGGGTAGATCAGTATAGGAGATGTTGTTAAAGCATTTTTTAAAGTATCAAATGACTTAACACACTCGCTATCAAAGTCAAATACTGCGTCTTTCTGTAATAGTCTGGTAAGGGGTTTCGCAATTTTGGCAAAGTTTGGTATAAAGCGTCGGTAGTAACCTGCAAGACCTAAGAAAGATTTTATTTCTTTAGGATTCTTGGGTTGAGGGACATTTTTTATGCAATCCACTTTATCTGGATTGGGCTTAACGCCATCAGGAGTTATTACATGACCAAGATAGGCTACTTCCTTTCTGAGGAATTCGCACTTATCAGGCTGGATTTTGAAATTCGACTTCCGAAGACGCGTAAAAATTTCGGTAAGCCTACTGATGTGTTCTTGGATGGAGGGGGAATAGACAATTATGTCATCCATGTATACAAGACATCTTTCGTTTTGTATACCCATCAAGATGTTGTCCATGACACGTTGAAACGTGGCAGGAGCGTTCTTGAGACCAAAAGGCATCCTCAAGAATTGGTAATGTCCGTTTTCAACTGAAAATGCAGTTTTAGGAACATCAACTGGATTTATCTCGATTTGATGAAATCCAGATGCCAAGTCCAGTGTACTAAAGTACTGGCATTTCCCTAATTGATCAAGTAGATCAGAAATGTTTGGCAAGGGATATTTATCATCGATGGTGATTTCGTTAAGCTTACGATAGTCAATCACCATACGCCATTTCTGTTTACCAGAGGCGTCCATTTTCTTTGGTACAACCCACACCGCAGAATTCCATGGCGATGTGCTAGGTTCGATAATACCTTGTTTTAGTAATTTCGAAATTTGATCTTTGACTTCTTGCTTGTGGACATAAGGGTATCGGTAGGATTTGGTAAAAATTGGTTTACTGGTAGTGGTATCAATGGAATGCTTAATTTCGTTTGTAAATGACAGGCTATCACCATCTAAGTAGAATATGTCCGAAAAATCTAAGCAAAGATTCGTAATTAAGTCTTTTTCCTCTTCGTTGAGATGATCGAGACGTAATTGATCTCTAATAACATCTCTACGGTTATACTGACTTTGATTTTGTAAAGAAGTGTTGAAATTATTGATAGAAGTTTCGTTAAAGGGCTCGAAAGTTAATTGGGGTAAAATTACATTTTTTGGAATGGCATTACAGTTTAATACTGTAGTAAGGAATTCGCCTTTAGAATCAATTTTAACTATGGAACTGAGTAGACGGACTTTTTCTACCTCACACGCCAGAAGAATGGCTTCAGTATTTCTAAGCTCGGATTTGAGCTTGACAACTTGTTCAACTCTGGGAGGAATGGAAATAACATTTTGAACTTTAGAATTTTCTTTAAATTGCGAAGCTTCGGACTTTTCTTTAAATTGAGAAGCTTTTGAATCATTTTCGTCACCTACTTTGAAAAGAGGGACTGTTTTGAAATTTGTAATCAATTGACGATTTTTCAAATCAATAATACAATCGTAATGTTCAAGAAAATCTGACCCAAGAAGGCCATCGAATGAAATATCTAGATCATGGACATAAATTTTGTGATAATCATTGGGAGCAAATGGGACTAAGACTGCTTCAGTAATACTAATTTTTTTGTCAGTAATACCTCGGATAGAGATATTTTCTGCGACACGATTAGTATAATTTTGACAAGTGTTACGTTTGAAAATGGAGCAACCTGCACCACTGTCAATGAGAATTTGGAATTTTCCAGTAGCATCTTTAATGTAATATAAGTTGTCTGGGCTAACTGGGTGAATTGTCGACGGGACTATAAACGGAGGGTTTATATGAACATCTGATCGCATGTGTTGCTGACGCTCGCACACGGTTTCGCGTTCGGGTCCTCGACACTGAGATTCGCTAAGTTCGCCAACAAATGTATCGGCGGTTTGATTATATTCGTAACAATATTCGTTACTGGGTTCTCTAAAATCATCGTATGGGGAAGGTGTGTAGGCGGAGTATTGGGTATCGTCATATTCATTAGCGTAGTCCGTGTTGTATAGGTCTGGTTCACCGTAGTCGGAATAATCGTAAGAATCAGGGGCGACATAATTAATTCGATTGGGAGGATTTTGTCTAAAATTTCTTTGAAAATTAGGGTTTTGGAAATTTGGATTGCTCTGAATTACAGAGGGTCTTGGCGCACTCGCGTTAGGCACATTTGGTCGTATTACAGATGGTCTGGGAGGATATTGATTAGAATTTTGATGGTAGTTAGATGTAGATGGTCTAACTTGCATAGGTTGATTCGGCCTAGGGTAATTTTGAGGTTGGGGCTGGTTAAACTGTCTTGGGGCAAAGCTTGTAGGCTGTTGTCTCCGTTGGCATTCATTTGCCAAGTGACCGGGACGATTACAAAAATTACAAATTTTAGGGTTTGGTCTTCGAATAACTGAATTTTGATTCGGGTTTGGGGTCCTGGCGAATTTTTGTCGTTCCAAATATGAAAGTTGTAACTCTCGTTTGATATACGAAACTGCGGTCAAGATATCCGTGGGATGTCCTGATCGCACAACAGGTCCTATTTTTGAGTCTAATCCTGTTAATAGACAATTTAATGTCATCGTTTCGATGAGGGAACTTTGAGCAGATTTTTGCTCGCGATTTAGATTTTGCCTATTCACGGCGGAATGCATTTTGGCTGCATGCGTTTGCAGTCTAGATGCAAAGGTTAGGGGTGATTCGTTGGGGAGTTGGCGCATGTGTTGAAGATCCGCGATTAAAGATGTGAGATCTCTAAGATCTCCAAAGTGGGTTTCTAACAGGGACCGTATGTCTTCCCACGTGGAAGGGTTTCGGCTGTTCACAAGTTCGGCGGCACGTCCGCGAAGTTTGTTTTTAATATGTAAAACGACGAGAAGCCGCTGCTCCTCGACGGCCATTTGATATGCCGTTCGGCACGCGTTGATGAAGGTCGATAGCAATATCGGGTTTCCATCGTACTCGGGTACAATCGAAAATATTTCAGATAATCTATAAGGTTCAATGTTCGCATGAACGTTATCAGGAATTTCAGCTGGTTGGTATTCATCTGAACCGTTAGTAGACATTTTAAATGGAAAGTTGTTTCAAAAAGATTCAATAATGTCAAGGGAAAATGCAAAAAGATATAAATGTAAAATAGAAAATACGTAAAAATGGGGAAAAATACGTTAAAATCGACAATATATAGAGTAAATGCGCAAAAATGCAAATAAAAAGGTTTTTAAAAATCACACACACAGAGATAAATCGCAAAAAATAGTTAGATTAAAATTGTACGTTACCAAGGGTACATCGGGAGGCAGTCGTGTTCTCCAGGCGGCTAGTGGATCTCTTGCGATGTTTCCAGTAGTCTGTCTGCAGTTGGGTGGCTGCTGCTCGCTGTGTCCCCTGTTGTTTTCCTTTTTCTTGTTGCTTTGTAGTTTCTTACTTGTAGTTTTCTTTCTTCAATGGGTTTCTTTCTTCTTAAGGCTCGTTGGTCCTTTTCAGCTTAAAGGATAGGCATCCACCACACTAGTTAGTATGCACGTGTTCTAATGCGTTGAAGCTATCCCACTTCTCTGACACACACACTGCAGGTAAGTTCGTTTGATCATGTAATTAACACTGTAGCGGAATTAAGAGAAAGAATAGTTGCAGCTTGTGATAGAATAAAAAACACTCCAGGGATATTTCAACGAGTGCGCAATTCCATGAGGAGGGAGGAAGCATGCATCTTAAATCATTAGATTTAGAAATAACTTTTTTAAAAAAATTTATTTGAGGACTGAGGCTTCAGTCCATACAAAATACAAAGGTTTACAAATGTGACATTTACGGAGTCTAACCGGGTATTGAACATAAAGTTTACATAAGTGACTGTTACGGTGCCTAGCCGGGTAATGAAGGACATGAAATGGGCGCAAGGCCTATTTATACTATTGGTGTGCTTACAAAGCACTTCTAGAAAATAAAGCGTAAACAACGTGTTAGCGAGAAGTCGTTATCTGTTGCTGAGCTAGCGTCTGGTGCAACATTGTATGGAATAGTAAGTCCATTGTTTTGAGTGCATATAACATGCATACTAAGTGAAGGGGGCCATTTTCAAAAAATGTTGTAATCATTTCGTTGATTTTAATGTTATGTTTATGTTGTCAGTTGTTGTTTTTCATTGCCCCTAATGTGTTTAGTTTTTCCAATTAAATTAATAATAATTTAGCAAGTTTGACAATAGAACGGGTTTTATATTTTTTACTCAAACATGGCGCATCGAAGAAAAGCACTTCAAGAGAGATCATTTGCTTTAAATTGAACGGCGAATTCAAAAATAATTATTATTTGGCAAAAAACCATTGGCGTACCATTTTTTCTTGAAAAAATATCGAAGACAATACCCGTACGCACGCCACTAATGAAGCTAAAAATTAGTTTAGCATTAGAAAATATGCAACTTTATTACCTTTCACTACGTACTAAATATCAGTGAAATATCTGAATCGGCTCTGAAAATATTAATTAATTTCCATTTTTTTTCCTAAAACTTCAACACCCCGAGTTTTTGTAAGGGGAAACATTTTTGGACCAAAGTGTATAAGGCAAACTAACATTAATTTTTCGTGTAGATTCACACCCTTAAATATTCGCATATCATTAAGGAACGCCATGTATACGTACTTTTGTGTGATTGTTTTCATCTGCCCTGAAAAAGCTTATGGGTGTAAGGTTTGGAGATTCTGCTTTATTTTCTGTTTACTAATTTTAGCGCCCTTGCACCCATTTTCAGACTTGTGACAGTGCAATAATCCATTCCAAGCTTTGTTAGGATTCGTAAGGCGGTTATTGAGATTACACAGGGTCAAGGAAACCAGAACGGCAGGTGCGGTATCGCCAATGGGTGGGACGCTAAAGCACTTATTTTTTAAGCCGCCATATTTTTCGTATATCGTTTCGACAGTAAACATATGAATATAGATCACCCTGTGTAAGCGCGATAGCTCTATGGAATGTCATACTACGCATTCTATGTATTACATATCATATATTTACCGTACCCATAATAAATTCCAAATTAACAGTACCCTGGCGTAACAGCTCTATCCCGATACGAACAAGTCCGACAGATCTATCCGGTCACCGCTAATACACTGACACGCAAAACAAACCGTCTTGTATCAAACAAGTTACAAACAATTTCAATTGGTTTCGTTTGTAATCCAGGAAATCACAACTTCGCTGACTAAGAAACTCTACCAACGCATTCGTGTATAGTAGGTATTTGTGTTAGTCAAGCATCCCTTTACTGACCCAAAATGTCAAAAATTGAAGAAAAACAGCGAACCTTTATCCACACTTATTTGGGTCACGTCTCACAATTTTGACCATAAAATCTGAAAAAAGCATTAAAGTAGATCTGAAAACTGGGTTTTCGATTCAAGTAAGATATAATGTCTGAAAATTTCAAAAATCGAAAGACACCAGTGAAATTTCGGGTTTTTCGCATTTTGGCGAATTTCCGGAAAATAAATCATTTTAACAACGGAACTGGAAGGAATGGAAGAAAATGCCTACGTGTACCATTTTTTTCATGGCATGAAACGTTAAGCATTGAACAAAATCCGCGAAAATAGGGTTTTGCCTTTTTTCGCAACTTTTCCAGGCAAGAAATCATTATTTTGACAAACAACTCTAATAGAATGAACTAAATTACATATGTGGATTAACATTTTAAGTTATCCAAGTCAAATATCCTAGTTTGAAAATATATAAAATTGGAAAAATTAGTGAAAATGCGGTTTTTCCGATATAAGACGATTTTCCGGACAATAAATCACTTTTTTTAACGGAACTGAAAAGAACGCGATTTGATGAGAATTTTCGCAGTTTTCCGGAGAACAAGTCAAATTTCGATTGTAGAGCCTTATTAAGTAATGGACAAAAAACATGCACGTTCACATTAAGCACTAGTGTACGTCTTTCTTAGGATAAATCCCTATTATAAGCACTAAGCTCATACGCTTCAAAGCGTGTAAAATAGACGAATGACGCCAGTTACTCCCAAGCGAGAGCTGCTACAGTTTCAAAAGACGCTTATAATGGAGAAATTATTATGATAATCAACGTAATCGTGGGCCTGGCTAACAACAAAGACGCGTAATTGCGTCAGCAGCACTAAACATGTAAATCACACTACAATATGGTAAATTGCTATCGTCTGATGGTCATCCTTCACTATTAATTTTCGCCTACTGTAATTTTAATAGATGGAGGATGTACAATGTATTTGACGAATATATTTTTATTCAAAATAGAGTTGACCACGTAATTAGGACAATTTTCTAGAATCTAGCAGGTAACATTTTTGAGCAACATTGAGAAATCTATATATAAAAAATCCTATTAACCAGTTAAATTAGTTTTATAGCTTCATCTGAAGATGTGCTACTAAGTAATGAAGTTCAGTACCATATATATGTACTTCTACAATTTCACCATAACCTAACTTTCTGCTGTCATCTCCTTAGGCTATATATGACGTAGCCAATATTTTAAGACAAGCAATGCATGGTAATTCTTTTTAACTATTTTAACCACTTTTAAAATAGAAGATTCAGATCTGGTACAAACCATGAGTAAAGCATTCGACTCTGTTCGTATTTCATTTCAGAGATTTGTCAAATTACTGTATAACACCTGCGGATAACACCAAAATGTTCTAATAAACCAAAGACAATATGAACGATGCCATGATTATACATAACCACGCGGCATATTGGGTAAAAAATATATTCCTATATTGAAAATCTGATAATTCTGTTCCAGTCCGACATTAGGGATATAAAATTATAAACATTAATGTAATTGTGTGTAAATATAGCATTGGTGGAAGATCGGACACAGACCAGTTCTGATTTTTATCTCAAAAATCTAGACATATCTTTGATCATTATTAAAATATGAATCAAATCCGAAGCCCGTAGAAATTGCGCTCCTACTTTGTAATCACAATAGAATTTGATGCGCAAGTCATTCAGTGGCCCTATATCACAGCTTATCTTACACCTGTGTATGAAGTTCACAATGGCCGATATGTAAGTAGACAAGATAAATGTAATGTGTCAGTTGTATATTCTTCGCTTCGCCTGTATAATACAAAAGAAATAGTTTGGTTGCAATAAAGTAGAATCACTGTTGTACAGTTCACAAAAGTTGAAGCTTCTACTGACGATAAGGTTCTTTAGAGGCTGATAGAGTGTTTACATTTTTGTTGTATAACTGTTACATGCTGCCCTTATGCAACCTCGTAACGAACAATGCTGTGTAAGGGATACTGTATAACAGTTCTTGCAACCCTAATAGGAGTATGTGGTAAGGGAATAAGACATAGCAACCAATAATCGGTTTCTAGGTTTTCGTTTCCTCTAAGTATGCAAGTTATATCCATCATCACCCTGTATTTTATATAATATTATAATTATTATCTGGGTACTTGCATTTCTTGCTAGCATTGTCGCTACGCTATGGAATCTTATATCGCGCCTTGAAGGTCACATGTTAACATCCTCTGTATCAGCATTTCTACTGCATTGTACTAAATCCATGTGTGAGGAAATCTTGTCACTTCTTGTCTAACCGTCCTGTTTTACGCATCGTCGTGACAAGGTTTCACAAAAGTCCTTTTGTACCGTTATTCGAAATAAAGTTTTTTTTAAAAACAAGTATTTCGGTAGCAGTAATTTAACTTGCATATCCAAGTGTATGGTATCTAGGGAGGTAAGAGGTCAAACCGCTGTCATAAACTTTGTGGTGGGTTGCATAGATTCTAACTAAAAGCTTTAGTGAATGTGCCACGTTTCGAAGAATTTCACCCAGCGAGTAGAAAAGGCTGACAGATGGCGTCTACCTGTCCAGCTTTTCTGCAGGAGAGTGGCTGGCTTTTACGTATCAAAAAATGGAACACTCGGTATAATGTAAGATTTTCAGACTCTGCTTTTTGTTTAAGAACATGTTTGTCTCATTTAAAATTGACAGCTTTTTCTTGTTATTCGCCTATTTGTGGAATTTAATTGATTACACTAACAACGAAAGATATCACACCTTTTCTTGAGGCCGTATCGTCAGTCGTTCCTACAATAATTGTAGGACGGCTCTATGGCCTCCTTGATTTTGATAGTTTTCTACTTTTCCATGTCAGCGCTTTATTTTAAGGTTATGTCACAAATATCTATTTGCATCAAATTGTTCATGCTTTTGATTTATGATGCTTTTTCAACCTGAAATTCCCTACAATTAAAAAAAACTTAACTTCACAATATGGAGCGGTGACACTGACACGGAACAGGTGGAATTTAGAAATGTTTGAAGGAGAGAAAAGACTATGACAATCAAGGAGGCCATAAAGGCGTCCTACAATTGTTGTAGGAACGACTGACAATACGGACCTTAGCACCGTTCAATGTAAAAATGTAAAGTTTGTTTCGATACCTGTTAATCGAAATTACGAAATCGCTTTTAATTGTCCAGTTAGTTCTGAAGTACTCTTTTTTCATATCTCCCTATTCATGAATGGGTCACGGTAAAAAGTTGAAATGCGGAATAATCCATGGATTTTGCGTACAAGTGACATTTGAGAATTTAAAGATTGCGGCTGGTCGGAACGGTGGACAACTTTCACCAATGGTACGGTGGGACATGTTATACACCATTTTGTCATTTTCAGGGTGTCCCATTTAAAAAATCACTTTTAGTAGATTGACCCTCACCGATAGAGAAGTCAAATATAGTATGCCGAGTTCACTTGTGAAGTTACTAGAACGACTGATAGAAGGTAGGCTAAGAAAATATGCCAAGGAAAAGAATACTCGCAATACGCTTTCACAGTAGTAAGAAGATTTGTGTTATGGTTGCTTTTGACGTTAAGAATGTCTTTAACACGTCACAATGGCAGAAAATCGTCGAATCTCTCGAGAAGCTAGACACCCCTAGCTATCTATTGAACATGTTGAAGAGCTACTTTCACGAGAGGGCACTTATAGTGGCGCAAAAGACGATGAAGGTAACCATGGGAGTGCCGCAGGGCTCCGTCCTACGGCCGTTGCTTTGGAGCGTGTTCTACAATGGGGTTCTTCCGTTACACATGCTGCCGGATATTCGCTTGACAGGATATGCTGTCGACCTTGAGATGATAGTGACTAGCAAGGAGAAAGATACAATTGAAGGACTCTTGACATACGGAATCACGAGAATTACCATATGGATGGAATAAAATGGTTTGAAATGGGCTCCTGAGAAGACGGAAGCGGTTATACTTTCTGGCAGACAGAAGCTAAGTAGCTGTTAAGGTTGATAATTCCGAGATTCAGAACCAAAATGCAATTAAGTATCTGGGTGTGTGGCTTGACAAAGATCTGAGAACGATTGAACATATAAGGCGCACCACTGACAAGGTAAATAAGATCGTTGCATCATTTATACGACTAATACCACCTGGCGGAGGCCCCAGTAGTCATAGGCGCAGGATTTTGGCAGGAATGAGAAACTCGATTATGCTGTACGGAGGTCGTATATATAACAAGGCCTTGAGAAAAAAGAAATATAGACAGCTGACATAGAGAAGCCAGCGAAAAGTAGTGCTGCGCGTGGTAGACACTTACCGAACGGTGTCCACCGATCCACTGCTGGTGGTGGCTGGTATCCCGTCATTCTGGTCAGATGGCAGGATATATGGGATACACTGGCAATGGTGAATGGAGCAGAAGGTTGATGCAAGATATTAAAAATTAAACAGTTCCTCGCAGGACATGGTTGTCTTGACAGCTACCTAAAGAGGGTAGAAAAGAGAGAGAACGTAAAATTGCGTATATTGCAACGAAGAGGAAGATACTCCTAATCATCTACTCAAATGCGGTAGGTGGGTTGACTAACAGACATAGCTCGAACTGGCGCTCGGTTATGTACGCAATGGAAAATGGGTTGATATTCAACCAACAGTAAGGCGGCTGCTGCTGAGTAAGGTACGGAGAACGCTACCCACTATGAAGAAATGTTGCAAGCATTACCGTGGTGGAATTTGTGACGAACGACTCAGGGGTTTCAGTGAGGCCACTGGAGAATCTCACACCTTGGGCGGGAAGTGCCGGCTGAAAGTGGCTACAAAAGCTTTCCCCTTTAAAATAACTAATCATTAAAACGTTGTACGTTATACGCTATATCAAATTTCGTCTTTTGACAGCTAATTTTTCCAAATACTCATTTTAGAGTCCTAATGATTTTAATGAAGATCATTCTACTCGTGGAATCATTATTATTATTTTTTTTGGTATACGGCCCTCCAGACTATATTCTCCCGTCCATTGCCTATAATCTCGATTAGAGCGCGTCACCCTGCTTTCTCTCCACCCAGCCGTTCTTCCAGCGTTCTACAGTTCTTCTGTAGATGACACGGCAATTACCTCAGAATGTAATTTATCGTACGGCATCCAACGTTGCTTCCAATCGAAAATGTCCTTTTCTCCAACCTGTGACATCATTGTACCTTTGTTGCCTTTGATCTTCGTATCCAAATGCTTATGTGTAGCTATTGTAGCTAACGTCAAATTTTCATTCGAGTCGCTCCAAATGATATCTGTATGTTATTAGTTGCTGCAGGAGTGACAAGCAAAACATTGGAGCTTGTTAGGCTGCAGCCCCTGCATTCATAACTCATTATGCAGACCCAATCACTTGAATATACAGGGTGACTTGTAATGTCACGTATTCCTGTTAAGGGGTGATAGATTAGGTCAAAAGTAACCGATTTTGTCCTTAATGTCCTTCCAGAAGTTAACCGATTTTGAGTTATGTGAATTTTACTTTTTTTATTTTTTATTCCGATTTCAGACGGTTAAATTTGAAATACAGAAAAACTACATGCTTGATTTTGAATTTTTTGTTATCGTCGCATAGTGGACATTCCAATAGTTCATAATAAGTAATAAAATGTTGAAAACTCACAAAAGTTTTAAAATTACGCTTTTGAAATGTACGAGTATGATTTTCTTATTTTTTTACTAACTTATTCGATAAAAAATGCAATTTTCTGTAAAAAATCTCCTAGTAATGGAATGTGCAAATTATGTAAATAATATCTCTATCTAACAAGCTTTCATTTGAGGTATTAAGCGTTCAATTATCTGAAGTACATGCAGAAAAACAACCATGACACCCACAGAGGCTGGATTTTTAAAGAATTTGTATTATCTTGGGCAAGTCGTTACTGTCCTCAAAGGACTCGTATGCCATAATTGTTTTATGGCATCGCCTCGACGAGGAAGCGAGCGAGAAGAGCTGACTTAGTGGAGGACTGAGAGAGAGAGAGAGCTGTTATTATTCATCATTGTAGTTACGCCATCGCCACACGCACACGCCGAGTGAGAATTAGGTTTAGTTGCTATCAACTACTGCGTACGCGCAGACGTTTTACGCACGATTATTATTTTCGAGTTTCCCAGTTCATTTCGAGTGGTTTCTCTATCATCATGGCAGACGCAGAAGATCCGCCAGGACCTCGCCATAGCGAGCACGGGCAAACTTTTACAAATGAAAAATACGCAGACATAATGTTCTGTTATGGACTTTGTAACGGCGATTCTGCAGCTACCCGCCGTGAATATCGGTAACGTTTCCCGAATCGCCGAACACCTCATGTTACTGTGTCTGACTCTGTGTATTGGCTCATCAGCCAAACCGGAGGTGTTCAAAGGCAACATAGTGATGCTGGTCGACCCCGATTCTATCCTCCTGAAGATGAAGAGGAAACCCTTCGTGTGTTTCAGGAAGACCCTACTACGTCTTCGCGCATTGTGGTTACTCAGTTGGGTATATCACAATTCAAAGTATGGTTTACTGTGCATACTGCAAGATTATACCCTTATCTCTACACTCCTGTGCATGTGATTGAAGAGGGCGATCCTGCAAGACGATTAGATTTCTGCAGTTACATGTTACATGCAGATACAGAAGATCCAGACTATTTTAAGAAAATTCTGTGGACCGACGAATCGAAGTTTGATAAGGACAGGATCACTAACTACCATAATGCTCATTACTGGGCTGATAAAGAAGCTTTAAACACCCGAAAAATAAGACCGACGGGGTCTCAGAGCCGGTTTTCAGTCAATGTGTGGATAGGCATCATTGATGGATTTAATTGGACCTCATTTTCTGCCCGCCAATTTAAATGGAGAAGTGTATGAAGAGTTCTTGAAAAATCACTTGTTTCCATTAATGGAAGATGTCCCATTGGCGACGACACAAAATATGCGGTTCCAGCACGACGGCTGTCCCGCACACTACAGTAGATTAGTACGGGCGTATTTAGACTCTAAATTTCCAAATCAATGGATTGGCAGAGGCGGGTCCATTGACTGGCCAGCAAGAAAGCCCAGATCTCACACCGATGGATTACTATATGTGGGGACATATGAAAAGCCTGGTTGGTGTACGATGTTTCGCAGGTACCAACGCGCGATAAATTAATTACAAGGATAATCAGTGCAGCTGACCAAATAAAAAGCCGCTTAACAACTAGAGTTACCAAAAGTGAATTACGTAAGAGAATGCGGGCGTGTATTCGTAACAGGGGATTACAATTTGAGCAGAATCTGTAAAATACTAAAGGAAATGTAATTAAATAAAACCGTAATTAAAATTAAAGCCTTTTATTTATCCTACGTAATTATCGTTCGTACAACTTTACTCATCTTTTTTTAATTTTATGTCTTTGTACTTGAGTTAGTTGTAACTTTTATACCTCAAATGAAAGCTTGTTAGATAGAGATATTATTTACATAATTTGCACATTTCATTACTAGGAGATTTTTTACAGAAAATTGCATTTTTTATCGAATAAGTTAGTAAAAAAATAAGAAAATCATACATTTCAAAAGCGTAATTTTAAAACTTTTGTAAGTTTTCAACATTTTATAACTTATTATGAACTATTGGAATTTCCGCTATGCGACGATAACAAAAAACTTAAAATCAAACATGTAGTTTTTTTGTATTTTAAATTTAACCGTCTGAAATCGGAGTAAAAAATAAAGAAAGTAAAATTCAAATAACCCAAAAACGGTTAACTTCGGGATAGGACATTATAGGACAAAATCGGTTGCTTTTCACCTTATCTATCACCCCTTAACAGGAATACGTGACATTACAAGTCACCCTGTATATTGTTTTGTTTCCTTTGGGCTGAATTATAAAATTGTATTTATCGCTATATGCCTATCGAATTGCATTACGATATAGTACATATAATACTAATAATAATAATAATAATAATAATAATAATAAACGGGTTTATTTATAACAAGACATTATAAATGGGCGAAGTTTAGCCTTGTCTATTCTTCAACTTAACCCTTGTGTGAGATTGGATACTACAAATTTAATCACATATTCACCGAATATGTTAAACTAAAGCAAGGTAAAAGTTCAATACGAGAAACCGTTACAATTACATATGTAGAAGATGAAACTACAAATTTATTTTGTACTTCTTGAGACTTTGAAGTTGAGTCATTAATTTTCAGATAATGATTGTAGAAGGAAGATAAACCAAAATATGTGTTTTAAAAATAAAAAAAAAATAAAAAAAAATGTTACCTTGTTTAATAAAGTATCCTCCCGACAAGTATTTCAGTGCGGACCTGTATTTGATCGTGCGGTCTTGGAGCAGCATGCCCTCACCTGTGAGGTCTTAAGTCACCTGATTCACGATCCACTGCCCCCCCGTAAATAATAATCATGTCCACAAGTTCAGCATTTTCGTAAACATGTGCCATTTTTGATTTCGTTTGAGCCACGCAACACACTGCTATTCACTTACGCGTTATCGACTGACGAAAAACATCGTGATAAACGTTTCAAATTCTTTCGCTTTTTTGTTTCCGATGCGATGAACCGGTCAGGCGGATTATATCCGTTGTCGTCAAACACGAGCATATAATAGGCAGGGCGGTACTCAAACTTCCAAAGGGCTATAACTTTGTTACTTTAATTTTACCAGAAAAATGGTAAAGGAAAAAAACATTTCTTTTGATCAGATCTACTCACTGTTAAAATAAATGACTCAACTTCGAAGTCACCCTGTATTTTTCAGGTCGTTTGGCAGATAACTGTATGAGATCGCATTAAATGTGAAGAGATCTTGTGAATATAGAAGTCTTGTGTTGAGACGGTGAATATTTCTGGAAAACGAATAATTCTGTTGAGGTGGCTTATATTATGACGAGGAATGTACAGGTTGTAACGTGCTAAAAACACATAACTTTCTTTTTCTACTATTTTGATTCCTAGACCAAACCCTTTTCTATGATTTTCTTTTGGCAAATTTATTGCTCTATTGAGCTTGAGACTACCACTAATCCTGAAAGTATAATTTCACACATATTATACAGGGTGTTCCATAATTATTGCGACAAAATGATAGGGGTTGTAGAGGGCATAGAAATATGCAATTTTGCCTTATAAACCCCTGTTCGTAAATATGCCGTTTGAGCACTACCGCTAATTTTACCTTAAGAGAAACAAAAAATTCAACAGCTGCAAAATGTTCGTCTAGCACATTTCATGGTCTCTCCGATTTGTAAAAAAAAGCCTGCTGTGTTTACATTTTTGTTATCGTAAATTCTCCACACCGATTCATTTAATTTATCTGAGTGGTGCGTCAAACTAGAGGCCAATCCGCGCACAAGCGTGCGTGCTATTGCACATGAAATGGGAGCGTCTCAAACTACTGCTTGGCGGGTTCTCCATGACCAGCAACTACACCCATACCACCTTTTAAAAGTCCAAGCCATGGGTCCAGAAAACTATCTGCCGCGTCGACGTTTTTGTTGTTGGTGGCTGCAGCAGGAGTTGAGGCAACCAAACTTTGGTCGCTACGTTTTGTTCACTGACGAGTCCTGTTTCACAAAGGAAGGTTATTTTAATAGCCGTAACAGTCACATTTGGGATGAAGAAAACCCTCATGCCATAGCCATCCATAGAGACCAACATAGTTTTCAATTAACATCTGGTGCGGCATTGTGGACGAGCATATCATCGGGCCATATTTGCTTCCACCACGTTTGGATGGGCATGCTTATGGTCGATTCTTACAGCATGTGCTACCGGAACTATTAGAAAATGTGCCACTGAACATAAGAGCCAACACGTGGTTTCAACACGATGGCGCTCCAGCCCACTTTTCTTTACAAGTGCGGCAGTATTTGGACGACAAATAGGTGGATCGGCCGAGGTGGCCCTGTGCCTTGGCCTGCGCGGTCACGCGACCTGACCCCACTGGATTATTTTCTCTGGGGCCATCTGAAAGCTTTAGTGTACGAAACTACTGTTCCCAACCAACAAGAGCTACTGGGAAGAGTGATGGCCGCGTCCGCACATGTTCAGGACAAACCGGGGGTATGCCACAGAGTTCGCCGATCATTGAACAATCGTGCACAGCTGTGTATTGAGCAAGGTGGAGGACACTTTGAGCAATTACTGTAGGTAAGCTGTTTCAAGAAACTGATCTTTTTTTTTTGCTGCATCCCAAACGGCATATTTCCGAACAGGGGTTTATAAGGCAAAATTGTTCATTTTGATGCCGTCTACAACCCCTATCATTTTGTCGCAATAATTATGGAACACCCTGTATATTGCTTTCTTAGCGACACAGTATTGTGTTGAAATCTTTTAGACACTAATGTTATATTTTATTAATGACTTATTTGTTCTAGCCCAGAAATTTCCTCATAAAACATCGCAATCTTGAGAAATAACACAACCTTATTTTTATGCAATTGCCGCTGTTTGTGCTAATTATTTTAGTAGATTAATAGACCTTTTCTTACTGTTGATTCTTATTGTACGAATACGTTTGTCATCAGTTGTCAATGTTTTTCCCGAGCATGAAAGTTGCCTTTCTAGGATCTAACCATGTGCAACCAGCGATGTTGTATGTAGGTTCGGTTGCGAAATTTTTCTTCATTTCTGAACGCCCTTGTCAGGTTTTTGATATTGTTTTGTTCTCCTTGGGCGAAACGTTGTTTTGTTATGTCTAGATAGGATATTAGACAGTTTGGTTTGGGAATCGGAATTTTTCATTCGTTATTATTATTTTTGTCACATTTTGGTTTCGATATAGTTTTGCACCGATTCTTCTGAGAGTCGAATTTTGGTACGCCCTCCTACTTTTGACATTGATTGACACTGTCAACTGACTGGGGGAGGTTTCCGGAAAATTCGTATCGGTAATTTCCTGCTGAAGTCTTGGTTGGGAGCCCTTCATTTCAGATTGTGAGATATTGGGCCCCAATCACCAGCTTAAGGAGTAGTACCTCTTTTCTTACCTACCTTACCTTCAGTAGTTTGTTTTGGTTGTTGATTGGTGCTAATACGTTCATTTTTATTGGATTTTAACCTCTTCAGCGTGGGAAGGCATTGAGGAAAACCACGATCCATACTCCTCCAGCCTTGTAGCTGTTTTGTAGGCGGTTGTAGCCAATCTCCTGCACACATTTCGCTGTATATTGGTCTAGGCTGGAAAAATATAATGTCTTACAATCAAAAATTTTGAAAATAACTAGTCTTTTTCATGAAATTTTTCTGGAAAACTTGGTCAAAATGTTGTTGTTGGCAGCCTTAATGCTAAATAGCAGTTTCTAATTATAAGAGCGCCGTGATCTCAGAAGCTTAATTTTTCGTCAAAGAACACCCCGAGGTTTTTTATATGATCGGAGAATTTCAACTGTGATGGGTTGATACATATTAGCAAGTTTTCCTTCAAAACATTGGATTTTGTTTTTGGGCCGAATAAAATCATATGGGTTTTTTTTCAGTGATCAATTTAAGTACATTGACCTGTGCATAATTATAGATTACTTCGGGATCCTTTATAAGTGAGGTAGCGTTTTCTTGATTATTTGGGCGAAATGATAGATGATGCGTTTGGGTATAGTCGGCGCAGGACGTTATTTTAAAATATAAATAGTTCAATTTTGATAATACGACTTCGTGGTTAATTGATAATAATAATAGTAGTAATGGTAATAACTCCGCAGGGGGTATCTACTTTTAAAGTCGGATCTGCGACCCGGGTTTAAAGGAAGATATATGGGGGCGTCGCCCCTACGGCCCTAGACGGGGTTTGGTAGTCTGCCAAACCCTGAACTGCACCATTGTTCGGAGGCAATGTGAAAAATAGATAACTGTACATGGTACGAGGAAAATGACGAAATCACGAGGCGGAAAGGAGATTCGGAATACCTTCATGAAGCTCAGCCTGAAGGGAGTGATGGTGGCGCATTCTTCCGGATTAATAGCACCCTAGGCAATTAACAGGGGAACGAGAATCGACAAAATCAGGGCTATGCTGCTGTAGTAATACAGGCAAACCTAATATACGCCTCTAGATCAGTAACACAAAGAACCCTTCAAGCTGGACCCAACACCATAACGGTCACAGAAAACCATACGGAAAGAGCTGCTGGTTACCCTTATGAACATGGTCAGCGCCCAGCAGCCCTTGAACAACGCTCTAAGGAGAATCGAATAAATCAACCTGCTAGAAGACCTTGGAGTTATGAAGAAATTGACGAACTGATGTGGTGTTACTACTATACCAGTTGCAAAGCAATCAATAGGAGAAGCAGATGTTCACAACATGTGGAGAAGTAGAAATCTAAATTGCAGTCCGTACATGGATTCCAAGAAGCTCGCAACACAACGCAGATATCTACTGAATAGCGGAAAATTTAATGAAAATATTTTTAAGATGAGCAAAGATTTTTCGAAACGGAAAAGTGATAAGAACAAAAGTAATCACTCGTTCAACCATCTAATCACCCTGTACATCTCGTAAGTGGCTTATTTGTCTTTTGGGAACACACGACGTTCAGGGATCACCATTAAATAAAATATGTTTTCTTCAGTGTGGAGTTTTGCGTAGTCGACATTTAATCAGCGTGACTGAGGGGCGCGGGGTAATAAAAAGAATCATTTTTTGCGAAATCAGATTTGGAAGTTTTTGTGGCAAATGCGACAGTAAAAAATTCTTTTACGACTTTCGCTGTTTCCGCAAAAACTCGTAATCTCCGGTTTTCTATCAGTGTTCGGCCTACTTTATGGCTTTCTGGTTACAATAGATGAAAACAATATTTCTTGGATCGTTAAAGAATTTTCGGTTCCTTTACTGTCCGAGGAAACGCAGGGTGAAATTTAGGTGACTGGAATATACAGGGTCAGCCGGTCATTAACGGAGAGTTTGCCGTTGCATCATGTGAATCACTCTAGTAGTTCACATGGGTGCTCGCAGGAACTTTTCTCAGGTGGACGGGGCCCAGAACTGCTCTGGATCGGTATTCTCGTTCTTTGGCTTGAAAGTACGGCAAAGCGCTAAGCGTTCGGTTTAGGTATTCACGTTGCTGTGCGAATGCTTTCGGTTCAAAACGCTTGGCACATATTTGCTTGTTCCAGTGTTACCAACATATTTTTTCCAAAGTTACTAATGTTATATAACCACAGAACTAGAAAAAGTTTACTTTACTTCCAAAATTATGTTTTTTTCTAGACTTTTAGCTGTGGTTTTACATGTGAATTCTACAGAAAATTTTACTTGCTGTAATATATGATACAGATTGTAGAGAAAATATAGTTTTTGCAATCACATTCATTTGCGGTGACAATTTTCGAAATGAATACGACCATAATTTTCGGAGTAATTCTCGCGTGTTTTAAACGGCTCCGTTGTACCAATGGTGATTCCGATGCAGATACCTTCGCCATCAGTGCTTTTAAATCACCATTATTTTGTATAACGGCTGCGCTATCGCGGCGACCGAGATCGTCTGCGTGTCAGCATAGGATTCTTATTTTATATATTTCTTGTGATCACTGTATATAATATATAATAAGGTTTTGTTGCGATCTCAGGTTTTTCATGTGTGCTATATTCTAAAATAAAGTTATCTTTGTTCTAGACTATTCTTATATTGTGACAAATATACTATAATGTATCATTAATTTATTTCAAAAATAAGTTCTCGCTATTATATATAATTTCGTATATTTTCACCCCTCTCCAAAAAATTATTATGTGGCAAGTTGCCCTTGCTTCTGCCAAGGCGTCACTGAAGTTGTCACTATCACCTTCATCTTCCTGATCATCAATTGTAATGGGATATTGTTTTGTAAGCATAAGTTGTACAAAACTGCACAACTGCTTGCGATTTTTGCACAAGTTTCTGGTGCATAATGTAAAACTTTGCCTTTTAGTAGACACCTTAATCTGTTTTTTTTAATAATCCAAAGCATTGTTCTATAGAAGCCCGAATTTGTTTAATTTTTTTCATTGAACCGAGATTCTGGACTGTCTTGGGGTCGTACTGGTAGGTAAGGGGTTATCTACCAGTGGCGTAGAAGGTATCCAGGAAAATACTAGCTTTTTGTAGATCCAAGATACAACATATAGCGACATGTTTCACCTAGCAAATAGAAGCTGCCCATACTTCAGATAACGTTCTCAGAAATTCCTCGACTCGTGACTGACTCTAGATAAGACTATCATGGGTGCTGCCAGGAAAGCGACTGTTTACGTTCATTATTTTCAATTTTTCAGCACATATCTGTAATCATGTGCGTAGTCAGAGATAAATTTGGTGGGGGTAGACACTTTGTACATTGAAAGTTTCTTCATATGAGAAATTAAAATTATTTCATGCATTCATGTTGCATAGCGATCAAATTTGGGGTGGCAATGCTCCATGCCTCCCTGAACTCCGTCTATGGATGTAAGGGTAGCTTACCATCTGTACATTGAGGGAATGGTAATGTTTCCTATTGATATATACAGGGTGTAAAGTTAGTAGTGGATCAACGGAAGTCAGGTGATAGAGGGCCTCAAAACATATCGAATAAACTCCTATATGTGTGGTCCAAAATTTTATACTTCAGGAGATATACTAAGTGACATATAAATCCGAACACCCAGTTTAAATGGTTTTATTTTAATAAATTTTTGTATAAGTACTTAATGAAGCATAATAAGTAAATGATAAAAATTTCAAAATGATTGCACTGCTTTAAAGCCCTTTGACCTTTAATAATGTGTGGATGTACCCTGATCTGCCACGCATTCTCCAACGCGCCTAGGCATGCTTCTGATCAGGTGGTCAATGTCCTCCTGTGGTATCTCATTCCAGGCAACCACCAACTCCTCTCGAAGTGCTTCTAGAGTCGGAGGAGGACGTTGCAAATTGAGCAATCTCCTACCCATCATATCCCACACGTGCTCAATTGGGGATAAGTCGGGAGATCTTGGTGGCCATGGTAACAATGTGACATCATTATGTTGAAAGAAGTCTATTGTGACTCTTGCAACATGTGGTCGGGCATTATCTTGTTTGAAAGTTGGATCTGCCAGGGTGTCAAGATAGGGTAAAAGATGGGGTTCTAGAACTTCATGGATATAACGCTGCGCGTTCATGTTACCTCTGATGAAGATTAAAGGTGACCTGGAACCATAAGCTATAGCACCCCAAACCATAACTCCAACAGTGTGATGAACATGTCTTTCAACAAAGAACTGTGGATTCCCCTTTCACCACGTCGCCTTCTAACCCTGGCACGACCATCGTGCATGCCTAAGCAAAATCGAGACTCGTCACTAAAGATAATACTGTTCCATTCCTGATCCCAGAGTGACCGTTGTCTGCACCACTCAAGGCGATTACGTCGTTGTAAGGGTTAGAAGGCGTGGTTTTGAAAGGAGGAATCCACAGTTTTTTGTTGAAAGACATGTTCATCACACTGTTGGAGTTATGGTTTGAGGTGCTATAGCTTATGGTTCCAGGTCACCTTTAATCTTCATCAGAGGTAACATGAACGCGCAGCGTTATAACGAAGTTCTAGAACCCCATCTTTTACCCTATCTTGACACCCTGGCAGATCCAACTTTCCAACAAGATAATGCCCGACCACATGTTGCAAGAGTCACAATAGACTTCTTTCAACATAATGATGTCACATTGTTACCATGGCCACCAAGATCTCCCGACTTATCCCCAATTGAGCACGTGTGGGATATGATGGGTAGGAGATTGCTCAATTTGCAACGTCCTCCTCAGACTCTAGAAGCACTTCGAGAGGAGTTGGTGGTTGCCTGGAATGAGATACCACAGTAGGACATTGACCACCTGATCAGAAGCATGCCTATGCGCGTTGGAGAATGCGTAGCACATCAGGGTGCATCCACACATTATTAAAGGTCAAAGGGCTTTAAAGCAGTGCAATCATTTTGAAATTTTTATCATCTACTTATTATGCTTCATTAAGTACTTATTCAAAATTTTATTAAAATAAAACCATTTAAACTAGGTGTTCGGATTTATATGTCACTTAGTATATTTGAAGTTTTGTGAAATCTCGAAAATAACGGGATAATAAACTTTCAATCGCAATTACAACCAAACCATTAGGTTTAGGACTTCTTTTTTTGAGATGAGCTGAATGGTTAGTTTTAGCAATGATTATGTCACTTTTCAACAGAGCTAATTAGAAATCAACGCAAAAAATCATAAATTCAGTTTTTGTGAAAAATCTCTTCCATCAATCTACTTTGGAGGGCGGTAAAAAAATGAGGTTGTATTTCATTATTAGTTTATTGTAAAAACTATTTCAATCCATGTAGAATAAACTCTGAAAATTTCAGCTTGCTACGATAAGTGCCTCACCTTAAAAAATCTGTATGTTTCAAGCAGGTGGGTATACATGTAAACAAGAAATTCTACTTCACGAGCTACAGTCCAAACGACTTGATGGATTTTGACATATGAACTACTGTTAGATTCGTCCTAGTAGTGCGAGTGATACTGTGTGTATTAACATGTTGTAAAATCGAAATGGCGGATTTTTTACGCAAATAGTCAAATCATCTTAATGAGCTTGGGCATTCTACTCGGCATTCCAGATGCGTGAGCGTTCAGTATTCGGGCCGACCAAAATTACTAAGTCAGGCAAAGGTCCAGCGCCGAATTTGTATCTATCATTTGGCATCTGAGTAGAATCATGTCATATTTCCGCGAGATTATGCAGAAATGCATTACTATTATGGTGCTACCCTAGGAAATGCTCGAGCAGCTGCTCGCATGTATCAGGAGTATGTGGTTAGAAGAGGTGGACCACAACCGGCGGTATATCCAGACTACGGGGTTTTTCTACGCGTCCATAATGCGTATATGGAGGGCCGCATTCCAGGTACTCACTGTCAGCTAGGAGCGGCGATGATACGCCCAGGAAGAAATAGAAGATATAATAGAAGCAGCCGAGAGAGATCCCTCTATAAGCACCCGAGCCATTGCCCGAAGCAGAAACATATCCCATACTTCAGTGCACATAATACTATGCTCGGAGAACATGCATGCTTACCATGTACAAAAAGTACAAGAATTGCTTCCAAGCGACTATGCACAACGGGATGAATTTTGGGAGAATATGTTGAGAAGGTGCGAAGAGGATGAAATCTTTTTCGACAGCCTATTATGAACAGATGAATCCAACTTTAACCGAAATCGAATATTCAACATGCACAATTTCCATTCATGGAGCGTGGAAAATCCACAGGCTATTCGCCGACCCAGCTTTCAACGTCAGTTCGGCGTTAATTTATGGGCTGGAATACTCAACAAAAAATTAATTGGACCATATAAATTGCCCGCCTGGTTGAATAGTCAGGCATATCTTGCTTTTCTACAAAGCAGTTTGCATGAGCAGCTAGAGGATGTACCTTTAGACGTTCGAAGTAGCATGTATCTTCAATGCGACAGAGCCCCATGCCACTTTGCACGGGATGTACGGCATTACTTAGACAGTGCCTTTCTTGGGCGTTGGATAGGTTGAGGTTGACACATACGATGGCATCCAAGGTCACCCGATTTAAATCCTCTAAAATTTTTTATATGGGTGTTTTATAAGCGAATAATCTAAACATCTGAATATACAAATGAGCCAGAAAATTGATGAAGCAAAAATAAAGAAAAGGTTCGTTTTTTTAAAATTTAAGCAAAAATTCAATATCTCAGAAACTTTTATATAGGTAAGTTTTTGTTAATTGGGAGGTCAGCGCAAAGCCTACCTTTTTCTTAAGTTTGTCGTGGTACTTAATGGACACCCTGTATATATATATATATATATCATTAATGTCACAGTGTTATAAGTTCCTACCTGTATTCCACATTAAGTCCACGATCATGGTGAGTACACTAGGTAGTTATAATGCAAATATCACTATTTTATCACCCGTATATATGACTTTTTGTCAATCTTGGAAGTACAAGTACTTCATTATTATTGTTACTTACCTTCCTGAGATTACTTATCGCGTGAGATATGGATGTACTGCTAAAAACGGTTGTAACATTTCTTCCGAATTTTGCACATCCTGTTTTCGCAGACTATATAATTTCACAAAATTAAAGTCAGAGAATTCGAACGGATCATCAGCATTGAATCTTTGCCTCTCCACATATTCAATAATCCGGATTAAATTAACCGCAGCAAACTTGTATACCACTACTAGGTATATACAGGGTGACTTCGAAGTTGAGTCATTTATTTTAACAGTGAGTAGATCTGATCAAAAGAAATGTTTTTTTCCTTTACCATTCTTCTGGTAAAATTAAAGTAATAAATCTGTAGCCCTATGGAAGTTTGAGTACCGCCCTGTCTCAATAATAATATTATGTGCTCGTGTTTGGCGACAACGGATATAATTCGCCTTATCGGTTCATCGCATCGGAAACAAAAAAGCGAAAGAATTTGGAACGATGTTTTTACAATTATTTCATTCAGTTGTATACAGTCAGTGTCAGTCGGTAGTGGATAGTGGTGTCTGTTGCGTAGCTCAAACGAAATAAAAAATGGCACATGTTTATGCGGATCGGTTTCCCAATCGGGTGCAACCAACCCCTCGTGCCTTTGTTAATGTAGTACAACGGGTTCGTGAATCATTTGACTTAAGACCTCACATATGGACGGCATGCCGGTGCTCCAAGACCTCACGATCAAATACAGGTCCGCACTGAAATACTTGTCAGGAGGATACTTTATAAAACAAGGTAAAATTTTTTTTTTAATTTTTTTTTTATTTTTACACACATATTTTGGTTTATCTTCCTTCTACAATCATCATCTGAAAATTAATGACTCAACTTCAAAGTCACCCTGTATACTTTGGATATAATTATCCGAATATTAGGACCACAATAGACTCAATTATACCCAAAATCAAAATGTAAATAAAAATTCTGACAGCAGTGACAGCACTCATCACGGAAGCGATAAGCAAAACGGCGACCACTTGGTAGTCGTTTTGAAAGCGGCAAGCGCTTTTCAAAAACGCTGAGCGTTCGGGCAACGGGAATACCATATTTTCGCAAGTGCGTCGAAAGCAATTGCAAATGACGGCACATTCGCTGAGCGACTGGAAAACGCTTAGCGCTTTGGAGAACGAGAATACCGGGTCTTGATTCCACGAAACTGGTTTTTGTGATTTCTAGTCGCCTTGCTGTTGGGTACTGGTAGTTCACAACGGTTCTATCGTCGTTTCCCGAAGTGTGGGTCCATACTGAATGCGCGGTGGTATCCACAGTGACACGCGAGCTGTTGTGCTGGTTCGACGTATTATCAGAAGTCCCAAACTATAGGCGATTTGGTATTTTTACTAGACAGTCAGCCTGAGATGGGAGGTCTTGAACAGTCGAGATGGTGTGTACGAAATAAATAAAAACAGAAACAACTGTTGAATTTTTTCAGTTGTATGAAGAACTGAGGATATACCCAACCAAATTCTTTGAGAACACTCGCATGCTCGTTTTACTACATCTTAAGTAAAATATCTGTGCTGCGGATGTTTACTTTGCCAAATAATTGGTTTAGATTAAATTGCACTTATGAACAATACAGTATCCGCCATTACAATACAATAATACTCATGCCTGCGCCGAGCGAAAACACCGAACTGGTTTGTTACTGCGGCCACACCGCGTTAGGTCGCTTGCTGATTAGGCCCGCAGTGTAGCCAGAAAGTGCGGAACAGGAACGTTTGAAACCTACGCGATCTGTCTCGCTAGGTCCCGCCGCTCTAGGCTTCCGCCTCAGTCACAACATTATGGACGCAAAGGCGCGATTCATAATGTTTGATATTTCGCGACCGTCCTCGCTACCGGGCTATGCTCGCAATATGGATGCACACGAAGAAAGCTTTCGATTTTATACGAAATTCATTGAAGCAAACCTAAACTTAGAGAAATTCAAATTAATCTCTTCTTTTTACTGTTTGCTACCTACACCTATATACATATATCAAGTGTTGCATTATACTTGTATTCAGAATGGTATGATTTTTCATCAAACTTGATCTTCTGCCGACTAGCAGTGTTGCACGATTTGTTGAAGCAGCCGTTAGACCCTGGTTTAGATACTTTCACTGTAAGAGGGATGTTTTCCTCTATTCCAAGTGGATGGCTTCAGTTATTGACGCACAGGCAGTCGACGCACCTGAGTCAGCGAAACAAGCATCTCTCCAAGAGAAGGTGGAAAAAAGTATCTGAGCTCTTACCAGCAATTCCAAATTTTGAGACCTGGGCGAGCTTCTTCTGCCACAGCCGGTTCTGACTAACAGCTGACGTCAACAACACCTTGGTAGTAATGACAGGATGCGTGGTCAGAAAGAGATCCAGCAGTATACTGGCGTGTGACGAAACGCGGAGGAAGACGTAGGGCTCGTTACCAGCTGGGGCTTTGAGAAATGGCGAACGCTTCATCAACACGACCTGCTGCATCGGTATTGTTTGAGCTTATTATGAGCAAAAAATCATCGAGGAGAACTACCTCTGAAGCAGGGTGCTTGATGTTCAAGAAGTCGACCTCGATAGCGAGGTACTGTACTATGTTATACTAGGTCTAAGGGAAAGCGAGAGACTCGGCAAATAAAGGGGGATGGTCGTTAATGGTATTAAATAAACTAATTTCTGTTCAACAGAAAATTATAAATTCCCACTGCTAACCACACAGCCGTCGTGTGGTATCTACGCGGGGTCAACCTTCTGTGAATCGTGGTGATATATGCTTTGGAAGAATTTGGAATTTATTCATGATAAAATATCAGTCAAATTACAAAATGCCAAGCGGCATTTTCCTTTTAGCGAAATTGTTCTGTTCACACATCTTTCTCTACACAATTGCTATCTTCTACGCAATCCTTTATGCCAGTCGCATAACTTAATTTTCCTTCCCCTTTTCAGATGGGAACATTTGATTCATAAATTTATTTTTTCTCAGCCATGAAAAACGCCATCACCGATGTTTTGCATATTGTGTAATCTCACTAAGAGAAAGGAAATGCCAGACAGATCACTTGGACTATTAGGTTTGTCATACTGAAGATTTGTTTTTTCTTTTCTCTAAAATATACGACGCGAAAACTTTGTTCATCTGTGGGTGAAACTTTTCGAATTTGTTTTGTCTAATGTCCCTTAACACACAACAAGAGGTTGCCGGACAGTAACCCGGTGCAAATTTGAGTAAACATTTTATTAACTAAATTACCAAAATATGTTTTTTGCTCTAGACAGGTTTTTCAGATTGTTTGGATCATTTAGAATGAAAAAGGTCGTTTGTAAGTTTCCTCTGAGGTTGACCGTTTTATGTCATCAGAGAGCAAAAGTCTGACAAAAACGTGCGTTGCAACAATGCGTACATGATCAAACGAACTCACCTGTAAGTTTAGTCCCCCGTTTCCCGGCCAAACCCGCGAGTTTAAAGCCGCCCGCAGCGAAGAAGAGTGGCAACTGCACCCTCCCGCCTTCCTCCTGCCCGGCCCCTGGCCAACAAACTCTCACCTAGACTCTTTGCTGAAACAGACTTTATCCATCTACATATAGTCTGCACGTACAATGGGACTATTTATCGGAATCACCTATTTGGCAAATATTATTATGCCTTAAATCTTATCTTTTTTATGACATTCTAACAAAATAGCAAAGGTAGCAAAAACGTCTGAAGAGCTGGCAATACCGCAGGTGACAAGAATAACAAGGTCAGCTGTCAAAACTTATATCCAGCCTGAGGTACCGACAGAGCCACTTCGATCGTCAAGGCGTCAATTTTCAAGTTCTCATTCAGCATTTTTTTTAAGTGTTGGGCAACGATTTAGGGTACGGATAGTCTTGTAGAGCCTAGCAATGTATATATCAACAGTTGTCTTGCGTGGCCATGTTATCTTCACTCCGGCCAACCTCTCTCCAGCAAGGATAACATATAAATAACTTGTCGTGCTTATACATATACCTCACGGGCAGTATATTCAGTAATAATTTTACTTTATACACATGCAGACCAATATGCATAATCATCTAGATTCGACCTTCATACCCAACCATCTTTCTTTCTTTCACATCCTCTCAGAGATAAACATAACAGACTACTCGGCCTTCTACAACCAATAAGCAACCAACAATGCATGTCTTGTGGTTCAGTCATTAGATAGACGCTTTGGATGGCACTCACAGCGATCATAGCGAGCAATCGTGTCGTGTCGTTTTTTTACTTTTTTAAGTTTTTTACATAATACTCCTGCGGAAATTATATTACTAGTTTGTTTTATGGCGAGTAGGCCGAATCCACTGTAGCACCAGAGTCTAACGACCATAGTGGTAACTCGGCTGACAGTACGAACCGGGGTACAGTTCCAACAGTCAGCTTACTGTTTCCAATTTCGCAGTGGTCAATTGTGGTAACAGATGTCACTTTTGTGCTGTCTTATCTCGAAAGACTTTAATTTCTCGATAGAAGATACATGCCCAGCTTTCCTCCGTTGTCCTGCCTGGGATCAAATCTACACCATGCTGAGAAGTTGACAAATTGTACATAACAGCTGTCCACCAAATTTTGTTAATACGATTTTTGAACTTCCTAAGGTTAGTATAACTGGGAAAAGCTTCCTCTTGTAAATTGTTCCACAATTTCGACCCCTTCGGGACAAAGAAGCGGTCGTATCGGCCAGTTCTGGATACGTACGAGGTTAGGATGGGACGCCAAAATCAGGCGGGTCTGTCTGGCAGGCACATCGCGCGTCGGCGTCATGGAAGAGAACTCTCAGGAGCAAAACCCGTTGGTGTAGTGATAGAAAGGGTCCCGAGACTGATCGTTAGAGAAGAGTCATCGATCAGTCGGACCGCCCTCCTCTGGACAGCATCGGGCATAAATAATGTAGTCGGGGCGGCAGTACTCCAAACGTGTGAGCAATACTCGGGGCTAGGCTTTATCTGGGCCTTGTATAGAGTGAGAAGGTCATGCGGAGCAAAGTACTTCTTAGCCCTAAACAAATAGCCTAGCTTTTTCCCAGCAGCTGCTGCTACTGACGAGATGTGTTCGTGCCAGATCAGGTCCTCGGTGATCTGGACTCCGACCAGCCGAAATGAATGGCTCTTTGGCAAAACTCGGCCGTCCATCGAAACCGGATGACCGCTATGACGCTTTTTGCTCGTCAAAGTACAGTACTGTGTTTTAGTAGCATTAAACTGTACAAGATTGTTGCGTCGTCAAGCAGTGATAACCTCCAGGTCTCTCGTCACAGAGGAAGTTGTCGCTAGTCTTCTTTTTTCTAGCTCAGCGGCAGAGATTGGCTTGTCACTCTAGATTCCTGCGTGTATAGTGCTGTCATCCAGGAAGCTGGGGATTGGGTTGATTGTGCAGGAAAGAAGGTCGTTGATATGTAAGAGGAACAGTATCGGAGCCAAGACCGATCCCTGGGAAATACCCGCGTTGACGTTGTGGGATAAACAGGAGAACTCGTCAATTCCGACAATATTTTGCGGCCAGAGATAAAGTCAGCCACCCATCTGCAAAGCTTTTCTGAGAAGCCATAAGATAGAAGTTTGCTTAAGAGAGCAGCGTGCCACAGCTGATCGAATGCTTTCGTGATGTTAAGAGCAACGACATGAGCCTCACCATAAGACTGAATGAGTTCGGACGAACGGAAGCTATATTACTAAGCTCGTTTGCAGGTGGGGTCATGCGTTAGAATTTACAAGCGATTCCTGCCTATTTCCTACCAAATTTTAAATAATTTGGGATGTAAATGTTATAAGAATTATCTCAAGAACAAAATGGTCAATTTTATTAAAAATTGAATCGTAGTGTTGTTGTGTATAAAAGTATGTTTTTAGTGTTTATAGATATGATGTATTGCTCAATAAAGCCAATAGTCTTAAATAATGCTCTGTTCTTATTAGTCTTAGGGGACGACGTAAAAGTAAACACTACCTATAAGTTACTCATCGGTGGCCATTAAAGGTGAGGATGAACCTCATAAATATGTATCGATGCGGCGCTTCATACCAAACCGAGCCCGTTTCCGGTCTCAACGATCCGCCAGGAAGCCTCAATTACTTCGACCAAGCAGCTAAATGTCTGGTTTTGAAGATCGCTGCCGGCGAATAGGCCATTCTTTTCAAATAAACCGGCTGTGGAAGTAATTTTGTTCCCGCACTGATAGGGAAAAAGGGCAGATTGAGTATGATACGCGGAGGGTGGTAGGTTCTAATGGCTGGTGATTATTCGCGAGAGTGTCAAGTCTACCTGTGATGAGTGATGAAAAGTAATAAGAATAACAATACGGGGTGTAATTTAATTAGCTCATATTAGGAAGAAAATTTTATATGAATATAATATATGTATGTCCTAAACCTCTTAGCTTCTGAGCTAATGGGGGTTAAAATTCTAATGTTAAGTATACACGACGACACTGACACTCGACAGAAATGTCAACACTAGTGTCGCTTGCGTCTGCACGGTAAGCAATTTTTTGTGTCGACATTTGTATATACATTTAGTATACCGGTTCACGTGTATTTGCCGTCTACACGATTCAGTGTCGTACATTTCATCGCCATGAATAGACGTGCTGTTGCCGCGATTGTCACGATATGTGTTTCCATTAAAATGCGTAAAAAGAGATCTATATGGGTTAAAGATTGGATTAAAAGAAGAGCGCAGCTAGGGGCATATAACCAATTGTTGACTGAATTGAAAAACGAAGATCCAGAATGTTTTAAAAACTTTCTTCGGATGTCACACGACGATTTCCAATATTTATGTAACAAGATTTCACCTGCGATTAAGAAGCAAGATACGAATATGAGACTAGCTATTAATGTAGAAGAACGTTTGGCGATAACATTAAGATTTTTGGCATCAGGTAAATCATATTTTTACACCTTTTACTACATTTTCAATTATAACATTTACTTTATTCGTTTCAGGAGATTCGTATCGATCGCTCTCATACCTATTTCGGGTACCACAACAAACTATCTCCAAAATAATACCAGAATGTTGCGATGCTATCTATAGATGTTTAAAACCGGATTACATGGAGGTAAGTAAATAAAAAAGACATTTATGTTTCATTAATATTTTTTTTTAGTTATTAATATAAAAGGTGAAGCTTGGTCAATTGACAAACTTAGTACAAATGTTCGTACGTTGTGTATTCCAAACTTTCCCAAGTCACATTTGGCAGTGGAGTAAGAGGACCAAGAGACTGTGAAGTAGAAGGACGTGAATATTGATCGGCTTCATCCAATTCTTCCATGTCCAGAATGATACGTTGAATTTTACGTTTTCCGTATTACAGCAGCCACGAAATCACCAAAAATGGCAGCATCATCAGATTTGTCGCTTAACGCTCGGTCTAAAGCTTCATCTTCCTTCTTTCGTTTTTTAGAGGTTCGTTGAGATTGAGAGAGGGTGTTGGAGTTTTGCGAAACTGTTGATTCCAAATTTTCGTTGTTGGCGGGTTCGCTGTTGGTAGGAGAGTTCTGAAAATAATAATAATAATAATAATAATAATAATAATAATAATTAATGTTTATTTCAGTCATAGATTAATTTATTTTTAATTTTTATTACAGGTACCTTCATCTGAAGATTGCTGGGAAAAAATTTCAGAAGATTTCAAAAACAAATGGAATTTTCCAAATGCTCTTGGAGCACTAGATGGAAAGCACGTGGTCATAAAAGCACCCCAACATAGTGGGAGCGTGTACTATAATTATAAAGGTACATTCAGCATTGTGTTAATGGTATTAGTTGATGCCAATTACAAATTTATTTACACAGACATAGGATGCAATGGGAGAATCTCCGATGGAGGCGTGTTTGCAAATTGTTCACTTTCAAATGCTCTAAGCGACGGCAGACTTAATATATCAGCACCAAGCCACTTCCCGGTAGGACCAAATATGTACCCTATGTCATTATAGCTGATGATGCTTTTCCATTGAAGCCTTATCTTATGAAACCTTTTCCTTTTCGTAATCAACCTGGTCCTAATCGTGTTTATAACTACAGACTGTCGAGAGCTCGACGAGTGGTAGAAAATGCGTTTGGTTTACTTGCAAACAGATTTAGAATATTAAGGGAACCTATAGAATTATGTCCTGAAAAAGTTATAAAACTTGTATCTGCAATCTGCATGTTGCATAACTTTCTCTTGGAACGGAATTCAAGGCATGTGTATGCACCACAAGGCACCTTCGACGAGGAAATTGATGGTGTAGTAACTCCTAGCAGTTGAAGACAAGATCCCCCTCAGGATAATGTATTGTTTTCAAATAGACCAGTGGGATCCAATATGTCTAATGAAAGTAAAGAAATCCGTGAAGAATATACAGAATATTTTGTATCTCCTGAAGGCGAAGTTAGCTGGCAGTACAGATACATAAGTGAAAATTAATAATAAAGACAACTTACCAAATTTTGTTGTGTTTCATTTGCTGGTACGCTGTTTGGCATTAAAAATTGTAAGCTTGTGAAGTACTCCCAAGTGCTTAGATAATTTTCATCTGTGCCTTGGCCATTCTTCTTTTTTTTTTGTTTTCTCAGTTCGGTATTAAACGGCGTTGGTAAATTGTGCAGTTTCCTATTTATTTCCGATGCAGAAGTATTAAATTGTTCGGCCAAGCTTTCTACCGCAGCTGCTTTCTTTACTCGATTTTTATAATAAGGATTTGATATTTGCCATAGTTCTGGGGGCGCTTCAAAATATAAAATCAATGATTTTATTTCCTCAGCTGACCACGCGCGTGACGTCATTAGTGAACCAAAAAATATCACGTACACGTGAAATACTGACACTCGTGTCGGACAGCGCTATGCGTCCTGTCTCCACGGCAGCGACACACATACTGAGCGATACCGTCACTACATCTGCTACTAAGTGTCGCGGCGATGTACACACACAGACATTCGATGTATACACTTAGTGTCGGGTGTCTAGTGTCGTCGTGTATACTTAACATAAGAAAAAATTCGTTTTCGTATCATAACTTTAATACTGTTCTAGATATTTTCATGAAATTTGACGTGTACCTACTAAGCACCAATAGGCATTTTTTTGATGAAGAATATTTTTCAATACTTCTACCAGGGGCGTCCGAAATCCTCATTTATTTGGCACCGTTTTTGCATAAAAAATCAAAACGAGTTTTGTTATTTTAATTAACTGACTTTACTTAAATAAAAATTAAACACATCTCACCTACAAAGTACCACATGAGATTTCAGTGATTTAGCAATACATGAAAATTATAAAAACAAGTTTGCAGCAAGTTTTGAAAATATCTGTGGATCAAATAAACCAATACTATTTAATTTAATTATCACAAGAGTTGTTGAAAATGTCTTCCTTTTGATACAAAACAGGCTTCAATTCTTTTTCTCATGGATTGGCGAACCCTTTAAAAAATTCCAGGAGTATTTCTTCTGGTTTGGCAAGAAAATTTAATTTTCTGCCTTAGTTCCTCTACAGTTTGAACCGGTGCAGTATAAAGTCTTGAGCTGCCCCCATAAAACATAGTCTAAACTATTTAAATCAGGGGACCTGGGAGGTCAAGACTGAGCTCCCCCACGTCGTATCCAGCGATTCGTGAACGCATGCTAAAATGTGCAGGAACACTATCATGTATGTAACACATTTCTTCTCTTAATAAAAGAGGTACATCATCGAGCAAAATTGACAAATCGTTTTTAAGAAAGTTCCAGTCGTCCTGGAAGGAAGAATGGTCCTATGAGAAAATCTTCAACTATTTCAACCAACACATTCACGGAAAACTGCTTCTGATGATGTGCCTCCGTAATTGATGGGTTTTCTTCGTCCCATACGTGATCGGTATGGAACTTCGAATGGAATTGTGCTAAAAAGAAGCTTCATCAGTAAAGAGTATTTTGATATCAAATAAAGGGTTTTCAGCAATTTTTTCTAAAAACCATCGGCAGAAATATAAACGCATAAGCGGATTCCCCTTAGCAAGTCCGTAGGTAAGATGCATATCTGCTGACTCGCAATTTGTAAATCTTGTCATAGTTGACCTATTTTCTCTTTATTATTGATTAGGGAAACCTTCACAATATAAAAAATAATCACGTTTATGTATTCTTGCCAAAGTAAGACCGCAACGTAATTGATCAAATGCCATTATTCTAAAAACAAAATAGGGCACCAGCCTACTAGTTCAAAATAATTTCGTTATATCACAAACGCATGAAAATGGTTTTTATTTTTTTACACGAAAACGGTACATCGGACGGAAAATAGTCAAGAGATCAAATTTATTGCAAATGTACATGAGGAAAAAGCAATGGCGTACCATATTTTTTTTAAAAGTCTTCAGTAGGGACGCCACTGGTAGAAATATTAAAAAATATCCTACATCAGAAAGTACCTATTGGTGCCTAGTAAGTGCATGTCAAATTTCATAAAAATATCTAAAACAGTATTGAAGTTATGAAAAGAAAACGATTTTTTTCTTAAAATTGTACTTTACTTTTTACTTCAAAAGTTAAGAAGTTTAGAGCATATGCTCGTAAGAACTTTTCTTTCTTAAATGAGGTAACGAATCATATCCTGTATTTTTAGCCATCAATTAAATTACAAATAGTGCACACGGGAGTTCAAAGGGGGTGACGTAGCTTTGTGGACCTTGGTTGAACTTGGATAGCATGATCCGTAATGATTGCCCCAAAAAGAATGTCTAAATTGAATTTTGGGCCAGATATGCTTTAGTCAAATGTTTCTAATGAGTCACAGGGCATTGAACTTTGATTTTCGAAATCGTTTTTCTCTATATCTCAGGCTGCTTTTGTAATATCGCCATGAGTGAGCGACATGTAGCGTAGGTTGATGGATACCCTAAACCATATTCGCTGAGAAATGTGCACATCGTCGGCAAATAATGCGTAATCTGCAAAGGCGTATTTTTGCCGCCATCGGGTTATGAAAACTAGATGGGCTGACTGACACGTATGATGATTCCTGACCTAGAATCACGAGGTAGGACTATATCTTCTTGGGATAAAAAGTAAGTACTTCTTTTATTTCTATTGTACCTTTATTTGCGCAGTATTGTTATACACTAGGGTGTCCCAGCCTATGAGCCCAAACAAAGTTTTGTTCGAATTGAGATATACGCATCTCCTCCAATTTCGAAAAAATAAATATTGCGATCGGGGAAGGATAATCCGTGCCGACTTTCGGTCAAACTTTCAATTTGAAAGTTAATAGGGAAACCATGTATGGATTTCAAAACCTAGTTCTTATTGGACAAATAAAATACTGCTTCATTTGTATTTTATATTTCTTAGATATTTATAATTAAAAGAACATTATTTACTAATTTTTTGTATCCAAGTTTTCTTTTTACAGTCAGGATATACCTGCCTGAGATCTTTTACGCAACGTAATACAAATTATTTTTGTACCTCATCAGCAGTGATTAAACCATGGAGTCTTGCATTTACTTGACGGCTCTTTCTGCAGTACCGTTAACCGCTTTCAGTGTTCGCACCTTACTCGTATTCTTAGTGTGTTCAAAAGAATCATTATGTGGCCATGAAGTTGGACACATGTCGAGAGAACTGTCGTCAATTTTGAGTCGGTTGAACAAGGACTTCACTTTAATTGAAACAATGTCATCGATATTTTTCTCTGAAATCAAAAAACAAAAAGTAGCTACTACATACTGTCCCACCGACTACAGTCAACCATGGACAGATATTTTGTGCTTTTTGGCATTTCATCAACATCGTCTAGGCTTGGTCTCCGGTCAGAACAACGAACAAAAGCTTAGCAACTAACCGCTATCTGTGGTATAAGTTATGGAATCCTGATGATTACTACCATTTCAACGGTACGGCTAACACCGTCCCGATGCCCGTTTGATTAACGTCGTCATTCCGGTTTCTAGTTACAGCTTTAGGTGTTATCTTCGTGAGAACATTACCGACTTTGCATTTTGCTATGTTTTATTTCTTATAAACTAAATATGAAACGTAATTAGCGTTGTTGTCATCCTGTTTTCAACCAATAAAGTTCCTGCAATAGTTTCGAACCGAAACCACACTGAGTTTCATTTCTGGCGCTGCGAACAGGATCCCAGGCTTGGTTTCTGTTACCATTGTGAGAAATATCTAATAGACGAGCTACCCAGCGGTGTCTCCGAGAAAGCCAAACAGTGAGTTCCTGAGAAAACTGAAGTTAGTACCAACGAAAGCCAACAGTTAGTATCACACGTCGGGAAGGCCCTCCTGTTCTACTTGGACTCTCCGAGTGCCAATATCAAGTAAGAATTTCTATTCTCTTACTGGGAATTCTACCAGAAACTGTCCAGAACCATTGATTTGGAATCGAAGACAAGATGACCAGCCCCTGGATGATGCAACAATTGATGTTACTGTCCTTGTAAGTAGTTAAGAATTACTATCAAGAAGATTTTGCAACTAAGAAGATTTAATACGTAACCGTAAGAAGAATTTATAAAAAAAACATTTCTACAAAGAAGATTTTTACTGAATAATCCAAGTTTGCGTTTTTCAATTTTAATCTAATTTTGTGCATAGCTTTAAGTTTTGTTTTCATCTATTTTTTACTCATTTTTATCTTGCATCTTTTATGCATTTTATTTTATGCCTCTTGTTAATCGTTTTGTACCTATCGAAAGAGAAAGATCTCCTTTGAGAATGGCTACCTCAAATCAACAGAATGTCGTTCAGCACGACAATCCTCAATTATTTTTTAACATGCTAAAAGATTCAATTCCTATATTTGATGGCTATTCAAACAATCTTTCTACATTTTTAAGAAAGTCTACAGAATAACGCTTTACCTATTTCCTATAAAGGACATGCTTTAACATTTATTAAGTCTAGATTACAAGGCGAACCTGCCGAATTTACAGAACAAACTAATGCTATTACTATTGAACATCTTTCAGCTATTTTAACCACTAGATTCAAAGATTACCAAACTAAATAAAATTTGACTCGTCAACTTTTTGATATTCATTCCCCAGACTATAGCGTTTTACATTCAGAAATTTGTAACAAACTTCATGAATTACGAGAATTTGCTCGAATAAATTAGCCTCCTGAAATTTCCCCAGCAATGATTACTAGATATGAACAGATGGCTTTAACCTCCTTTTTATGCGGACTCAATTCCAAATATAATTGCGTTGCATTACAGCCACCCCCTAAAAAATTAGATGCTTCTGATATTAAAAAATACCGCATGGTTATTTACTTCCGAAAATTAAACGAAGTCACTATTGAAGATAAATATCCTCTCCCCCGAACAGAAGAAATTCTAGAAAATCTTGGAAAAGCAAAATACTTTTCGATCCTTGACTTAGCACAAGGATTTCATCAGATCCCCATGGATCCACGTTCTGTTGAAAAGACAGCCTTTACAGTTGAAAACGGCCACTACGAATATGTTCGTATGCCTTTTGGTCTAAAAAACGCCCCTGCCACATTTCAAAGAATGATGAATACTGTCCTCTTATCTTTTATTAACGTATGCATAATAGTCGTGAAACAGTAATTTACGATCCACATAATATACCCAGATATTTAAATAATTCGACTATTTCAATGTTTTCATTAATCATGAGTCAAATTCTATTCTCGCCTAGATGTTTCCCTATGGACATACATTTTGTTTTATTGGTGTTTAATTTAGGTTTATTATCATTTGACCAATTCATAATTCTTTTAATATCATTATTTAACAGTTCTAAAGTAGTGTCCAAATCTGTATGTGCTATATATATCTGATATATCTAATATGTTCAAAAATTGCATTTGTAACGGGTTGTGCAATTTAGGAATGTTTTAATGTAATTATTTTATTTCAACTTCCTGAAATTAGTGAACAAGAACAATAAACGAGTTCGTAACATATTCTGGATTTTTATTAAACATTCTATGGATGATTTAACGATATACTCAAATTTAGTTGCTCATTTCATGCAATGCGACCATTTATCCTGGGATAGCCTTGGTATGAATTTTAGCGCGACCATGACGAAATGCTGTAATGCAATTTTGTGGTGGGATGCACGTCGAACGAGTCAGCTTTGGTTGGACGTGAAAAAGTTATAAGGTAAAGATAGACATGCTCAAATCTAGCACAAAAGCATGCTATTAATGAGTAACTGCTACTTAGCAGCATATATGTGTACATACGTTACTAGAAATAATATTTTTGGGTATGTCACCTGCAGCGCGGGTGGATGGGGACTTGTGAACAGGTTTGCTTATTGAGCATGGTAGTATCCAATGTCCATGCTCGCAGAGCAGAACTAGAGAGTGATTCATCAAACTGATGCGAAATCATGCGCAAATGATTTTTGTAGCCATCAATGTCTTCTTCTCGCATTTCTAATAGCAATCGAGTACTTGCTCCAAGGTTTTACCTTCTGTTAGCCAAGCACGAACCCAAATCGTCCTATTACTCCTTTTTTCTTCCTTGATAACAGTTTTAGGATGCAATTAAAATGATGACTTTTCCAATTCTCTGGAGAGGGTCGCTTGGTTTTCCATTTTTTACAACCTGCACTTGAAACTGGAAACATTGACAGAGAGCTTGATATTAAGTAGCATGTGAGTCCAGAGCATTTGCTTTGAGCAATATTGAGAAGAGCAGGCTTTCAACAAATATGCTAAGCACAAACAAATGTATGTTTGAAGAGCAAGCCGTTTTTAAGCATGGTCATAAGCATGCTATTTTATGAGTATGTCTATCAGTACCTTTAATCTCGAGTCTTGAGCAGAGGACAGCCGTCGGCGGTACCTGGCGGTCATATTGTCTCACAAGCAGATACTTTTATTTTGTTGAACATTGAGGGTTGTTTGTTTTGAAGAAGCAGTCATGTTAGCAGGGCAGATCATTAGCACAACTGCTTGGAAACGTGTTTCCTCGCAACCGGCATCGTCGGCGCAGCGCTAAAGCAGGGAATTGGTGCAGGCGCTTCCCGGCAGAAAATAAACTATATATTAGGTAATTTCGCAGGTAAACCCATTATTTGAAATGTGCTTGAGCTGGTGGCGGGAGCACAGGTGAAACATCTAAAATTCAAATTATGCACCCTCTGCGATGGGCTGGCCGCCTCCTGCTTGCGGGCATCTAGGATCCGATTTAATTAATGTCGAGCCTTTTTGGGTTATATTAAAAAAAGTTGCCTTAGAGGTGAGAGGGACATTAAGCAGGAAGCGATTTTTGTTTTTATGCAGGAAAAGGGCTTGAGGTGGAGTATTATTTAATGAGGCTTTGAAACAATTACGGCAGGCCAAATTGCGCCACAAAACTGCCGGCCATGATGTTTTTTCAAAGGTGTCAAGCAGCAATTCCCAGCTTGAAGTGGGTAGGAAAATGGGAATTTAGTTACTATGTACGAGTGTAATAGCCGGAAGCCTATTCTAATCGTCAACTCGGATGGTTTATATACCAGTGAGAACTCTGGAACTGATACCCGACAAAACACTTACTGCTGGCGACTTTTGTCAGACATACACGAAGACAACTATACCTATACAATGTGTCTGGTCACGGCATACCGATATTTAAGTGGGGTATTTTTCAGCTATTTTTATCGACAAACCACCCCCTACAATGTCCTACCCCACCCCTGTTGAAATGGCATCCATTTTTATTTTTACGTTACGATTACGCTAGTGCATGTATGAAAATTGTAGTAACTGAGTACATAAGTGTCAGAGGACGATAAATTTGGTGTCAATTCAACAATAGCATGTTGTTCTAGCTATTGTTGAAAAACTTGTATTTATACTAACCGTCAAACATACCTAAAACAGACAAAACCTGAAAAAAATATGCAAGAAAATTGATTATTTTGTGCATTTCCGCACACCATTCAAAAACTAGTTTGTGAAGTTGTACTTTTTTGTGCTAATTCTACAGCTAACTATGTTATCTACAAAATGACACCAAATTTGTTATCCGAAGTCTTCTACGTTAAGTAATAAATGCTATCTAACATTTGTCAAAGTATACATAAAAATGACAAATCAAAGTTTCTTATAAATAGTTCAATGTCACAAAAAATTCTATGGACGAACGAAGCAAAATTTACGAGGCAGGGGATCATAAACCATAGAAACGACCACTTGTGGTCTTCTGAAACCGCTCACACAGTTCGACTGAGCACTTTCCAACAGGAATTTGATGTAAGCATGTGGGCCCGAATGATCGACGGAGTTTTAGTCGGCCCAGTTGAGCTACCTCCAAGGTTAGATGGCCAGGGATTTTTGGACCTCTTGAGTAGCGAGTTTTTAGATCTACGCCACTTATCAACCGCCGCAACATGGTTGGAGCTCCCACACTCTTTTGCGCTAGAACATTTGGATAGGCAACATTCTCCATGGATAGGACGTGGAGACACTGTCGCTTGGCCATCCCGATCACCCGATTTAATGCCCCTAGATTATTTTTTCTGGGACACATTTTTCATTCTGTGACTCTTATGTTCTCAGTTATTACAATTTTCATACACGCACTAGCGTAATCGTAACGTAAAACTAAGAATGGCTGCCATTTCAAGGGGGTAAGGTAGGACATTGTAGGGGGGTGGATTTGTCGATGAAAATAGCTGAAAAATACCCCCCTTAAATATCGGTATGTCGTGACCAAACACATTGTATATATATATGAATTATACTGATCAAGATATATGACGACAAGAATACAGTCAAACCAACAACAGGTTCCTATCTGCTGGGTTTATACATAGGTATGTACTGTGTGGCCAATTAAGAATGCGAGGTACTGTATTATCTGAGAACCTACCCACTGTAGAGGCTTGCGGCAAAACAGTTATTACGAAAACGGCCAAGAGAAAAACCTGGAAAATACTTTCGAGTTTCTGAAATGGCCGCTGGGGGGCGCAACTGCAATCTCAAATCAAAAAAAGTGATATTTCTGTGAATTCCGCTATATTAACCTCACAAAAAAATACCTGATCATCAAAGTCGTCGATGATGTGAACCTTTTTGTTTGACAATTTTCGCCGTATCTCTAAAAATAAAGTGGTTGAGAGTACTCAAAGGTTTCTTTAAGAAACACTGTACCTTCGAAAGGGCTAAGCCGATTTTAACAAACTTGGGCTAGTTGAAAACAGCTATTTTTGGGCTACAAATGTTATAGTATTTGACGCTTTGTTAGTTCCACATGTGGCCGCTAGCGGGCTTTGTTCGTCATTCCGACAGAAATGGTTAATTTTCTCAAAAATGAACTGCATTGGTAAGATTTTTTTTGTAAAACAGTATATAAACGGTGTCTAAACAAGCTCGAGAAAACTGCATCACGAAAACTTGTTCCTAACCTAAAATATAGGACAAGAAAATTGTATACGGGAATCCCTCAATTTTTTTTAACTAATTTTTCTGAAATTATTTTTTAATCTTCAAAATAAAACTACCCTTTTTGAATATATTACAAAATATCGCTAAAAGGTAAGTAAGTAATGCTTACGAGCCAATGGTAGTTTTCGGCGTACTTTTCAACGGCAAATAATTGGAAGAACACAAGAAAATATTAACCTAAATCGTCATGTTAGCACAAGGAAATTATCCGTTGAGTTGGTCATATTATGAACAACGGGTCAAAATATTTTGAAGTACCATAGGTAAGTTCTAATGGACATCAATATCTAGTGATCTATTTTGATTTAACTTTTTTTAATTACTCCTAGAACGCATCCATATCATGTCGTCTTGCATCAGGCCTTCAAAGAGCAAGACTTTGATCGGAGGTTGAACTATTGCCACTGGATGTTAGGCATAGTATGTCCAAATTATTTGGACCGATGAAGCCACCTTTAATAGCGACGGGAGAGTTAATCTGTACAATACGCATCATTGGTCTGCAGAAAATCCGCATTGATTGGGTGTGGCATACTAGAAGGCAAGAAAAACCTTAGTACCGAAGTACCAATACTTAAAAGATATCATTTATAATTGAATGATCCGATTTTTGAATTGCCTAAGGTTAATCAAAATGAGGAACATCTTCGAGCAGATTATTCCACAATCTCGATATTCTAGGAACAAAGGATCTATTGTACCATCCTCGAAGTGAGGAGTAGACTGTGTAGCGGGTCCGCGGCTTAATGTGAGTCCGTTAGCATATCGGTAGAAAAGTGACACGAGAGAGATTCTAGACCGTCTGTTAGGAAAGTCTCATCGATCTGACGCATAGCCTTCCTCTGAACAGGCTGGGTCTTATCTCGGCTCAGTACAATGTGTAATTATGCGTTGAATAGTACTTTCTAGCCCTAAGCATATATCCCTATTCCAGCAGCTGGCATTTGGTGCCAAGTCAAGTTCTCGGTGATATGAATTTCGTCAGGTCGAAGTGAATGACAGAACTCGGCTATCAATTGAAACTGCATGAAGAATACTGCCGTCCGCAAAGCTGAGGATTGGATTTGTCGTGCACGCGAGATTATGTAGTAGTAGATGCTGTGTAGGTGGCAAAACCGATCGACTTGAAACCTCCGCGTTAACGCTGTTGGGCGAAGATCCACTGATTTCGACAGTGTCTTAGTACCGAATAGAAATCTTTAAAATTTCACTCTGTTTGAGAAAGGCTGTGGAAGCTTTCCTCTGTGTAAATAGGGTTTTTTCAAGGGGTGGTTCTCAGTAAAAGCGGCTGCAAACAGCTACAAAGCAGGAGGCGTACTGATGATGGTTTTCTTCAATGCATTCCCATGCTGAAGAGGTTAAAATCCCATATAAATGGACAGAGTAGCGCCAAATAACAACCAAAACAAATTACTAAAGGCAAGGTAGGTAAGAAAAGGGGTACTACTCCATAATCTGGTGATTGGGGCCCAATATCCCAAAATTGGGAAATCAAATGAAAGGCCGATAGAGCTTCTCAACCAAGACTTAAGCTGGAAATGATCAACACGAATTTTCCGGAAGCTTTCCGCCAGTCAGTTGACTGTCAATCAACGAATATTCTACCACTCAACCTTGAAAGTAACTAGCACTAGAATATTGAAAACAATTTTAACAAGGTAACGTATGTCCTAAAAGCTTTGGCACAAAATGTTTATCAGATTTTTTTTCTGAAGAAATTTATATAAATACTAGTTATCATAAATTACAACTCAATATTTGACTAAACTATACTATCGAATTATGTGAAGTGGCCCATTCTGCTGTACCAAATGTAACTTTCTTCCAATGTCTCTCATGAGATTCTGGACGAGATTTAGATCAATTTGTCTCTTTTTCGTAAATTCGCCGACTTACTTGTTCTTCATTCTGGGCTTGTCAGCCTCCATGATAAGCCTTTCTAGACAGTAAAGCCCAAAAATCCTCCACTGGGCCAGCCTGCGGCAAGTTTGGAGGATTATCGTTTTTGGGAACAAAAGGTTTCACCCCTCACTCTTCCCAAAAAAGGTTGGCATACACCCCTGTTAGAAATTGCGCAGCAGATAAGGATTTTATCTGCAAATTTTGCTCCAGATTTGTATCTAGTTCTGTCAGGGCATTCCTCTACGTTGTCCGTATGAAATCCGTGATTTCCCTCCATTTTAGAATTACTCAAAGTGAGCCTCAGTTTACGACAACATCTTGGTATACGAAGGAGTTGCGCTTGAGAGTATTTGGGGCGCTCAAGTCTCTTTCGATATTCAAGACCATTCCTCTTCAATTCCAAGGATATCGTACTCTTAGGGCCGATTTCACAATTTAACAAACCATTATTCTGCACCAATAGGGTACGAGTACTAAACAGTCCGTCAAATATACCCAATCAGCCTTAAGATCTCTCCGTCAAATTTTTGGCAGCAAATAGAATCAAAGTATTCAAAACAAAATACTGTAAAATATGAAGTGACAGCTTGCCATTGAAATGTTTTCAGTTTGTTAAATATTATGAAATTATATAAAACTGGGCCAAAATTAAAAAAAAAATGCTTGATGGCTGAGTATAATCCATTTTTTTTTTCAGCTTAGCTGAAGGTTTCTTCATGTTTATTGCAACTTTTGTAATCCATATGTGATTATATTAACTCAACAACACCTTCTGGGTGTTAATAGTTTATCCTAAATTTGCAAAGTTCCACTTCCTAATTCTTACATGAAAAAGCCTGTTCACTCAAATTTTTGTTAGGTGTTGCATTTCAACGCATTCATACACTTCTTTCCAATTCCTCAACGACAATTTGACACCACTGGTCTGAAACTGTTCAAGATTTCATTCATCCATTCAATTGCAGTTGCAGTGTTTTGTTTTGACGACAGTGTAATTATGTAATTCTGGACAAGAAAGTTCTTGGAGGGAGCACTTTTTATACTGAAAATCCATTTTTCAGAAATACCACAAGATCAAAACAATAAGTGACAAGTGACCACAAAACACAGAGTACAGTAACGTCGGAAAAAAAGAATAGACCAAAAAAGAATTGATATTGAACTAGTGTCTCACAATGTTAGTGATGGGAGAATACATTTGCAATCAGTGGAATGCGTTGGAACGGTTAAAAGATATGAATTGAGGCGTTTTTACGTTATCTCGACTGACAGACTGGAATACCTGCTCTGTTTCTGTACATATATTTTTTGTGGTATTGTTGCATGAAGTAGGTTGTTCACGAACCAGTTCCTAGAACTGAACGCAACTTAATGAAACGAACGAGGTAAAGCCCATCACTATTTCAAGTAATCCAAGGAGGGACAAATTGTCATTTCATCACACTAGTGATGGGAGAATCGAAAGCCTGAGATTCGCATTGCTTCTGTGGCTCAGAGATATAGTGTTTTCTTCTAATAAAACTAGTGCAGTTTTTGTGTTTAGAATACTCCACCTTAGTTAATACCTTTGATCCTAAAATTGCCCCCAACACAACATTAAACAACTCTCATGTCGTGGCGTGTGCAGTAATCTGTCAATGAAGCATATTTTTCGTTTCTTTGTCCTTTTCCGTGTTACTATGATGAGTCATCAAAAAAATAATAATAGTAAACCACGAGCAAATAGCACTATCCTAGTCCCGACTGAGTCACGTGTCATCTGGACAAAACAACACTGTTGCCAGACTTAGCGATTTTCTGTATTTTTTCTCCACTTGTCCGCTGGCTATTTCCAGCATTTTTGGCTACATTAGTAGTTCCATTAAAGTTCGCCTTTTTTACACCTAAAGCCTTTTCAACCTTTTCAAGTGCCGAACGCAACTAGTGATTCTGATACGATATCTCCCAAGCCAACATACAATGGAAGTAGGAAGCTTTTACTGTAGTCATTTTTTTTGTACCGAAGTAGCCAGGTCTGTATGGCAGGCACATCGCCCGGCGGCATCATGGAAGAGAACTCTGAGGAGCAAAGCCCGTTGGTGTAGCGGCCGCCGGAGATAAAAAGTCCCGAGACTGTTTGTTAGAGGAGAGTCATCGATCAGTCGGACAGCCCTTTTCTGGACAACATCGAGCATAGATAATATAGTCGGGGCGGCGGCACCCCAAACATGTGAGCAATACTCGAGCCTAGGCCTTTTCTAGGCCTTGCATAGAGTGAGAAGGTCATGCGGAAGTACTTCTTAGCCCAAAACAAATAGCCTAGCTTTTTCCAAGCAGCTGCCGCTACTGACAAGATGTATTCGTGCCAGATCAAGTCCTCGGTGATCTGAACTACGACCAGTCTAAATGAACGGCTCTTTGGCAGAGCTAGGCCATCCATCGGAACCGTATGAGCGCTAGGACGCTTTTTGTTCGTCACGGTACAGTACTGTGTTTTGGAAGCATTACACTGTACCGGATTGTTGCGTCCCCAAGCAGTGATAACCGCCTGGTCTCTCGTCAGAGAGGTAGTCGTCGCTAATCTTCGGTCGGTTTCAGATGCTTTTTACAGTTTTCTGGATTCATAAGATATCTGGAAGAGACGCGAAAGAACTGGAGCAAGCTCCGCTACACACCTCTTCAGTACAATCAAGCCCGGATAAGAAGCTTTGATGGCGGGTGTCCATGGTGGAGTCGGCAGCAAAGATCTTGGCTAGCACTTCAGCCTTGGCCTTCAAGTCAGTTACAATCGTTCCATCCTGACACGTAAGTATGGAAGGCTACTGTGTGACAAGTTCTTTCCAATCTGCTTGGCCAGCTTCCAGAAAGACCGACTGCCATTTTCAAAGAAATTGTACAAAATCTTCAAATTTGTGAAGTTAGCGAGTTTCACTTCATACGTTGTTACCAGACATGCCCAAATCATCAGTTGCTGCCGTGATATTCATCCCGACCACTGTATCCCCACGGCTAGGCGACCTGTATGTTAAATTTGGGTTGATAGGGCAGCGGGTTATGCTATAAATGATATGTTACAGTTCTTGTGCACTGACTGCAACGGTTAGATGATACCAAAAATATTTTCATAAATAGGAGATCTTTCCCATTCCGGATCAAACAATCCACCAAAGATGCTTATATTCGTGATATCTAGTAAATTTTCATGAAAAATCCGCTGTATGTTGGTATATAAGAGCTTTCTTATATTGGTTCATCAATTTGATGATACAACACATTTGCCAAAGATGATCATAATCAGGATAGTAAACTATGATGAAGGTCCTCTGTATGTAAGAATTTTGAGATACTTCATTTGCAATTTGACAACAGACCATGATGGTGTTCACACTTTTCAAATATTCTTCAAGAAGTGTTACCAGTCTGGCTCCAACTATCATAAGTACTATGTTTGTATTCCTACTTTAAATTCAATACCAGCAAATGTAAAAGATTCATGTCGCACCCTCCACCATGGGACGTGAGCATCGTTAGACTTGGCAATCCTGCGAGTGACAGATAGATATCCCCGCCAGTCAAAAAACAATCCAACAATAAACATTACTAGTTTTTATGATTTTTGGACTTAAAAGACATTATTTGTGAGTCATTTTTCATATTTTTTTGTCTATGTCCATAGTAATTGCATTACGCATCAGGGATATGTAGGGATTGACACGTCTTAGACATATTATCTGTGCTTTAGGATGGAGAGGACATAATGTTTTTATTGCTTTGAAGAAATTCATCAATCCATAAATTAATAAATGATTACTATTATGATGTAAAGCAAGATGAGGAATTGGATGGAATGTATTTTCTATTCTATTTTCTTGCAAAATACAGACAAATCCACACTATTCAACAGGTATGTAATGATAACAATATATTGAACTTAACAAATTCGAGATTGCCATGCATTAACAAACGTCCAAATCTGCTGCCAAATTTAACAGCTAGAAAATCGACCTATTATTTGCCGCATTCCCATTGGCTTTGGGGATAACTGATAGTTAAATGTAAATTTATAACAGAAATCAAAATACATGAAAGTTGTCCTGTTTTCTCTGTACAAAAGCATCACGTTGGAATCAAAAAGTGGTCTTGTTTATAATATAGTCGGATTTTCACGATTTTATTCAATATTTTAATAGAACTGATATTCAGAGACCTTTGACAGCTTCTGTCAAATTGCATTTCGATAAGGTATTTTCCCATTGATCCATATTAATGTTGGTGAAATTGGATCTTAGAAGATCTGTATTGACGAGTCATTCTCCTTGTTGACGTTAAAACCTATTTTTTTGGTCTTCTCACCAGTCACTCTGACCTCTGGGCAATAAATGCACGTAGTCTTCCAGTTTTTGAGAGATTCAGACATAGTCCCTGCTTGCACTACGCTATTGTTCGATTAATTGTTCTTGGTGAAATGTTTCCATTCTGGAATAATCGACAGATTTCAGGTTTGGGTACCGGCTCAACCAACATGTACATACTTTTTCTTATTTCTAATTTATACTACATCTTAAAGCGAAAACTTAATAAACAAGTGTCAACTGACAGTAAAGTAAGCAAGCATACTTTTGTTTCCAAAGGCAACTTGATATTATTTTGTGTTTGTTAAAATTAAAGCCAATGGATTTTGTGCCAGAACTTTTAGGACATACGTTACTCTTATAAAATTTAAACAAAAATTACATATTGAATACAGTACACACATGAGTGTACAAAAAGAAAGAAAAAACTATGAACGATATATATAATATGCAGAAATATGGCTGAACTATATACTGGAGGTTCCAGATTTGTGCGTCAAAGGTAATTTCTTTAATTTGCTTTTTGAATTTATTGAAATCAAGATGATTAGCAGTCGATGCTAATGCATTATACAGATTAATGGCATTATATCTAAAGCATTTTTCAAATAAAAATTTTTGTGAAAAGGCATAGTTAAAGTGTCAGTGAATCAAATATTTATTGGATGGATATATTCACGAGATATTAATTTATTTTTCAAAAATGAATGAAAAATCCCGATTGCCAAATCCAACTGTCTAGACATAACGAAGCTAAGCTTTTCCAAAAGAAAACAAATCAATCCCAAAAAATTGAACAAAGGCGTTCAAAAATGAAGAAAAGTTCTGCAACCGAACCCATACCGGGTGACAATGAAAATTGGAAACACGATATTTTTTTTTTTTTTTTTGGCAAACAAAGATATCATCAAGAATGGGACATGTTTAGTTAGCCATTAAGAGGCATTTCTGGAAAGTTGAATGGGTAATCTCTCTCTTCCGCTTCAACCGGAAGTGACCTGAACTTTTGTTTTTCAAATGGAAGCCTGTAGATATTTTTTTTATACCGAAGCAGCCGCGAAAGCCTAAATGCGGCTGCTATGATGATCCCAAAGAAATTTTGTTAATCCGGTTTTTGCACTGCCTAAGGTTAGTAGAACTGGGAAAAGCGTCCTCTTGTAGATTGTTCCTCAATCTCGACACCTTCGGGACAAAGAAGCGGTCTTATCGGCCAGTTCTGGATGTACGAAGTTCAACACGCTCAGGATGGCAGGCCAAAATCAGGCGGGTCTGTCTGGCAGGTACATCGCGCCGCGGCATCATGGAAGAGAGCCCTCAGGAGCAAAGCCCTGAGGAGCAGAGCCCTGAAGAGCAAAGCCCTGAGGAGCAAAACCCGTTGGTGTAGCAGTAGAAGAGAGCTAGATCAGCGACGGCCTGCCGATGCGAAACGGTCCCGAGACTCTCTGTTAGAGAAGAGTCGTCGATCAGTCGGACAGCCCTCCTCTTGACAGCATCAAGCATAAATAATGTAGTCGGGGTGGCAGCACCCCAAATATGTGAGCAATACTCGGAGCTAGGCCTTATATGGGCCTTGTAGCCTAGCTTTCTCCCAGCAGCTGCCGCTATTGACGAGATGTGTTCGTGCTAGATCAGATCCTCGGTGATCTGGACTCCGACCAGCCGAAATGAATGGCTCTTTGGCAGAACTTGACCATCTATCGAAACCTGATGAGCGCTAGGACGCTTTCTGTTCGTCAAGGTACAGTACTGTGTTTTGGAAGCATCAAACTGTACAAGATTGTTGGGTCCCCAAGCAGTAGTAACCTCCAGGTCTCTCGTTAGAGACGAAGTCGTCGCTAGTATTCTTTTATCCAGCTCAGCGGCAGAAATCGGCTTGTCACTCTGAATTCCTGCATATAGATTGCTATCATCAGCGAAGCTGTGGATTGGGTTGATCGTGCAGGAAAGGTCATTGATATGTAGGAGGAACAGTGTCGGAGCTAAGACCGATCCCTGGGGAACACCCGCGATGACGTTATGGGATGAAGAGGAGAACCCGTCAATTACGATGCATATCTTGCGGGCATAGATGAAGTCAGCCACACATTTGCGAAGCTTTCGTGATGTCAAGAGCAGCGAAATGAACCTCACCATAAGACTGGATGAGTTTACTCTACAATTACCTGACGTAAGCTAGGAGGTCCCCTGTGGATCGCTGGTGCCGGAAACCATACTGCCTGTCGCTAATCAAGCTGTGGCGTTCGAGGTAGTCCAGAGCGATTTATGCACCACTCCATCACCTTACTTATAACAGAACGCAGAGCTATGAGCCTGTACTTGTGAGGGTCGATCTTAGATTTGGGATAGGTTGGACATGATCAAATTTCCAGTTTTCTGGGAAAGTACCAGATTCATAAGATATCTGGAAGAGACGCGAAAGAACTGGAGCAAGCTCTGCTACACTCCTCTTTAGTACAATGGCAGGAATCAAGCTCGGGCCAGAAGATTTGTTGATGTCGAGCGACAAGGGTCTCTCGTCTTGCGGTCTTGTGCCTGAATGTTACCTCCCGCATAGTGTAGGGAACCCTTAAGAATTGACGGCACTTGGGCGTTGGGGGGGATGTCTATGGCCTTTGAGTCGGATACAATCGTTCACGGTTTGTTAAGCCAGTCGTTGGGCCCTGGTTTAGTCACTTTCACTGTATGAGGGATGTATTCCTCTATCTCGAAGTGGATAATTTCGATTATCGGAAAACAGATAGCCGACGCATCCGCGTCAGTGAGACCCAACCTCCTCAACACCGTGGTCTGAGTTACCTAGGAGGGACAGGACAGCAGTGCTGTAAGGGACAGGATGCGTGGTTGGAAAGAGATCCAGCAGGCTAATGGCATGTGACAAGACGAAAAAAGTAGGGCTCGTCACCAACTAAAATCACCGAGGAGGACTGTCTCTGAAACGGGGTGATTGATGTTCAGGAAGTCGATCTTGACGGCGAGGTGTTCAAGTAGGTCATCCCAGTTATGCTCCGAGGGAGAGCGATAAGGGCAGCAAATGAATTTGTGGAATGTTTTGGAGTTGAGGCGAAGCCACAGAATGTCCTTCGGGTCTGATTCCAAAGAAGCATCTCTGGAGCAGGAAAGACTGCTGCGGACAAAAGCCACAGCTCCCCCGTTCTTACTCAGATTGGAGTGCACCTCGTAATTTGGGAAGCTAAGATGGTTAATAGGTGCAGACTCTGATATTTTTGTCCCCGCCAAGAAAAGCATGGCGGGACGATTGAATCGCAAGTAGTGATGAACAGCATCAATGTTGCTGATAATCCCGCAGATGTTCGTGAAGCAAATTTTATCATCGATGTTGTTCCCTAGAGTCGACCCTCCACCCGGACATTCCGAGTGTGTAGTGCGTTTACGACCCGAATTCCTAGTACTCGAGGATCCAACATCATTAATTTCTTTGTTTTGAAAGATAACCGATTGTATAGCTTAGATGTGGGAACATGCGGACATTTATAAAAAGCTAGCGGGTGGTACCGCCTCGGTCGATTGGTCCTTGTCTACGACCTTCTTTTTGCATGTCACCACAGGGCAATCGGTACTGAGGTAAGTATTTGCCACGGCCCCGCTAAGTAGCGGTAATTGTGTATGTGTGAGTAAATGTATATTCTCTTCCATAATCGTACTCTATGCAAAATTTCCTTTCCAACGATGTTCACAAGTGACATTTTTGTTTCAAAATGGCGGCGCTTCAAAGGAATTTGTGAATAACATAAAATCCGCTATATTGCTTACAAAACAAAAAAATATTTCAATCTGTCAACTGGTAAAAAGTGTCTTCGTTCAATAAAAATCAACAATAATTAAGGGTTGTTATTAAATCTATTAATCTACTAAAATAATTGGCACAAACAGCGGCAATTGCACAAAAATAAGGTTGTGTATATTTCTCAAGATTGTGGTGTTTTTAGGTCACTGTCGAAATTATGTGTTTCTTTAAATACCTGATGTTTTTGAATACTGTCGCTAAATAATTCCAATACCTACGGGTGGGTGCTTTGAAGTCCCCTTTGAACAGACAGAAATTTGGCCGAGTCCAAAGGAACAAACTGAGCGAAAATGAATTCAGCGATAATAAGGAACCGGCAGTATTTTTCAAGCCGAGCATCCCAGTAGTGAAAGCAACGGAGTGGAGCAATTTACGTTAAAAATTTAAAAACAAGAAGACGGCTTGCCAGGCGAAAAATGGAATACAGCGAAAAAGCAGAAGGGGGATCGGCACGGCGCAGAACATTTCTACGAAAGCGGCTGGGAAAATTAATAATGTATTTTATTCGATGGAGGGTGGAAGCAACCGAGCTCTATCTCTTATATAAATGTCATATTTCACGATATATCTCTACGTGAGAGAACCATTCCTAAGCGCATAATGTATACAAATATCTTATTAGTAGCCCTAGAAACAAGCACGGTGCTACTGGGAAGACACTGAAGAGAAATTCTCTACCTTCCCTCTATAATTCTATACAGATGTGCTGTTTTGCAGATGGCCGTAAATATTCACTGTATGGGTTTGATTTCCATGTTTTCTCAGATCCCCTAGCAGCAAATATCGGTCCTCTTTCCGGACTAGCTTGTTCGAACAAGAAGTGCTGCTGGGAAAAAGCTAGGCTATTTATCAAGGGCTAAGAGGTGCTTTTCTCCTATGACCTCCTCAGTGCGTACAATGCCCAGATAAGACCTAGCCTCGAGTATGCCTCACACGCTAGGGATGCTGCTGCGCCGACCACAGTAACTATTTTAGGCGCTATTATTGTGCTGTACTTATACGAGTATTGTGATTTAACTTGTTGAAATGTTATACACCTTTTTGTAATTGTAATGTCCTTATTTATTTTCTGTTTATACGTGTTTTTCTGGCATATTTGCTCAAACGCATGTATGACCTTCAGTTTCATATTGACAAGTCTTATATCATATAACATGATTTAATAGGACAGTAAACTATCTATCTATCTATTTAGAGGAGGGTTGCCAAACTGTCTCGGGACCTTTTCACACCGCCAGGCCGTCGGCGATATAGCTCTCCTCTACCGTTACGTCAACAGACTTTGCTCCTCAGAGCCTTCCAGACAGACCCGCCCGACCTTGGCCTCAAATCCTAACCGTGACCAACCTCGCACATACAGAACTGGTTGATACGACCACTCCCTTGTTCTTGGGTTTCGAGATTGTAAAACAATCCACCTGAGGGAGGCGGCTTTTTCCCAGTTCTACTAACCTTAGGCAGTTCAAAAATCGGATTAACAAAATTAATTAAGCTCCTCATTATAGTTATAAAAAATAATACGTAAAGAGAGGAAGCGACAGTGTGGAAAAATCCTTTGAGATTCCAACTTCCTACGCGATGCTAAATCTCTTTTTTCAGAGGTCTCTGAAAGCGAATGCTCTGGTACGGTTCAACTATGAGGCCAAAAAATTTGTTCAAGTGAGGTACGCAATTGTAGTTTTTCCTTAACCTAACACTGAAAAAACAAATTATTCGATCGGGTAACAAGTGGCGCGTCAAACTTCGAATTGAAGAAAACTGAATTTGTTTCGGGAAACATGTATCATTTCAAACTAATTCTTATCGGCAAATAAAACATTGCTATATTTCTTTAGACTTGCGTGCATTTAAATGTGGCAACAGTTTGCCATCCCAGTGGACAGTTACAGTATCCGGTATCTCGCTTTGGAAATCAAGCTTTATAGCTTCTGCGCGCTCTTTTCGCTTTTCGGTACGATTGTTGGGAGATCATTACTTAAAAAACTTAAGTAGCTCTTTGCAGTCAACTTCGGTGGTAATTCAAATTTCCCTATAGTTTGTCTGTTCAAAATTCCAGTCCAAAGATTTATTTTAAATTGATATTGGGACCTATATTCTTCGACTAAATGCGGATTGATGAGCTGCCAACTATGTAAGTTATGCATATTTACATATCCGTCTTTTGTACAATTTGACTCGTCACTCCACGAAATCTGGTCGAAAAAATCAGGATTGGCTCTTATTCTCCGTAACATGTCCACACAAAACGCAAACCTTAGTGGAAGTAGATTTTGAACTCGTTGGTAGTGATAAGGGTGTAGCTGTTCCCGTTTCAACATTCTGTGTACTGTCCTTGTAGAGATACCTGTTCGCTAAAAGCTAGTACCGCCGACACCAGTTCGGAGAATTCGGCCTTCTCCGATAAAGTTTTTTATTCTTCAAAAAGAAGTTGGAGAATCCAGCAAACTAAGATCTGTCCATAGATCTACTCCTAATATGGAGTTGGATCAAACTCGATCTGCGACTTCTGCTAGTAACTTTGGTGCAAATAGTCTTGTTTCTTGTGAATGTACAATCTATTAGAAATGAGGTCCAAGAACTCGAAGCTTATCTTAACGCTCGGGTATATCCATTGTCTTTCTAACTGAGCACCATTTAACAAGTGATGAAATAGAAGCTGCAAGAATATCGGGATACAAAGTTGTTTCAAGTTTTGCACGAAAAACATCAGAAAAAGGAGGTAGTCTCATATTAGCTAAGCGTGACACGCTGCAGCTATCAGTACAGTCAACGAATTGTCTATTGAAAGGCAGTGTGAAGTGTCCTGCAGTTAATTTGTTGAATACAATCTCTACGTTATTTCAATTTATAGATCCCCCACCATTATAGTTTCTGAAAACTAGGATCACTCTGTATCCTTAAAGACGTTAAAAGGTGCCTTAAGCAAGCTGTCAAATAAAAACATAATCATTGCAGGAGATTTCAATATAAGATTTGAAAGTAATGACAAACATTGCTCAGCTACCCTAGATGTACTAACTACTTATGGTTTTGAACAGATGATAAAGGAGAACACGCGCAATAACCATTGTATTGATAACATTTTTATAAATTTTAACGTAGATTCAAGTGTAGCATTTATCGATTCAAATTTCTGTTCTGATCATCTGGGTCAAAAATTGATATTCTATCCTCCTGTTGTGACATCTCGCATGTCAACCAAAACGGGGTGTAGACCTATCACAGAGTATGGTAAGTTAGTTGTCTTTAACCTTGCAGACAATTTGAGGTGGGATTTCATTCAGGACTGTTCTTTGGACTGTTCACAAAAATTTGAAATATCCATTGATAACTTGCAAACTTGTATTATATAAAGCATTCCCAAAAAAAGTACTGCCTAGTAGATGTGATTTGACATACAATGCAAACTGCTTTAATAGCGACCTCAGAAATATGAGAGAACATTTATTCTTCCTAAATTCCCTGTATAACAAAGAAAAATCTGTTTACATGAAAAAAAGACTAAACAGCTTTAAGAAAAAATATAAACAAAAAATAAATGCAACGAAAAAAATTATAATGAGCAAATCATTAAAAGGTCTAACAATCCAATGAAGACTATGTGGGAAATTGTTAGGAAAGACAAAAATACAAGCACTGGTATGAATACGTCAAAAGAACCAAATGAATTCAACGACTTTTTCTGTACCATTGCGAATAAACTGTTAGAAAACTTGGATGCAGGAGAGCTACATCAAGAAAGTAATATACTTCCACCAATGCGCCACTTCAACTTTAAAAATGTATCATTTAATAATGTCAGAGATGCTATCAATTCTCTTAAAAGAAAGAACTCTAAAGATATTTATGATATGAGCACACTTTTGACAAAAATGATAAAAAATCAAATCATAATGACTCTAACCAAATTAATAAATATTTGCATTGAGTGTGGCATATTTCCGGACTGCTTAAAACGTGCAGTTGTGATACCGGTTTTCAAAAATGACGATACTGAGGATATCGCAAGCTATCGCCCAATATCATTACTTCCTATTCTCAGCAAAATTTATGAAAAATGCTTGGTGAGACAAATGGTCTTACATTTTGAAACTAATAACATGTTCTATTTGAACCAGTTTGGATATCGATCTCAAAAAAAACACGACCTTCGCAGTTTTGGAGTTGGTCGACGACATAATTGACAGCTTTTGAAGAAAAAGAATTCTTGCAGACCATATTCTGTGATTTGAGCAAGGCATTTGTACTGTGTATCACATACCACCTTAATCATAAAGCTCAGTATGTATAACTTCGAACAGCTTCTTGCAGCCTAATCAATTCGTATTTAACAAATAGAAAACAGTTAGTAAAAATCGGAATTAAAACGTTAGATGAAAAGCATATTGAACACGGTGCACCTCAGGGCTCAGTTCTTGGGCCGATTTTATTTCTAATATATATCAATGATCTGCCGAGCCACAATGGAAATTATATGCTATTGCTGATGATACTGCCATCTCTGTTAGATCAAAAACATTTCTGAGCTTCTTGAGAAAGGTGTGATCGCACAGTTGACTGCCAAACACTGGTTTGATGCAAATAAGCTGACCCTGAATGAAAACAAGACAGTTAAGATGATATTTTCATTGAAAGATCCAGAAAAACAACATACAGAACATACAAAATTTCTAGGTATACACGTACATACACAGTAATGAAACAGCAAAAGAGCTAAGAAAAAACATTTATTTACTTAGAAGCTTATCGTATGAGTTGAATAGTGATACGTTGAAGTCAGTTTACTTTACTCTATGCCACTCTTTGATATCATATGGTATCTTAGTTTGGGGTCAGGGTGCGGACTGGCATCGAACATTCTCCTTACAGAGGCGGGCAATTAGGATATTGTATTCACTGAATTATACTGACGATTGCAAACAAGCATTCAAAGAATTGAGGATACACACATTGCCTTCGATATATATGTTTATGGAGCACTGATGTATGCTAAACAGTATTTAAACTGCTGTTCGCATACCTCACATACTGACTATGATACAAGGAGTGCTGGAAACTTAAATATTCCTTATGTAAGATTAACGAAAAGTCAGAAAAGTTTAAAAATTACTGCACCCAAATACTACAATAAATTATCGCTGCAAATCAGATCCTTAAATTTAAATGCCTTTAAACAGACAATAAGAAGTTTCCTTGCTGAAAATGCTTTTTATTCATACCATGAGTTCTTGGACTTTAAATTTTGATATGTGCTGTATCTGTTATTGCTTTTTAAATTATTTGTATTAGTTTACTGTACCTTTTTATATATTATTATATACACACATTTGTCATCTGCAAGGTGAATAAAAAGATTATTATCTATGTATACTTTAAACATTTTGTTACAAACTGACGTGTGTAAGTACAGTATGTACACTAGCACCAATAAAGTATTGTATTGTATTGTAAGTGCTGGGGTTTGATTGGCATTACCACTACACTCATCATAAATAAAATGCATTTGAGCATACTCCCTTGGACTGTACTCAGACATTTCCGTTCACAAATGGAAGATCTAAATCACTATACAAAACGTGCGGTGAGGCTATTAAGAACTCTTGACACTTGATCTGTCACTATGATATCAAACAAAAATAAACGAGTAGCTAGGCAAATGTGATTTCTCCATATTTATCATTTGAGTAGATATTGTATTTGAAGCAATAGGAGTCTTAGGGCCAATTTCACCAACATTAATATTTACCGTTCCTTGGACCAATGGGAAAATACCTATAATATCGAAACGCAATTTGACGGAAGCTGTCAAAGGTCTCTGAATATCAGTGATTTCTATTAAAATATCGACTAAAATCGTGAAAATTCGACAGTATTATAAACAAGACCACTTTTTGATTCCAACATGATGCTTTTGTACAGAGAAAACAGGACACGTATTTTGATTTCTGTTATAAATTTACATGTATTGTTACAGTTATCCCCAAAGTCAATGGGAATTCGACAAATAATAGGTCGATTTTCTAGCTGTTAAGTATAACAGCAGGTTTGGACGTTTGTTAATCCATGGCAATCCCGAATTTGTTAAGTTCAATATAATGAGAGTTTATATGTTATTATTATAGCTACATACCTGTTGAATACTGCGGATTTATCTGTATTTTGCAAGAAAATGGAATATAAAATGCATTCCAACCAATTCCTCCTCTTTCTTTACATCATAATAGTAATAATTTATTAATTTATGGGTTAATGCATTTATTCAAAGCAATAAAAACGTTATGTCCTTTCCATCCTAAAGCACAGATAATATGTGTAAGACGTGTCAATCCCTACATCTCCGTGATGCATAATACAATTACTATGGACATAGACAAACAATTATGAACAATCTCTCACAAATAATGTCTTTTAAGTCCAAAAATCATAAAAACTAATAATGTTTAATATTTGATTGCCTTTTTGACTGTCGGGGATATCTATCTGTCACTCGCAGGATTGCCAAGTCTAACGACGCTCACGTCCCGTGGTGGAGGGTGCGAAATGAATCTTTTACATTTGCTGGTTTTGAATTTAAAGTAGGAACACAAACATAGTACTTATGATAGTTGGAGCTAGACTGATAACACTTCTTGAAGAATATTTGAAAAGTGTGAACACCATCATGGTCTGTTGTATCTTCAAGTTGCAAATAAAGTACCTGCAAATTCTTACATACAGTGGACCTTCGTCATAGATTATGATCATCTTTGGCAGATGTGTTGTATCATCAAATTGATGAACAAATATAAGACGGCTCTGATATACCTACGTACAGCGGATTTTTCATCAAAATTTACTAGGTATCATGATTATAACCATCTTTGGTAGATTGTTCGATCCGGAATGGGAAAGATCTCCTATTTATGAAAATATTTTTGGTATCATCTAACCGTTGCAATCAGTGCACTAAAACTCTGACATATGATTTATAGCATAATCCGTTGCGCTATAAACACAAATTTAACATACAGGTCGCCTAGCAGTGGGGATGCAGTGGTTGGGATGGATATCACAGCAGCAACTGATGATTTGGGCATGTCTGGTAACAACGTATGAAGTAGGAACTCGCTAACTTCATAAATTTGAAGATTTTGTACAATTTCTTTGAAAATGATGAAAGATATGTCTGATTTGGCAAGGTAATCTCGCAGCCAAATGGCAGTCGGTCTTTCTGGACGCTGGCCAAGCAGATTGAAAAGAACTTCTCACACAGTAGCTTTCCACCACTTACAGTGTCAGGATGGAACGCTTGTAACTGACTCGAAGGCCAAGGCTGAAGTGCTTGCCAAGATCTTTGCTGCCAACTCCACCATGGACACCCCCCAACAAAGCTTCTGGTCCGGACTTGATTGTACTGAAGAGGTGTGCAGCGGAGCTTTCTTCAATTCTTTCGCGTCTCTTCCAGATATCTTATGAATCCAGAAAACTGTATATTTGATCATGTCCAAACCGTCCCAAAAAGGATCTAAAACCGAACTTTACAACTACAGGCCTATAGCTCTGCTTTCTCTTAGGTAAGGTGATGAGAGGTGCAAAAATTGCGAGCTTCTGGAATACCTCGAACGTCTCGGCTTGATTAGCGACAGGCAGTATGGTTTCCGACACCAGCGACCCACGGGGGACCTCCTAGCTTACGTCACGCAATTGTGGAGTAACCTAATCCAGTATTACGGTGAGGCTTATGTCGTTGGTCTTAATATCACGAAAGCATTCAATCAGCTGTGGCACGCTGCCCTCTTATGCAAACTTCCATTCCATGACCTCCCAGAAAAGCTTTGCAGGTGTGTGGCTGACTTTCTCTCTGGCCGCGAGGTATCCGCCGTAATTGACGGGATCTCCTCTTCATCCTCCTCTTCAACGCGGGTATTCCCAAGGGATTGGCCTTGGGTCCGACACGGTTCTTCTTGCCCTATCCACAGCGAAGGCTGATGACAGCACTCTACAAGTAGGAATTCAGAGTGACAAGTCGATCTCTGCAGTTGAGCTGGAAAAAAGAAGATTAGCGACGACTTCCTCTCTGACGAGGGACCTGGAGATTTTCAGTGCTGTACCGTGACGAACAAAAGGCGACCTAGCGCTCACACGTTTGGGGTGCCGCCGCCCCGACAATATTATCTATGCTCGATGTTGTCCAGAGAAGGGCTGTCCAACTGATCGATGACTCTTCTCTAACAAACAGTCTCAGGACTCTTTCACACCGGCAGCCGTCGGCGATCAAGTTCTCTTCTACTGCTACACCAACGGGCTTTGCTCCTCAGAGTTCTCTTCCATGATGCCGCCGCGCGATGTGCCTGCCATACAGACCCGACTGCTTCGGTACAAAAAAAATGACTACACTAAAAGCTTCCTACTTCCATTGTATCTTGACTGGGGAGATAGCGCAGCACAATCCCTAAATGCGTTTGGCACTTGAAAAGACTTTAAGTGTAAAAAAGGCGAATTTTAATGGAATTACCAATGTAGCCAAAAATGTTGCTGGAAATCGACAGCGAACAAGTGGAGAAAAAAAGTCGCTAAGGTATACAAAAATCGCTAAGACTGGCAACAGTGTGGTTTGGTCCAGATGACACATCACTTAGTCGCGACTAGGGTAGTAATGGGAGTTTTTATTTATACTGATCGGTGCACTAAAAAATGATTCAGCACACTGCAAGTGGGGAAAGTGATTTTTCTCAGGTACCAAAAGGAACTAAGGAACAGTCAAAAAAGAATTCCATGCGACACGCATGAAACATGTGTCGAAATCAGGTTTAAGTGTTGTATGAAAATGTTTTATTGATATCAAATAATTTCTAGGACATCCAAAAAAAAAATCTTGAAAGATTTGAAATCTCCAGAAAATATATAAACATAGCCAACAGTCAAGCGAGTCGAAAATCTTTCGGAAGCAAGTATCGAGAACCACAGGCTGCAGGGCACGGGCAAAGTGGAAAATCCCTGACATGGGAAACAACTTGAAGTGAGATGAGATTATAACTGAGGAAGTGGCCAAAATGAAGCTACTGAAATCGGCTTTGTGTTTAAACTGTTAAATACTGCCAAGGTATTCAATCGCGTTTTATTTCAGTGAAGCTAGTGTTGGACTGGTGCATATTACAAATTCTTATAACAGAACCAATTTACATATTCATGTTTTTCTGGTGCGCATTTTTACTACTAGTTTTTCACTCATTGTAGAAACATACAGAACTTGAAGAAACTCGGGCTGGTGTTGTCTACTGTCTTCTGCTTCGATTTCCATCCACCATGCAGCCGTGATGTTTGCTCGTGGTTTACTGTTATTTTTTTTTCGATGATTCATCATAGTAACACGGAAAAGGTCAAAGAAAATATGCTTCATTGACAAATTACTGCACGCGACATGACATGAGAGTTGTTTAGTGTTGTTTTGGGGGTAAATTTAGGATCAAAGGTATTAACTAAGATAGAGTATTTCGAACACAAAAACTGCGCCAGTTTTGTCAGAAGAAAACACTATATCTCTGAGCCACAGAAGTAAAGCAAATCTCAGGCTTTCCATTCTCCCATCACTAGTGTGATGAAATGACAATTTGTCCCTTCTTGGATTACTTGAAATAGTGATGTGCTTTCTAGTTCGTTTCACTAAGTTGCGTTCAGTTCTAGGAACTAGTTCGTGAACAAACTACTTTATGCAACGATACCACAAAAAATATAAATACAGAAACGAAGCAGATATTCTAGTCTTTCAGTCGAGATAACGTAAAAACGATTCAATTCATATTTTTTAACCGTTCCAATACATTACACTGATCGCAAATGTATTATCCCATCACTAACATTATGAGACACTAATTTCAAATGTCTATTCCGATCTTCTTTGGTCTATTCTCCTTCTCCAACGTTACTGGATTCTATGTTTTGTGGTCACTTGTTTTGTTATTTGTGAAAAATGGAATTCTTAAACAACAAATTTCCGTATAAAAAGTGCTCCCTCCAAGATTTTTTTTGTGCAAAACCTATTACACTATCGTGTACACGTTAAATCTGAACTAACCCCCAAATACGTGGTTATGTTGAGTGTACCATGTACCATCATCGATGGTGCGACTAATTGTACACTGAAATCAAAACAAAAAACTGCAACTGCAATTGTATGTATGAATGTTGAAAATGTTGAACAGTTTTGGACCAGTGGTGTTGAAATATCTTTGAGGAACTGGAAAGAAGTGTGTTAATGTGTTGAAATGCAACACCTAACAAAAATTTGAGTGAAAGTGCAACTTTGTAAATATAGGATAAACTATAAACACACAGTAGGTGATATAACCACATCTGGATTACAAAAGTTGCAATAAACATGGAGAAACTATCAGCTAAACTGAAAAAATGGATTTTACTTAGATATCAAGCATTTTTTAAAAATGTTGGCTCAGTTTTACATAATTTCATAATATTTAATAGACTGAAAACATTTCCATGGCAAGCCGTCACTTCATATTTTACAGTGTTTTGTTTTTTGAATACTTTGATGCTATTTGCTGCCAAAAATTTGATAGAGAGATCTTGAGGCTGATTGGGTATATTTAACGGACTGTTTGGTACTCGTACCCTATTGGTGCAGAATAATGGTTTGTTAAATTGTGAAATCCACTCTTTTAGCTAACCTTAATAGGAGTATCCTTTAAATTGACAGCAGAAAATACGGCGTATTGTATCATTTTGCAACCTCAATAAATTAGGCAAATTATTCACTTCATGTTTTACTAGGTTATCGCAATATTATTGACACCACACGTAGTCAAACTAAGTAAATCACTTTAGTTCGAGTTTTATTGGTGTTTTAAAAAAGCAAGTAAACCTGTAGAAAGAAAATGGCAATTTATATTTTATGACACATGTATCCAAGAATACTATGCTGAGAAAGGAATGATAATAAACCTTTTATGTGTTATCTCAAGACTTAAAGCAGTGAGTGAACGTGCCCATTTTCTCCAAATTACTTTTACTAGACACAATTTAAATTTTTTGAATTCTTATGATGTCCTCTAACTGCAGGTTGAAGGTTATCCACCCTTTACGTCACACCCTGTATATACAATAAACGAGCCTTTTATGTTATTTTTGTATTATAAGCAGATATTTTGATCACAACGTTAGTTTTATGTTATGATTGCATGGGCATTGTTGTTTGCAAGGCCGGTTGTATGAGTTGAATGAAACTTGAATTAAAAAAATAATAAATAATTCTGCAATAAAAAAATATCTTACAGTTACATAATAGATCAGAGTGTTCTTAGTAACTTATGTCAGTTATCCAGTAAATAAAAACATAATAGCTGTTTATTTGTGAGCGGCATCTCCTACGGCCAATCCACCTTTGTGGGACGGGAAATAGAAATCTGAATTCTTGTTGAAGTTGCAAAGTAGTAGTAACTAGTAGTAATTGTGAGGAGATGAAGCCTGGCATCATCTTTGACCATTTTTTTCGACTCCATTTTACCAGCACTGCACTGCTTATCTACTGGTAACTGATTATTGAATAAACCAGCTCCAGCACAACATCAATGGTTCTAAATGGAACTCCAGGCCGGGATTCAATCAGCTCGACGTAGTAACACAACTTGCCTCTTTTCCAAAAACTGACGTCTCCATAAAATATATATTTTTCAATTGGTAATATTGCACACAAATTTAGTCATCACACAGACGCTATTTTTCTGTTAGAACGCCTTCTACAAACTACGTCATCGCCGATATCACCCCATTAGTGTTTGCTGGCCCATAATTCATCCTCCGATGCCAACTCCACAACGCACACATTCTCAGATATCAAGTCAGAGAAGCTTGATGTCGTTCTGCCTCCTCCATTGTTTTCTCCTTCTTCGGTAGCTCGCCGCACAACCCTCTTTGATACATATTTATGAAGCAAGCTCAGCGGCGGGTAGTGTTTACATGGATCCTCTTTACTATTCACAAGCGACGTGGTGAATAAGTGCACGTGTAGACCCATACGTAGTAGTATCTTGAAACATAATTTGTATTAAGGAAGATCCTAAAATACTTTTATGAGTTATGAGGGTACGCTCAAAAATGCCCGGATTAGGACCCACCTTCATTATTCACTCAAGTTACTTCTATACAATTTGGGGTCATTTTTGAACGAGGAGAATGCTGGGGTTGTTTGAGGTCGAGTTTCTGAACCGAAGATGATTGAAGGTACAACTGCCAGAAGTAGACATTAGACATTAGATTTATTGACCACTCCAACTAGCAAATATATTTTATAATTTTCGACTTTTCGCGCTATTTTACCTTATAATTGCTTTACTACTGCTCTTAGAACGTAATTTTGTTTCAATATAATTGCCAGTAACGGCCGTATCGTCAGTCGTTCCTGCAATTGTATGAAGCTTTTATGGCTTCCTTGATTGTCACAGTTTTCTACTTTTCCATGTCAGCGCTCTGTTTTGAGGTTATGCCACAAATATCTATTTACATCAAATTGCTCATGCGTTTGATTTATATCATCTGTTCTATCAGCCTGAAATTTCCTACGATTCCAAAAGAAAACATAACTTCACAATAGGAGAGCGCTGACGCTCACAGGGAACAGGTGAAATCTAAAAATTTCCGAAGGAGAGAAAATACTATGACAATCAAGGAGGCCTGAACAACATGAACATGTTTATTTAATCTTCAGTGATTTTTCTGTTCTGGTTCCATTTGTTTCATTGTTATTTCATTGCACTATCATGCCTAGAGTACGCAGACGCGCTAATTTCACTCAACTTTCAGAGTTTGAGAGGGGTTACGTTGAGATGATGAGATGTTATCTAGCGTGGTTCCAAGAGGGCCTAAATCGACGAGTTAGAGGTACTGGACGTCAAAGACAGACTACATAGCGACAGGATCGTTATTTGAGGCAACTAACTCTTAGAGATCGATTTTCCACAACAACCAATGGTTTGATGCTGTCGGAAAGGCAATAACAATGAGGCCAGCTTATCGCCGAATAAGGTCTTTTGGAGTGTTTTTATACCGTCCCCATCTTGTACTACCGCTGACCCCACAGCATCGTCGGCAACGATTGGTATGGGGTAACGAGAGATTTGAATAAAATTTGGAATGGAACATAGTCGTGTTCAGCGATAAGTTCAGATTCTGTTTGGGCACGCGTGATGGCTGTAAGGAGGAGACATGGTTAAATATTCCATCGAACGGCATATTCATCGCACTGTGGGTGTTATGGTATGAGGTCCCATATCACACTGCTTCGCTTTTTGGAAACATTGCAAGATCCGATTTTTCAGCAGGACAATGCACGACCTCATGTCGCATATATTAATTTGGATTTTTTTAAAATCGTCCGGGGTAAATCTGCTTCAGTGGCCTCCTCGATCTCCAGACCTTTGCCACATCGAACATGATGGGAAGAAGGTTGCAAAGTTCACCGCACCCTCTACAAATATTGGAATCTCTTCTAAACCCAGATGGCCTGGTATACAATACATCAAGAAGACGTCAATCACCTAATCCAATCAATGCCGCGACGACTTAACGAATGTCTAGCGAACAGAGGAGCTTCAATATGTTATTAACATTGAGGTGGGATATCTCAACTACGAAACTTCGACTTTAGATTTTAATCACTTTCTATTTATCAGTAGACCTAAAACTTCTAAAAGTAGGCACAAAAATTACAGCACTCCTAGTCGGTGTTGTATTTTCTTATATACTTGAGTCGCTTGAATATTTTGCTCCATGTAACCCATATAAAATTTCTTGTGTAGTAAAATATCAACCAGTAGACTACAAAGCGAATGTATGATTGTCTGTCTGGTATTACTAGTATACATCAGAACTAAGTGCAACATGACTGATGTAGTAACTCTAAAATATTTTATTTGCTAAAAAGATCTAATGGTTGCATTTTTGTTGTATAAAGGATCATTAAAAAACATATTATGCTCAGTGGGTGCAAATTAACAACAAAAGAAAACTTTTAGTATTAGTCAACACAAGAAAGCTGCATCTAAGATCATGAAATAATTTATATAAAACTCTGTTATTCTAGTTCTATAACTGTTGCGTAGTATGTTTTATAATAATTTTAAAAACGTTTAAGAAATTATCTGGTAAAAGCTGTGAGAGTCATAATAAGACAAATTAAAGAATAAAATGTTTCAAAAAAGGTTCCCAACGCTGTAACTTTGTCGCGCGTGATGATAGGCGAAATGTGACAACACTGTCCTGTTTGCAGGCTACCACACCATGCACCGATCAAAAATCTTGCTACTGCAATAATTTTGCATATTATTTTGAATTTTTGACAGATTAACGCTTGCCCCAATATAAAAAGCAGCGCCAAATTTAAACCATGCTTTTTTGTTTGTTTTTCAATGTATCAACGATCCGCCTATGTCCGTATGGAGAAAGTCTGCTGTGCTTTCGTCGATTGTTTTGACCTGTCGCCGCACCGGTTATAGGGATTTTTGGATGTTTGAGCCCTTTTGTATGAAGCAGTCAATCGCTCGACGCTTAATTTCATGGATCTTGACGGAGTTGGCATTTTATATTGAAAGATAATCGATTCAGGACCTTTTGATGCTACTTTTTGCTCCGTCATCATATTGAATACTGTTACAGGCTTTACTTTTCGCAAAATAACCGAGGTGTAAAGGCGTTTACAGTAGCAGCTGTAGGAATCTTTAAAGGCGAAAATGCTTGGAATAAACAATCTTGGATGCCATCATAGCTCCATTTAGCAGTTAAGGCAGTTTATGTATTAATGGAACACACTGCAAGTATTTTGTGCTAGAATTGTACATAAGACTTTTTCTACTACCGCAGCGATTCACCTTTTCTTATATTTGTGTACAGGGTGGCCAACTAAGAATGCGAGGTACTGTATCTCGGAACCTTTCCATAGTAGAGACTTGCGGCAAAAAAGTTTTTATTAAAACGGCCAAGAGAAAAAACCTAGAAAATATTTTCAAGTTTCTGAAATGAATGAATCTTAAATCTAAAAAGTGATGTTTCTGTAAATTTAGCTATAATAACCTAACAAAAAGGTACCTGATCTTCAAAGTCGATGGTAATTTGAGCTTTTTTGTTTGACAATTTTTGCTGTATCTCTAAAAATAAAGTGGTGGGGAGTATTCAAATGCTTCCGTAAGAAATACCCTGTATCTTCAGATCGGCTGAGCCGTTTTTAACATACTTGAGCGAGTTGAAAAGAGCTATTCTTGAGCTGCAAATGTTATACTATTTGAAGTTTTCTTGGTTTCACATGTAGCCGCTAGAGGGCTTTCTTCGACATTCCGACAGAAATAGTTAATTTACTCAAAAAAATTAAATGCATTGGTATGCTTTTATTTTATGAAAAAGTAGCTAAATGATGAGGAAGGTTTTTAATGACCCCGCAAATGCTCGAAATGCTGACCATCACGCTCGATGCATTCCTGAAGCCTCTCATGAGTAGACTAAATTGCAGCTTCATTTTCGGATCTAGGTATGCTACGTGTTGCCTTACGAATCCGGTTTTTTATATCTTGAGTCTAAAACAGGACATAATGTCAAAATACCGACATGTCAAAAATGGTAGTATATACGCATCTTATTATGTATCACCAAACTTATGTCTAGCTCTATGTGTTCTGTATTGACAGTGAGTGAACGTTTGTTTTATGGTCGGGCCGTATCGTCAGTCGTTCCTACAATTGTGGGACGCCATAAAGCCTACTTGATTTTCATAGTTTTCAACTTTTCCGTGTCAGCGCTCTATTTTGACGTTATGTCACAAATATCTATTTGCATCAAATTGATCATGCTTTTGATTTATATGATCTTTTATCAGCCTGAAATTTCCTATAATTTAAAAAAAAACCTTAACTTCACAATAGAAAAGCGCTGACGCTGACACAGGTGCAATCTAGAGATTTTTGAAGGAGAGAAAAGACTATGACAATGAAGGAACCCATAAAGGCGTCCTATAGTCGTAGGAACGACTGACGATGACATACAGTGTGATACCGACACACGGTAGAATGTTATTTCTGTTCTGATGGTTAGCACGTTGGACGTGCTTTTGTTGCGAATCAGTAAAACTTCTAAGAAACCGACATTGTCCCTTTTCAAGTTACGTAATACCCCTGCGGATAATGAACAACGTAACCAGGCTAGTGGGTGGTGACACGATAGAATCTATCTGGGTATTAAACATATACAATGCGAATATCACGATGTCTAGTAGACAGGGTTATTATTAGGTAAAACCCTATCAAACGTCAACAAAAGCTGATAAAATGTCAACCTAGTGCACAAATAGTTTATTCCACGCTTGCTACATGTGAGCATGAAGTGAACGACAGCTAGTTCCAGTAGTCTTGTAGGAAAATCTACATGTCATAAAACACCTACATAACGTCAAAAAATACTGACATAATGGCTGAGGTACATGAACGATCGAGGAAAACTTTTATACGAGGGTTGTTTCAAAAATACTGCTCCTACATTTTTTCTAGGCACAAAGAATTTTTTATTTGAAAAAATGAATTTACTATTGGAAACGTTGATCTTTAAGCTATTTTTATACATAGTCGTCATTTCTTCTACGCATTTTTTCAGACGTCTAATCCACTTTTGCACTCCCGCCTCAAGGATATCCGCCGCCCGTCTGACAATTCTGGAATGCCCGCCTAAGTTTTTTCAGAAGTCTCACGAATTTCAACCGCTAGGATATCGACGGCCTCCTGCTCGTTTGTTTATTGTGGACGTCCGTGCAGCTGCCGGAGGACTCGCTACACCATTTGTGGACAAGTTGAATGCTTTTACACATTTCCCTATATTATACTTCACTCAACTGGCGATGAATTTCTATGGATGGTAACTTTTTTGCGTACAAAAATCGTATGACCGCACGAATTTCCCACCTGGCGGTGACGACGATAAAGAGCTCCAGTGCGCATGTCTGTCAAGCCGGTACTGAGCGTCGTTAATAGGCGCTTCTTGTTGGGATCGGTCGTGCGTGAGCCGTTAAGCACGACGGTGTTGCCAGATTTCGACTAGGATCACGGGCGCTAAAGTTAGAGCGTTGGAAACCTTATTTTTGGAACAACCCTCGTAGATATTTCCAGCTAGCAAACCTCAACTGTATCCCCCTTAAGGCCTTTAGTGCCCAAAGTGTGAGATTCCCCCAAAGAGGCATACTTACATACTAAACACCTTTCAGTCACTCGCTACACATCCCACCACAGAGATGCCTGCAACATTCCATTATGATGAGAAGCCAATGTGCATATACATACCTACACTCAACAAATAGGAACCACGATCTGTTTTAATTCCAGTTGTCTTTGGTAGTCAACCCAACTGCTACATTCGACTAGATGATTGGGAGTATCAACCACGTATCTGCAATATACGAAGTGTTGCGTACTCTCCATTCCTTCCCCGCTTTGGTTAGTTATCAAAACTACAATGTCGTTCAAGGAACTGTGTAGTATTGTAAACCACACAGCATCCTTGTCAAACCGGGTCTTGATATGTGGAATCAGCCTTTTAGTCGATGCACCGCAATTAGTTCCATCCCACCTCTAGGCGTTCTTTCAATAGAGCACACACCTCTAATCCGCCAGGAAATCAATTGGCGAGATACCAGCCACCGCCAGTAATTTATCTATCGACACCGTAATATGAGCACAGATTTCACCCAATACCACCTTTGTTGGCATTCGGGCATTAGCTGTATATATTCCTTTTACTTTAAGCCTTGGCTTAGACGGTGGCTCCATTCAGCATAATCGAGCTTGTCGCCTCCCCAAAATCCTACACCTCTCACTACTGAGCCCTCTCTCAGATGGCATTCGCACGACATCAGGATTGTAAAAACTTTGTCTTCTTAAAGGTGCGCCCCTTTACATGATCAATAGTTTTAAGGTCATTCTGTGCTACCAGGTGTTTAATAGCACCCTTGGCTTCGAACTCAGCTTTCTCACCATAACTGCCAATGAAGTCAGCTTCTATTCTGCCGGGACCGTATTACCCCTTCCATCCTCTCAGGAGCTTTTTTATTATTACACTAACTACCCGCGACGGCCTAAAGGCCGGTGGGGTACGGGGGGCTTAGGGGGATACAGGGGAAAAGGGGGAACGCCACACAGACTCTGGCGACGGGTGGCATAGAGGTGAAAATAGGGGGAAAGGGGAACGGCCACAACAGACTCTGCGATTCTGTAAAAACCTTTCCAGTGTACCTTTGTCCTTGCTAGTACTATCATCTCTAGATCATCAGCATACTCTATCAAGCGAATGCTCGATAGGATCTGCAGCAAAGATGCCCATCTTATTGGATGAGTTCTAAAGCAACGACTCTAGGCCGAACCCTGTGACACTCCTCTGGTCACATTCCATACCATAAGTAAGACAACTCTTTATCATTGAAGAGGATTGCCTTCGTCCGCCCGACCAAAAAGACAGCCAACCAGGGACCATGTGCTTCTTGGCTATTTATCAGCATGGTGTAGGCTGGGTCTCTTATCTCTGGACGAACGAAAGAAAGCATCACAATGATTCTCTTTGCCGGAGGCACGGTTTATCAATATTAGATTATTAGTTGAAACTGTTATGGATCTCAGTTCGCTTTAATAGCCGTAGCAAGTCCTAGTTCTGTCAACTCAAAATTGATGATACGAAAAATTGTCATTACAGTACATACTGATATATTTTGATTATTCTTAATGATGAATATCTAAGGAATGTAAGATACACATAAAGCATTGTTGTACTTGTCGAATAACAATTAGGTTTTGAAATGCATACATGGTTTCGCTATTAACTTTCAAATTCGAAGTTTGACCGAAAGTTGTTAGAGTCAAATGAAAAAAATTAGATGGTATGCGAATCTCAATTCGAACAAAAATTTGTTTGTCCTCATACGTTTGTACACCCTAGTGCCCAGCTTTTCGAGAGGTCCATCGATTTTTTGCCATTGTGACATGCTAAAGGCATTCTTAGTTATCCGCTGCTTTTGTCCACTACACCACGACACTTGGTACGTCGATAGCAGACCTTCCCGTTTGAAATCTATATTGCGTGAAATCAGTCCATTATCTTTTTCGACGCACAGATGTTGATCCCTGTATTCCTTTCTGACCCATTGCAAGGAAGCTACATTTCATTATTGTTCTAATTTTTTCACCTAACCTAATCCCTTGTAAGGTCAAGTTTAATCAATGCTCCACAATTTCAATAGTCTGGTAAAAATGTTTAATTAAATTTCTTAATGTTGATTTAATTTCTGTAAGATTTTTGGGGGCTTGGAATGACGAATGCGGTGGGTCATCTACCAATTCACAGCCTGCTTGGTACATAATAGCCATAGGAATGTGGGAACATTTTCCCGATTGAACAGTATCCTACTTGTTTACCTCCCCTAACGTTCCTCTTTAAGGGGTCTCGCAGTTTTGTAATACCATACCTCACGCTTGGATATTGTTTTGTTCAACCGATACCACTGCTCATGGCCCACCGCCATTGATTTTGTTATTACAGAATATATGAACCAGATTCTTAAGCAGAAAATGTTATCGCTAATTATGTTGCCGAGGGCAAACGAGGGTAGTTAAAAAATAACTTTCATTTCCCGCTGATGAATCTAACTACCACTACAATAGCTGATAGCTATCTGATTGTAAACAAAAGGAAAGGTAGAACGGTTTTCATGAAGTCGTAGAATAGGAATACACACATACAGCCTGTAAGCTAATTCTTAAGAAGCATGGAGGACGTATCGGGTTGCATGTATGAGATAAGTCCAAGTTTTCTAACAACGGTAAAAGAAGGATACACGATATCGCCAAGATGATGCAATATAATAATTATATTGTATAGAGTGAGCCAAAGTACATAACTCTTCCCCCCTCAGTTCAAAACGTCCTCGTTTCGGTTTCTTTTAGTTTCAGAAATATTTATTTCCATTACAGGAGGATCAGAACTCTTTCCAATGAACAAGTCTTTTAGACAACATTTGTATATAAGATAAATTACTCCAATAACAATGATTAAGCCAAATATGGAAAATCCGCTAATTATTCCAACACGATAAAAATTTAGATTTTCATGTGTTTGAGAGTAGTTTTTAATTTTTCCAAATTTAGAAAATGATAGTTGCTCAATTTAACTATAGTATTGGCTGTCATATTTAGTTCAGGTAACCAACTAGAATTTTCATTACTTGGAAAAATGATATTTGATAGATAAAATATATGTCTTCATCATTTATTATATCACATATGCTATTCAATTTATAGGACCCTTTAAGTTAATCTTCATGACATTCTCTTCACGCTGATGAATCTAACTACCACTACAATAGTTGACAGCTATCTGATTCCTAAACCAAAGATACAACGGTCTTATAATAGGAATACACACACAAGCTAATCCTTAAGAAGCATGAAGAACATATCAGGTTGCATGTATGAGATAATTCCAAGTTTTCTAACAACGGTAATAGAAGGATACAAGATGATGCAACATAATAATTATATTGTACGTATATAGAGTGAGCTAAAGTACATAACTCGCTTTAGCTCGATGGTTTTGTCAATAATAAGAATAAACTTCTCATGAACAAAAGGGTGGAACATATAATAATTTCAGGGGTATTTAGAATGTGTGACCAAATAGAAAAGAACTACCTTGTCAACTTAGCGATTACTCTTTCCACTTACCTCTAGTCAAAAGGACGATCAATCCGTATAGTAAGATCGGTGGCGGCGATGGTCCTCCACCGGTCGCCATTCTGATGGCAACCGGGACTCTTACGGGTTGTGCTCAGCAACTTTGTTTACTGGATCGTATGTAGCGAAAGCACTGCAACATAAAAAATATGTCAATCTGGTTGATCTAACAAAAAATAAAATAACTACGTCTATCAAATGAAACTTTTCGATGGTGCCAGCACTCATGAACAATTTCGCCGGGCATTTAGTCCTGCTTCCGACTTTGACGTGTTCTGTACTAGGTGTTTCAAATCCGACCCTCACAATTGGGATCTCGGAAACAGTAAGATATATGAGTATTTGGACTAGACCTGAGACCTATATCGCATTAATGAGCTGCTGGACCTGGCAAAGACTGAAAGCAAACATGTCCGCTTCAACAACATATTTTTTTTAGTTATAAATATGACGTTTTATACTTCTTAACCTTAAATGGTAATGAAGCTAATTTGTCTCAAGTTGTCCCAGTCTAAAGTCTCGTCTATCGAGTTACTTCTTAGCTATGTTTGATGGCAGTCAATCCAGATAATTAAGAGCTATAGGAGGTGACAAAAAACTTCCAAAAGATGAACCGACTTGAGAGTGATTCTTTTAAAGTCTACCGAGATGGTTCGATGAAAGTTGCATCATTTGTTTGTAAGTCTTTTTTACAGGGGAAAGCTTTTATAGTCACTCTCAGGCAGAAAAACCCGACCTTTCCTGCCCGAAGTGCGAGATTCTCCAGAAATGACATACCCACTAAAACCGCTCAGTCGTTCGCCATACATCTCACCACGGTAATATTTGCAGCATTTCGTCATACTGGGTAGCGTTGTGCTAGGGACTCATACCGAAGGTATTAGTCATCTTTTCTCTTTCGTACACATCCATACCTTTGTACCAGTGGCGATGCGTGATTTTTCCTAAACTCTTACCAAAACCAGATGTGAAAAATGTTATTAAAAAAAGTTTATTTTGAACCTCCCAAATATAACTTTGCATATATTAGGTATTTTATTTAAACTATTTTTAAATTAAGGTCAACATTCCTGGACTGAGCGTCTGGGACAATTTGATATACCTCATCGTCTTATGCTATGACTAATCCAAGCCGTCCGAAAAAACAGTCGACGTTTCCAGATGTTCGGAAAATTTTTGATCTTTTTTGGCAATGAATCTTAACAATTAACTGTAATTTCCTCTATTGTCAGAGTCGTCCCCTTCAAAATGAACGGTAATTCCTGTTTTGCCAAAAAACATACGGTATCTAGAAGTGTGCTGCCTAAAAGCTTGGTTAAGACAACTTTCGATTCTTGTTTTGCAAAACTGAATTAAATTGGCTACACATCTCACATGTGTCCTCTTTAGAGACCTGAAACTATTTAAATCTTTGACTCCGCTGCATTTTATTCTGTATAAAACAGAAGACATCGCCAACAATATAATCTGTTTTTTTTACAACCACATAAACAAGAGTTTCCATATACCAACTTAATTTAAAATATCAAACTACGTTTTTTTAAAATTATCTAAAATATGCGTTGGTCGTCCATTTTCAATGATCTCCATTTCTTCTTAAAAATTATACAAGGAGAATGACTTTTCAAGTAGTTGATCGATTACGCAGCGACACGCATCCATGTTTAATTGCACGCATACTACAGCCGGTAACCAAAACGGCTACTAACGGATGAGAAGTGAGTAACCAAATCAAAAAATGGTAACAAGCCCACATAATAGTCGCAGCGCCCCACGCACTCGGGCGACAGCGATCAGACACGAGCCGGTACCGACGGTCCCCGACAGACTACCAAGTGTATCCATAAATGAAAATGGTAACAACCGACAACCATGTCGAGGCGAGTCAGCTTCATCGTGTTCGCAAAATCTAGACATAGGGCGCATTATTTTCGTGGGGCTAATTTGCTATTTACTGAATTACTATTACATATCGCTGTTAGTAAACAAATAAATGAAATTATTTCACAGTACTTAGTCATAAAATATTTATTTTTAGATATTTAAGTACCAATGGTAACAATGGTTACATGGACGCTTCGCCACTGCTTTGTACCTATGTCAATGTACAGGGTGGCCAACTAAGAATACAAGGTAATGTATCTGGCAACCTATCCATCGTAGAGGCTTGCGGTAGAAAAAGTTATAACCAGAACGACCAAGAGAAAAACCTGGAAAATATTTTCAAGTTTCTGAAATGGCCGCTAGGCGGTGTAACTGCAATCTTAAATCTAAAAAAGTGATGGTTGTGTGAATTCTGCTATATAAACCTAACAAAAAAATACCTGAGCTTTAAAGTTGAGGAAAATGTGAACTTTTTTGCTCAATAATTTAAAAATAAAGTAGTGGCTGGTATTCAAAGGTTTCCGTCAAAAACATCCTGTATCTTGAAACGGGTGAGGCGATTTTAACCTACTTGAGCTAGTTGGAAAGAGCTATTCTTGGGCTACAACTGCTATGATATTTTAAGTTTTTTAATATCACAAGTGGCCGCTAGAGTGCTTTTTTCGAAATTCCGACAGAAATGGTTAATTTTCTCAAAAAATTAAATGCATCGGTATGATTTTTTTTTATGAAAAAGTCGCTAGATGATGTAACAAGCTTGCGAAAACCGCGTCTCGATATTTTGTTCCTAACCTAAAATTTAGACCAAAGAACCTTTTATACTGAAATCCCTTAAAATTTAATTTTTTTAAACTAACTTTTCGGGAATTCTTTTTAATTCATTAGAATATCCTCTTTGAAAATATTAAAATATCGCTAGAAGAAGTATTAATGCTAATAACAGATGGCATATTATTTGTTCAAATGCATATTCATTATGGGTATATACGAAAGAGGCACTTAATAGAAGCAAGCCATGGAATACCACAAAACAAATACCCAATCAAAAATAAAATAAATAATCCTCAAATTGTCAATAGTTCTCAACAGTTTCGCCTTATTTAGAGCAATTTTTGTGCTTACCAAATGCGTTTTACGAACGATGAAGCTGTTGATATACTTGCAGCTTATTTTGAATGTCTTCAGAATGCCGCAGTAGCAAAAAAAGCTTACGCGACTCGATATCCAAATCGGCGTCTTTGTGTTTCAACGGCAACGAATTGGAAGAACACAAGAAAATATTAACCGCGTACTGGGATATATTGAAGAAACTCCTCATATTAGCTTAAGGGCATTATCCCTTGAATTGGGCATATCACGAACAACGGTTCAAAATATTTTGAAGGACCATAGGTAAGTTCTAATGGCCATCAACATATAGGGATCTGTTTAAATTTAACTTTCATTAATTACTTTTAGAATGCATCCAAATCTTATCGTTTTGCATCAGGCCTTGAAAGAGTAATACTTTGATCGGAGGTTGGACTATTGGCAATGTCTTCTTGTCTTTGTACAATCAGTTACCATTGTTGTTGGAAGATGTGCCACTGGAAACACGGCAAAACTTGTTTTGGCAGCTGGTTGGTTGCCCAGTACATTTTGCTAATATTGTGCGAGCGCATATTAATGATGTATTTCAACTGAGATGGATTGGAAGAGGAAGTCTGTTTCCATGGCCTTCGCGATCACCAGACTCAACTTGTCTTGATTTTTATCTATTGGGACGGTTGACGGACATCGTATTTCAGACTCAATCTGCAACCAGAGAAGATATGAAAAACCGGATTGGTAATGCAATACGTAACATACCGAGAGCCTAAATTGAAGCTGCAGTTTTGTCTACTCATGAGAGGCTTCAGGAATGCATAGAGCGTGATGGTAAGCATTTCGAGCATTTACGGGGGTATTTATATTTCTTTTTTAAAATTGTCCTTTTTAGGGCCACAACCTGACAATAACAAGAAATTCCAGAAATATTTGTTTTAAAAAGAAATTAAGGGATCTCCGTATAACATTTTCTTTGTACTAAATTTTAGGTAAGGAACAAGATATCGACATGCGAGAGCTTATTTAGACATCATTTAGCTACTATTTAAAAAAAAATCATACCAATGCTATTTCATTTGTTTGAGAAAATTAACCATTTCTGTCGGGTGACATGTAAAACTTAGAAAATATTATATATATAATATATTTATCGCCCAAGAATAAGTTTTTTTAAGATACAGGGTGTTTTTTATGGAAGCCCTTGAGTACCCCTACCAATTTATTTTTAGAGTTACAGCAAAAATTGTCAAACAAAAAAGGTTCAGATTGACCTTGAATTTGAAGATCAGGTATTTTTTTGATAGTTTAAAATAGCGGAACTCACGGAAACATCACTTTTTTAGATCTAAGATTGCAGTTACGCCCCTAGCGGCCATTTCAGAAACTTGAAGATATCTTACAGGCTTTTCTGCAGGCTGTTTTGTTAGTAACTGTTTTTGCTGCAAGTCGCTATGATGGGTAGGTTCCCAGATACAGTACTTCGCATTCTTAGTTGGCCACCCTGTACAATCAAGCAAAATACTATTGATTTTTTGGTCTATTTTCGTTCACTTGTCCTTACTTAGCATCATTCGCCTCACTATTGGTTGAATATCAACCCTCTCGTATGTGCGTGGTAAAATTGTCACCAGTCAACATACCCTATCAAGCGACTTCCCGGCAGCATCTGTAACTGAAGAACCCCATTGTAGAACACGTTCCCAAGCAATGGCCCTAGGACAAAGCCCCACGGCACTCCCATGGCTACTTTCATGGTCTTTTGTCCTACCGTAAGTGCTTTCTCGTCAAAGTAGTTCTTTATCATGGGAAAGAAAGCTTGGGGTGTCTAGCTTCTCGAGAGAGTCGACGTTTTTCTGCCATTGTGCCGTATTAAAGGCATTCTTAATGTGAAAAGCAACCAACCTTACTGCTGTAGCTGCCACTATCCACTATTTTCGCCAGCTATGCCACTGCATTAAGTGCATCTAAGGCAGACTTTCCCTTTCTGAAACCATATTGCAAGGGAGACAACCCATTCTTATCCTCGACGAATTTTATTAGTCTAGTAGCTTTCCAAGTGGACTCAACATACTCAGAGGTCTATATTTGACTTCCCTATCGGTGGGTTACGGAGGTTTAGGGATGAGTACCAAACCATCCTCCTTCCACCTCTTCGGAAAGACTCCCATTCTTAAGTATTTATCCATCACAGACAGCACAACTTCGGGTATCTCTTTAACCAGCGTTTTCACGATTTCATTTAGTATTTCATCTAGTCCTGGTGCCTTACCTGTTTCCTCAAATTTCCATTCGGCGTGTGAGAACTTTGCTGTTTAGTATCCAGGTATGGTTTGTCTGTGAGTTTTTGCTTCTTCATGATTATCTTGTATGCTTGCCCCAAACTTCGATTTCTAAGTAGTTTAATAAGTCTTCACACATCCTCTGTTCAGTTTTTTTGTACTCGGGCGTCGGAACGTTATTCCTTGTTACATTTTCTTTTTGGTACTTTCTATTTTCTCTAGTTATTCTACGTCTGATAGGTATTCTTTTATTTTTTGTACAATTTAAGTATTCCACCAATACTTTGTTTCCTTCGCTTTACCATTTTTGTGTACCACGCCGAAGGTGTTGTCACATGCTGTTATAACTACATGCCCCCGCAGTTGAACTTTGCTTTTGTAATCATCCAGTTTTGTGTTGCTTAGGTATTACTGCAGGTTTCCGGGAATTGCTTTAATATTTTACCTCAATTTATCTTCCACCTTCGGATCTTATGTGACTATGGTTTTTTACGTTTGATAGTTGTTATTTCAAACATAATATATTTATGGTCGCTTAGGTTTTCATCATCGAGTACTTTCCAGTTTTTTATTCTACCAATCAGGTTCTCACTATGGAAAGTAATGTTAATATTGGTTGTTTGGCTTGTCCTGCCAAAGTTCGATTCGCCACCATTATTTGCTATGACAAGGCTAGTTGCTGCGAGAATTTCTTCGAGCTACTCCTATTGTGTCAGTAATCCGGGATCTACAAGTTACTGACTTCGAATTGAAATCTCCTCCAACCAAGTACGCTTTATGCCGTTGTCCATAGGAGTTTACAATTTACTCATTATTTCTGGGTAAGCGTCAATTGTTATGTTCGGATAAATATATACAGAGCACAGCTCTATTTTTTCAACTCTATCCAAATCATCCCTTTCTTTGTATGCGTTCTCCTAATAGATGTTCGAGCTGTTTGATGTTATATCCTAATAGCTGCATCCCCGCTAGCATCTGATTTCGATGGGCTTCTTTCTATTATCTTTTTATTCGTCTCCATCATCAGAGCAACGTCAATTTTCTTTTGCGAAGTGATCCAGCAATTCCTGCACCTGTTTAAGTTTGCTTGAATTATCTTCATTTTTGTGTTGCGGGAGTGTTGCTTCTATCCGTTCGCCTGTCTTTTCTGTTTTTGACAACCTAAAATCTTCCATCTTCAGTGTTATTAACCTGGGGTCGAGTTAAACCAGGTTGTTATTATTACGAGAGGGCAGTCCAGAGCTTGAAGGGGATATCAGATGGAACGGCCTAATTTGTAGATTACTAAATGGGTCTTTTAATAAAGATTTCTCGAGTCGTTCAAAAGTTGGACCAATGTCTTTGCATGATTTTCAACCTTCGACCTTACACCAGATATGCTTAAAACTTGGGTGGAACTTAAATAGACAGTTAAGCTAAGTCGTAGAATTTCTTTCACAGATATTGATGTAATTGACTAAATAGTATGCTGTTGTATGTGATTCTTCGTCAAATCTGTAATAACATAGGTGAGGAATACTTTGAGAGCTTTGATAACGGAACATTTCTTCAAACAGTTCTTCCAAGTTCGATAAGTTCTAAAAAGTTCGCGTGATAATATTTTGTAGCTTGTCTTTAAAAACAACAACCAAGTTTGGCCACAAAGCGTGATGCATTTCACCAAATGATTAAAATGCCTATGCGGAATGCGAATACCTCATAAAGTCTTTAAACGGATGAGGATAATCCAAATGAAGTGCCAGATGATAGATATTGTGTTTCCAGGGGCAAACATAATGATGGTATAAGACAGAAATTACTTTCAGTCAATAGAATATATAAATGGGTGTGCCTTTATTAAGTTTGATGTGAAAACCTGCAACCAGTCCAGTCAACTGATTTGCATGCAGACGTGATTTTTCTAAGAAGTTGCTACAGGTGCATAGCACAGGGTGAGTTTCAGATCTTACATTAAATGCAGAACTGTCAGATCTAACTTTATAATAATAATTATAAAATAATAATAATAATAATAATAATAATAAAATGTCTTTATTGGCAAAGTTTAGCATAAGCTGTTCTACTACTTAATGTTATAATATATAATGTTTATATAATTACTTACTAAGTCGGCGAGATTGTTGCTGCAATTGTTCTTAAACGACAGTGAAAGAGAACACATAGTCGACGAAAAAAAGGTTTTTCGTCGACTTGGTGTTCCCTTTCACTGTCGCTTAAGAACAGTTTCAGTAACAATCTCGCCGACTTGGTAAGTCATTATTTTCCTCCTAATTGTTTATTGTTGCTATTTATCAAAAACAGTTTTTTAGCTCCAGACGATGATGGTGTATACTATCGAAAGCTCGAATTCAAGTTATATGAGTGTACTTATGCAAAACCTTTGCCTTTAACAACCCAAAGAAATTTAAGGATATTTTCCCCTACCAGTCAAGACAATTAACTATGAATACTATATATATATATAGAGAGAGAGCGAGAAAATGATCATGCGTAGAAAGATAACAAAAAGTAGGAAAATAATGGGCAAAATCCGCAAAAAGGAGGAAGGTGGATTCGTGCAGAAAATAGGATAGGTAACCCGAGCGATACATATTTCTGCTGGTTGGCTTCATCAGGCCCGAAATGAATGCATATATGCAACTACAACGGTAGATATACATGCCCACACATCCAGATACGGGTGTAACCTGAGGAAACGAAGATGGAGGGGAAAAAACGTCACACGAAGTCCGCAACAAGAGCCAACCTACACATTGTAGTATAAAATGGCTAGCCAATCTTCCTTCCTCCTTTTTGCGTATTTTTCCCATTATTTTTCTACTTTTTGCTTTATATATATATACAGGGTGGCCCATCCATGTGTGGACGGAATATTACTCATAAAAAAATACATTTTGGGAAAATCTAGTGACAGGATGTTATACATGATATTTGAGGGCAAATTTCTAAAATATTGGCCATTATACAGGGTGTCCCAATTTCTACCTGCATACAAAAATTGTGATTTTTCAGATGGAATGCCTTAAACTTTATTGCATATTTGGATAAACCAATTCAAAAGAAGAAAATTGATGTAACATACTATGGGGTTTTGGTAATTAGCTACTGAGATATAAGGTGGCTTGTCTAGAAAAACCCCCCCACTTCGGCAACCTGTCAGTCCGCCATTTTGAAATTTGGAGTGCTGAATGTTGTATAAAAGGTACTCACACACCTCGTCTATTTTTTCGCTTATTAGCACGTCTTTTATGGAACGGCTTAATTCCCGAAAATATCGCATCATGTTTGGAAACAAATCACTTGTTGATTAGTTGCCAACTGTTAAAATTAGCTTTGTGAGCATTAAAATAAAAACGTGTTTGAAAATGAATTTTTCTAAACAAGAAATGGTGAGTAGCGAAGCCCAAAGGAATAGCTCCCTAGCATCTCGCATTTATAAGCAACGGTACCCTAATATGCGACATCCAAGGCCGGAAACATTTTCCACACCACGAGAACGCTTTGAATCAAATGATGCAGTGGAATACAGTAAACAATGTATAAACAATCCGAGTGTCACCAATGAAGCGAATCAGTTGGAGGTTCTGTTAAAGATGCAGGAAAATCCCCATTTAAGTGCACGGCAAATTGGAGCAGAAACGGATATATGCAGAACTCCTGTCTAAATGATTATTCACAACATAGGTACCACCCATATCACCTATGCTTGTATCAAGGCCTTCGTCCTCAGGATATCGCAGCTCGAATGGAGTTTAGTAGAATAATGCTAAATAAAGTGAGTGAAGACACTACTTTCCTGGATAAGGTTCTTTTTAGCGATGAGGCAACTTTTAACAACACAGGTGTTATCAACAGCCATCACATGCACTATTATGCGACGGAAAACCCTTACTGGGTTAGGCAAATAGATTTCCAAAATAAATGGAGCTTGAATGTTTGAGCAGGAGTTATTGGCAGACCAGTTATCGGGCCTTTCTTTTTCGACAACACATTAACAGGTACAGAATACTTGAATTTTTTGATCGAGCATTTGCCTTTACTTTTGGAGGATGGCAACCTGCAAACTCGGATGCATATATACTTCCAACATGACGGCGCACCTACGTATTATCATAATCGTGTGCGCAACTATTTGGACACCTGGAGTAACAATCGTTGGATTGGTCGTGATGGGCCCATATCTTGACCTCCTAGATCACCAAATATGACACCAATGGACTTCTTTCTATGGGGCTGCGTTAAGCAAGAGGTTTGTAGATATCCACCATCTACCCCGGAAATATCAAGTAAAGGATTAAGGATGCTTTTTTTAACATAAGGGAACACATGCTGAGGGATGTGCAACGGTCATTTATCCAAAGACTACGGCTGTGTATTCAACATGGTGGAAATATTTTCGAGCAGTTTTTGTAGATTAGGTCTTGAGTAGTGATGTTGTCGTTATAGTTGCTTTTCTCTATTCCGCTTGAAGCTGATTTCTACTGTTCTGTTACCAAAACCCCATAGTATGTCATATCAAGCTTCTTCTTTTGAATCAGTTTATCCAAATATGCAATAAAATTTGAGGCATTCCATTTCAAAAATATATACACGGCGGCCCATCCATGTGTGGACGGAATATTACCCATGAACAAATACATCTTGGAAAAATATATTTATGGCATGTTATACATGACATTTGAGAGCACATTTCTAAAATAATGGCAATTATACAGGGTGTCCAAATTTTGACCTACATATAAAAGTTGTGATTTTGTAAATGGAATGCCTCAAATTTTATTGCTGATTTGGATAAATCATGTCAAACGAAGAAGGTTGATATAACATACTATGGGGTTTTGGTAATTAGCTACTGAGATGTAAGGTGTTTTGCTCAGAAAAACCGTCCACTTCGGCAACCCCTCAATCCGCCATTTTGACATTTGAAGTGCTGACATTTGTATCAATAAAACTTACACACCTCAGCTTTTATCTTAATTGTTACTTTTTCGAATTTTAATTTTTGCTCATACAGGGTGGTCAAAAACGCGAATTGTACTTTTTCTCAAAAATTTCAAAAGCGTCACCCTGTATATTTGTGCAAGTTTGGATTCAATTTTTTGGTATGAGGTTTGATTCAGATAAAATCACTAGATTTTGAGTTATTAAGCTTTTAATGGAACAACACACCAAAATTAAGGAAAAAAATTACATCATCCATGGAAACAAAAGACAAACAGTTTGCTAATTCCATATTGCCACTAAGACCACAGATTTGACGTAAAAACTAATAACAATCACAACAACGAGGATCTTCGACAGGTTGTGGATGCAAATTCCAGGACAACGTGCCAAGAACTTGCAGAAATGTTCAGGGTGAGTCCTGAAACTGTTCGTTTGCATCTTCATCAGCTAGGAAAGACATGGAAGTTAAGCAAATGGGTCCCACATGAACTGACAAATAATAACAAATTAAGTCGTCTTACCATTTGATCAGTAAACATTTCACGCAACGCTAATGAACCATTTCTTAATCGGTTATCAACCTGCTACGAAAAATGGATCTTGTATTCGAATTCTAAGCGTTCGTATCATTGGTTGTCGGTTACTGATTCGGTACCTCACACGCCCAAGGTTTCCTTGCACTCAAACAAGGTTTTGTTGTTTGTTTGGTGGACAGCAACTGGAATTGTCCATTATGAGTTTTTGGAAAGAGGTCAAACCATCACTACTAATTTGTATTGTGAGCAGCAAGTACAAGCAGCACTCATCCAGAGAGAGCCTTTTTGGATCAATCGGAAGAAAGTGATATTCTTGCAGGATAACGCCCAGCCTCATACCTCAAAAGTGACCCGGGAAAAAATTTCTGAACTCGGCTGGAAATGTCACCGCACACGGCAGATTCTCCCGACGTTTCTCCCAGTGATTATCACATTTTTTTGTCTCTTGACAACTGTATGAGGCACAGATAGTTCACAACTCGAGATGGTGTAATAAATGCAGTCCGTCAATTTTTTTACTCCAAATCCAGGAAGTTTTACAATACCGGCATACAAAAATTGGTTCCACGTTGCAAAAAGGTCATTGAATCTGATGGTAATTACTTCGACGAATAAATGGTGTATCATTGTTTCTTAATCAAAATTTATATTTTTCTACTAAAAACCGCACGAACTTATTTGGTTACCTGATAGTTACGTACACGTTTATAATAGTGCGCAGGTACGTCGTCATGTTGGAAGTACATATGCATCCGAGTTTGCAGGCTGACATCCTCCAAAAGCGAAGGCAAATGCTCGATCAAAAAATTCAAGTACTCTGTTCCTTAATCTGTTGACGAAAAAGAAAGGCTCGATAACTGGTCTGCCATTAACTTCTCCCCAAGTATTCAAGCTCCATTTATTTTGGAAATCTATTTGCCTAACCCAGTAAATGAATTTTTTCGCTCTCCATCTTCGTTTCCTCAGGTTACTCGTACACCCGTATCCGGATGTATGGGCATGTCTATCTATTTTTGTAGTTGTATACATGTATTTATTTCGGGCCTGATGAAACCAACCAGCAGAAATACGTATCGCTCGGGTTACCTTTCCTATTTTCTGCTCGAATCCACTTTCCTTCTTTTTGCGGACTTTGCCCATTATTTTCCTATTTTTTGTTATACGTATATACCTTTCTCCGTATGCTCATTTTTTCTTTGTAGATCCTTTGAGCTTGAAGTAGCACAGCAAGTAGCTATAACCGGCCGCGTGGTTGTGGTTAAATGTCGCCTTGAAAATTCGTGGTCTTCTAGCCATTTTATACTACAATGTGTGGGGTGGCACTTGTTGTGGACTTCGTGTGTGATTTTTTCCCTCTCCATCTTCGTTTTCTCAGGTTACACTCGGATCCGGATGTATGGGCACGTGTATCTACTTTTGTAGTTGCATATGTGCATTCATTTCGGGCCTGGTGAAGCCAACCAGTAGAAATTCGTATCACTCGAGTTACCTATCCTATTTTTTCCTCGAATCCACTTTCCGTCTTTTTGCGGATTGTTCATTATTTTCTTATTATATATATATATACTTTGAAGTTGAGTCATTAATTTTCAGATAATGATTGTAGAAGGAAGATAAACCAAAATATGTGTGTAAAAATAAAAAAAAAATAAAAAAAAATGTTACCTTGTTTAATAAAGTATCCTCCCGACAAGTATTTCAGTGCGGACCTGTATTTGATCGTGCGGTCTTGGAGCAGCATGCCCTCACCTGTGAGGTCTTAAGTCACCTGATTCACGAGCCCTTTGCACTACATTAACAAAGGCACGAGGGGTTGGTTGCACTCGATTGGGAAACCGATTCGCATAAATCCGTGATGCATCCGGGAGCATTTTGTAAAGACTGCCCCCCCGTAAATAAGAATCATGTCCACAAGTTCAGCATTTTCGTAAACATGGGCCATTTTTGATTTCGTTTGAGCCACGCAACACACTACTATTCACTCAGGATTTATCGACTGACGAAAAACATCGTGATAAACGTTTCAAATTCTTTCGCTTTTTTGTTTCCGATGCGATGAACCGGTCAGGCGGATTATATCCGTTGTCGCCAAACACGAGCATATAATAGGCAGGGCGGTACTCAAACTTCCAAAGGGCTATAACTTTGTTACTTTAATTTTACCAGAAAAATGGTAAAGGAAAAAAACATTTCTTTTGATCAGATCTACTCACTGTTAAAATAAATGACTCAACTTCGAAGTCACCCTGTATATATATATATATATATATATATATATAAATATTTTTTTTTGAGACGTGGTCATTGTCGTCTAGACCAGTTAGGTGAAAAATTAATTGTAATTGCAGCTCCTGATGATGATGGCAAAGTCCATTGAAAGCTAGAGAGAATTAAAAAAAGTATAAAGAGTCCTCTTTGCTTAAATTTTGTCGAAGTACCCAACAAAAGGCGGAAGCTTTAATTTTTCACCTATATATATATATATATATATAAAAGCGTGTTAAAAATGAAGTTGAGCGGAATCGAAGAACTTAAATTTAACAACGTAGATGTGTCGCATTTAAGCCCAATCGAGCTGCATTCAATTATGACGTGGTAACCGATTGCACTTCACAACAAATCATTGCTATTGGACCAATGAACGGTGTGTGTCCACATTGCATCAGGGCTTTCAACTTTAAAAATGAAGAAGTTGTTCACACGGTCAGTTGTATGTCGCCTGTTCCCGCATAGGAAAAGCATTATCATTATTTATTTACGCACCAGAAAACAACAAAAAATGTTGTGTATCAAAAAGAATTAGAATAAACACTTTGATTTCGAAACATTTTTTTATTATTCATCCCAGGTCAGCTAGTAAACAATGAAAACAATATATACTACTAACAATGCAGAGTTTTCAACATAAAAATGAATTCATTGAGTAAAAAAAATCAAGATTTGATAAAAGTATAACATTACTTATAGATTGATGTTAATGCATATGTTATAAGCAGAAATGAGAGAAAACATTTATGGCAATGATTTCTCGAAAATGATTTTTTGTATTATTTTTTGAAATTATCTAAATTTAAAGCCTTAGTATCAGAGGTTAAAGCATTGTACGTGATAGCAGCATTATGAGTGAAACATTTAGTGAAACATGTTTTGTGGGGAGGCATTACATCCAACCACGAAATTTTGACTAATCTTCCGATAATGGGGAAATCGAGATAAGCAAAAGCTTATGAATATAACATAGTAAGTGAAATTTAAATAGATTATTGATAGAAGACCATTCCAATTTTATGAACGAGGAGGTAAGGTGGTCATATTTTATAAATTAATCTGCATGAATTTTGAATATTTTGGAAGCTCTTGACAGATACTGAATCTAAAAACGAATCGTAAACAAATTCAGGCATTAATCAAGAGATATGCCTAGATTTTTTACAGTTTACAGTACAGAATTTTTTAGTTTTTACCATTTAATGATATAGTCGAATATTCCTTAATTTGATTTCTAAATTTTTAAGGAGGGACTATAGTTACTTTTGATTTTTCTGGATTTAATATAAGATTATGAATTTTTGCACACTTGTCGATAGATCTCAAGTCTAACTAAATATTGCAGTGTTTCAGGAACGGAGGCATTACCGATGATATTAAAACCTCAGGAGAAGTGTTCACATCTCTAACAACTGTTTTGTGACCTTTTTCTTAAAAAGCTATTCATTAGAGCAACTGATGATTCAGAGAGACCATAAAATTTACATTTTGCTATTGAAAGTGAATGGTTGATCGTGTCAGATGATTTAGAAAAAATCGAAAAGAATTAAGGAAGTAGTTTGATGGTTATCCCAAGTCCTGACAATATTCTTAGATCTAACAATGCTGCGACAGTATTATATCCCTCCCTAAAACCGCATTGCCTAGATGGTAGTATACCACATTTCAAAACATGTTCATTTATTTGTGTATGTATTGCCTTTCCCAATACGTTGGAAATTATAGGTAAAATGCTAATAGGCCTCAAGTCAGTATACGAGCTAGGATTACTTACTTTGAGCAAATGTAAAACAAGAGAGCTTTTCCATGATTTAGGAAATATACTTTTTTCCAAGCATTTATTTAGGATATGTAATATATGTATTGAAATTAGGGGAAAACAGTTTAAGCACTTCAAGGGATACTCCGTCGGTACCAAATGCATTGTATTTTAAGGAATAAAATGTTGAGCGCAAATCTGTATAATTTATTGGACACAAGGTGAATTCATGGCTAAAATAATAATGATTTTCATAGAAAGTAATTTTTCTGAACATCGATGAATGTGGTTGTTGAAAACAGAATAAAACTATTTGTTTATTTCTATCGGATCTTTAAGACGGGTAGGAATCTGGGTATTTTTATATTTTTTATACGCATTAATTTGAAAGCTTTATAAAAATTCACAGAATCATTCTGTGCACTAAGAAATCTTAAATAAACTGCCTTTTCGAATCTAATTTTTCCTAAGGTAGAGTTCTGTAATCTTTTGCAAAAAGTCCATGATTCCTCTAATCCATCTCGTCTAAATTAAGTAACTGGTTTGTTTTTCCTCTAAATTAAAAGTTTCACATCTCGCACAATTTTTAGGGGTGCATGAATAACAAAATACTTAATATCATGAGTCAAATATGATACCTTCTGGTCAATATCTTAGCCAAATTTTCACCAGATCGAACTGGTGCAACAAAAACGGAATTTGAGGTTGACATTATCACCGAGATCACCTTTGGTAGATTTGAGAAAGGCGGTGACACTGGGAATTAATCATTTGTATGAGGTGAATGTCAAACGTACGCGGAATTTGTGATTGCCAACTCTCATTATCTTTAGTGTGACATGGTACCCTCACTCTCACAGCTTACTATTATTTTTAACATTCATAAATACCATCTTCGCATTTTTTCTATCCAAAAACTCACCCAAAATTTGGTTCATTAGCCAATTCTGAAGGCATCGCTAATGTCTGTCGATAATCCGGACAAGTTATTAACTGCAAATCGTAAATAAAGTCAGTCTACGGGAAAAACGATAAAGAAAGCTCGAGTCGCCAGTCTGCAGCGATATAAGAAATAAAATTTTATTAAGCCATTTAGAGTCCATTACGAGTGTTTACAATTGGCGGGTAAGCCAGAGGAGATTAAGGAACTCCCAGTTAATGCTATTGCCGCAGAAATGTGAGCCACTTCACCGACAAGTAAAAAATGATCGGGCAGATGCTGGTTATGTATCTCGGCTAGAGTGAAGCAGTTAGCAAGTCAAATAGTGAGGTAGTAGTCCGATAATATATATCTACAGGATATAATTTATTTGATGACTAAAAACACAGGATATGATTCCTTTGCTTATGGGAAGGAAGAAAAGTTGTATGAGCATATGTCCTAAACCTCTTAACTTTTGAGCTACATGGTGTTAAAGTTTTGAAAAAAAATGATGGAATTTTCCATGCCCCCACTAAGCAACAATAGGTATTTTTTGATGTAGAATATTTTTTAATATTTCCACCAGTGGCGTCCTCGAGATTTTTCAAAAGATATGTTACGCCATTTTAGAAAGTAAAAATCATTTTCAAAAAATAGTCTAAGCTATTTAAGTTAGGTGAACCAGGACGCTAAAGATGCTAAAATATGCAGGAGCATCATAATGCATGTACCATATTTCTTCTCTTAATAAAAGAGGTACATGTTCGAGCAAATCGTTTTCAATAAAGTGAAGATAGGATAGTCTATCCAGTCGTCCTGGAAGGAAGAACGGTCCATTGAGGAAATCTCCAACTATTCCAGCCCGCACATTCAGTAAAAACTTCTCCTGATGATGTGCCTCCTTAATGAGTATGGGTTTTTTTCGGCCCATACATGATTATTATGGAAATTTCTAATGGAATTGGCTTCATCAGCAAAGAGTATTTTGATATCAAATAAAGGGTTTTTTTTTTTTTTTTTTTTTTTTGGCTTTAGGACTAAGCCATGCAGCCAGAAACTAGGTTGTATATAGAATATATCTAATTATGTACAAACACACGACGTCACAACATCCATGGCGAAGGCGAGATTCGAACTCGCGACCCGGCTGGCCGGCTGATCAGTAGCACGACAATCTGAACCACGCGGCCAACCGCGGTCCCAAATAAAGGGTTTCCAGCAACTTTTTCTCAAAACTATCGGCCGAAATTTTAACGCACTGGAAAATCACTCGGCAGTAGAACTTGGATCCTCTGAATATGATAGGGGTATAGTAAATTATCAGCAAGTATTTTCGAAATTGTTTCTCGATGTTCTGTAACGGTTTCACCGTCCGATCGTATTTATTAAATCACTTCTCGATTATCATTTCATTAATCCCATCTCTAGCTTTTTTACTTGGAAAAATTTCCGTTTGGAGCGCGCTTGATGCGGAGTTCCTGATCGATCTTCCTCGCGCTTCCTTTTCACTTGAGCCGCCGATCTAACAAGAGCTAAGAATTTTGTTCTCTGTAGCATGAGGTCATATAGCGCCATGTGCTAGCGGTTTGTAGAATGTGTGTCCGAATAGGACAAAATGGCGAGTTTTATAATACTATACAGTTTTATTGCTGGATCTGCCTGTAGTTTATAGATAGTCGATATGTAAGTGGTTTATTTCTTTTACGATTTTAAAATATCCATCGAACGTCATTTTCGACTACTTCGATCATTCGCCATAACTTTAATCAAATCGAGGTAGAAATCGATCCACATCGATTTTACCTCTGAGTGCGTATATATATTCATAGTTCAGTGAAATTATGAGTACATTGATTATGAATATTCGATATTTGTGTTTTTATATCAGAAGCATGTGGAGAAATTTTTGATGACCACCATCTTGTTTTACGCTTTTTTTTGCTATTTCATGATTTTATTTTATGAAAGGCATTTCCAATTTTCGGTTTGATTTTATCAAACTATGTAATGTAATTCTAACCTAGAAAATCGTTGGTTCTCTTTTGAGGTAGACTGAGATTGGAAATGCCTTGGCCATTAGGGCACGTTGCTAATGCACACGGTTCTTTTCCAGATTGGGGCCACCCCCTTTCCCTTTCCCTTTCCCTTTACCACTTTACCTTTGTCTTTGACCTTTCCCTTTGCCTTTGTCTTTTGCCTTTGTCTTTTGCCTTTGTCTTTGACTTTGACTTTGCATTGCTTGGCCTATCACTTCACCCATGCATGTGCCTTGGCAGCGCCATCACCTTTGAGTTCAACTTCGCCTACATCTAGTTTTGAAGCCACTAAATGTGAGGTCACCCCTCATAACTGGGACCTCCACTTCAAGCACCTGGCCATCCTCGCTTCAGTCCAGTCAAAATGGACCAGCTTAGCGAAAGATAAGTGTATAGTTTTATAGCAGCGCCAAAGATTTAAAACTTATTTTGTTCTTTAAAATTCCAATTTCAAATGTAATGAAAGTGCTTTTCAAGTTAAATAAAATCTGTTAAATTTTTGTGTTCTGTTTGTTCTTCTATCCTCTAGCCATGCCATGGTCGACACACAGCTACACGCCTGTAGATGTCTTCATGCCACCGACTGAGCTACCGGAAGCTAATGGTAACCCCCTTTCTCTGATTGTGCAGAAAAGTTGGAATCTTCATTGCATTCCATCTTTTCTGGACTTTTTGCGGAAAGGAAGGATTACAGTTCCTCAATTGTATTTAAAACAACTTCCTCTAATTCTGGTGTTCTCATTGTGCGATGTGGAACTTTTGCATATGCTAAGACTCCCAGTTTCATGTAGTCTTCTGGCATCGGAATAATACGATTTAAATACCGCACTTGATATATCCATCTAGCGATAAGCGCATTCCCGTCAGCAAGTCCGTAGGTAAAATGCATATCTGCTAACTCGGAATTTGTAAATCTTGGCATAGCTTACTTGTTTTCTCTTTATTATTAATAGAAACTTTCACAATGTAAAAAACTATCATGTTTATGAATACTTGTCCAAATAAGACCGCAGGGTAATCGATCAAATGTAATTATTTTAAAAACAAAATAGGGCACCAGCCTACTAGTTCAAAATAATTTCGTTGTAGAACAAATGCATGAAAATGATTTTTATTGTTTTGCGCGAAAACGGTGCATTGGACGGGAAAAAGTCAAGAGGTCATATTCATTACACAGTAAATGATGATTTTAAAAATATTTTTAAAAAATCAATGGCATACCATTTTTCTTTAAATCTCCGGTATACATCCCGTACGGACGTCACTGGTAGAAATACTGAAAAATGTTCTACATCAAAAAACGTCTATTGGTGCTTAATAGGTGCATGTCAAGTCCCAGGAAAATATCTATAACAGTACTAAAGTTATGATAAGAAAACGATTTCTTTCTTAAAATGTTAACACCCTGTAGCTCAAAAGTTAACAGGATTAAAACATATGTTCACATAAACTTTTCTTCCTAAAATGAGCTAAGGAATCATATTCTGTGTTTTTAGCCAACAATTAAATTACACCCTGAATACCACTTCCAACCAATTCGAAAAATTATACGGAATGGAAGAAAGACCATCAGACTCCAGGAACTGGTAATTTTTTCTTGCAAAAATTGCGAAGGTTTTTTTTATTGGTATCATCAGAATGCTGTCTTGTTATTAGTTCAACATGACGAAATGTTGTAATGCACTTCCGTTGTAGGATGCATGATGAGAGGCTGAGATCTTTTGGTGAGTATGCCGTGTTTAAAGAATTTCACACTGGGAGGATACGGTTGATAGAAAGAGATAGAAAGAGCTTTTCTGTCCGAAAATGGCTATAAAATCATAATTTCGAATTGGCGTGACTTTTTGGCTTATATCGTTTAGACTAGACGACCAAAATTGTAGAGGCTCCTATTACTTTTTTTAGAGAAAAGGATCTGCTACGAAACGGGTGTAATAAAGTTCGAACAGGGTCTGCTGATCCTCAATCAAACACCCATTAGGCATAGGTACGGCCCTTTGTCTACTAAACTTCTCTGTCACTAAATAAGGACTCAAGAAACATGGTCTAGTTTTATCACCTGTTTCATTTTTTATCAGAACAATAATCTCCTTTATTTTAAGTTTTAGGGTTTATTGTTTCATCGTAGGTCAGTTTCCTGTCTTGTTTCCGTAATATTAAACTTGCCCTTGCGTCCTGGTGAGCTTCCTGTAGTCTATATTTAGTTCCAAAATTTAGTTATCAAAATTATATATCGGCTTTACAGTATAGTTCAAGTTACTCGGAATTTGACATTTAGGACCAAACACTCAAATGGAGTGTATTCTGTTTCCGTATGAACAGTTGTATTACATACGAAAACCCAGTCCGGTACACATGTACTCCAACTCCATAAATATTCTCTGTTTGGGCTCTAAGGTACGCACCCAAAACTTTGTGCGAATTTTCCAAAGCGCCTATACTCTCGTGATGATGTGCGGTTGATTGAATATGCTTTATTTTGAGGACAAAGTCCAGCAACGTCTGACATTGTGGATGAAATATATTCTGTACCTTATAGTAGCACTTTGGGGGCATGCCATACCTTAGAATGAAATTTGCAATAAAGCTCTTTGCTACTGGTACCACATCTTTACTCGTTAGTGGCTATGCTTCGACAAATTTAGTTAATTCGCACTGAAGAGTTAATACTATATATATGAAAAGTCATGTGAGTCTGTTGGTAGCGGACCAACTAAATCTAAATATATTTTCTGAAATAACTGGCCGTTGAAGTAATTACCGTAGGTTCGTTAACGTAGTGACTTAAATGTTTCACTTTCTGATAACTATCGCATATTTTTACAAAATTTCGCACATCTCTGTCGATTCCTGGCCAAAATAATATCGCTCAACGTTATTTATCATTCTATGAATTCCTGTATGCCCAATAGTCAGAAGTTAGTGAAAATCATTCACAATTATTCTTTTCTTGTCATTGTCTACAATTGTTTTACACCTTTAACTACACATATACGGTGGCCAACCTAATTGCTTTAATTTTGTATTTGGTTCAATAGCCACTTTATATTTTCATTACTTTCATTCTTCAAAACAACTAATTCGCAAATGTTTGCTTCCCACATATGTCAACCAAATCTCTCAACACATGGTCATGCGCGATTGTCGGGCAAGAATTTTGATTCACATAATGAAAGTACTACGTGAAGGAACAATATAAATTTCCCGTCTGTAAAAGTAGGTTTCTCCTTAAGTCGTTTAATCGTTTCGAATGAAGTAAATCTCAACTCAATGCTCTCTTTCGGTTTCTTGAGTACTTCTGCTATATTAGGTTGATCAGGACCAATGTTTGTAGTTTCCCCGTTATCCTTTTCGAAGCTTTTATTTTGAAGTTTTGCAAATGCGCTCTAAGTTGTTGGGTGACATTAAACCATACTACACCTCAGGGGTATCTCCCATTATCCTGAAAGCTTGATGGTTCTCGAAGTATTCAACCTTAAAAATGTATATCAAAATAGTAGCGCGTTATACTCCTCACACTATGTACTTACGTTATCCACGTGCCAACATACTGAATTATTTCAAGTGGAGATCACTCCATAATTATTGCCCATGATCAAGGATATCGCTTAAAAGCGACTCATTATTTTTTTATTGTCACGCGAAAGTATAGCAAATGTTAATTCTCCGTATCGCTCTGCCGGTAAATGAAACTGCATATGTTTGAATTACCGCAAGCTAAACATATGTGGTTTCATTCACAGCCAGACAATCATTACAGTGATTCAAACACAGGTGCTTTCAGTTACGGCAAGACAAACATGGCAGATCATCAGCATGAAAATCCGCGGGGACGTATAGCATCCTCTCGCATAAATACGTATAACGTCGTGAACCGACGTAGTCGTAATCTACGACGTTGCAACACGTCTACATTTTTTTTATTTCTTCTTTTTGTGAGAAGCGGCCTTCGGTGATGTTGCAGAATAAGTTTAGCAAATGTAATATGTTGGATGATTTTTCGTCTCTTCATAAAGAGAAATTCAAGTTACCCACTTACATCAGTTCCACTGTGAAACTTCAGCTACCCATGCAACGATTTTAGTGGGAGGGGAGTGATGCCACAAACCAGGATTATCTAGTACATCTGCCCTCCCATTAAAATAGTTGTTGAGGTTACTTGACAAAAACGCTCTCACTGATGAAAACCAACATGGAACCTATACAGGGTGATTAACAAGTCGTGCACAAAAATTAAATATCATACACAGAACCGCATTTGAAGGGGGGTCTTCTATGTAACATTTTTTCCTCGAGAGCTTCATTAAAATATTTTTTTTAATATATTCAAAACCGTCAACTGGAATGAATTAAAATTTGGTATGTGGATTTATCTAAGTATTGTCCACACTTAAAAGTCTTTACGTGAAATTAACGTGCACCAGTTGTGGAGATACAGGGGATTAGTGACATTGTTTTCCAAATGAAAATAGTACGCAATTTTTCGAATTTAACCTTCAATTTGATACAAATAATTACTCTTGTGTTTATTCCTAGAGTGCACTGTTTTCGTCAAAATAAAAATAAAACAAATGAGATCATTCATAAGAGCCGATATTAATTTCAAAATAAAATACGAGGCCTTGATATCAACTTGTGGTTTCTTGGGAGACAGTTTGTCAAAGTTATGTGTTATACGGTTGTTATCGTTACTACGACCATTTTTTTGCAAAAGTCAAGCAAAAAGTTTATTTTTTCCTTTTCTGAGTGCTTAGAAATGGAATTTAGCAATGATGAGTACGCCGATATAACTTAACCCCAACGGTTTTTACGCGTTTATTTGTAAGACTTCGGCAATATGGAATTGCCAAACTTTCCGAAATTAGAGGCCATGGTATCCGGCATACTGTTCAAGAGGAACTGGAGGTTATTAATTTGGCGCTGGATGATCCTAGTACAAGTGCTAGTGGAGCTCACTTACCATGTTCCCAAAGTCTTGCGTGGAGAATCTTAAATCAGGAAGTTTTACATCCTTATCATCGGCAAAATGTTCAATGTCTGCAACACGGCGACGAAATACAATGGCGAAATTTTTGTAGGTGGTTACTGCAAATGCATAATCAAAATGTAGATTTTATTGATTTGGTTTTGTGGTCAGATGAATCGCTAATTTCGAGGAGTGGAACCTTTAATTCTGAACATATTTGGTCGTTAAAAAATCCCCGTCTGTAAGAATCCACTCGTTTCAGAACATATTTTCTGAAAATGTCTGGTGCGGTATTTTCAATGGCCAACTGTTTATACACCTATTGTCAAAACGTTTAGATGCAAGCGCATACTTAGCTTTTCTAGAGAATTACCTAGAAAATGTGTATCAGCACGACGGTGTCCCACCGCATGTTCGTCGTGACATAACCACATGGTTAAATAATCATTTTAGACCACGATGGATTGGCAGAAACAACTAGTGTATGCTGAACAAATTAATACTGTTGATCAGTTACAAGAAACAATAGATATTGCGTTTCACCAAATTCAAGCAAGAACCAATTTTACGGAATTAAGCCGAAAAAAAACGACAAAATGTCTTGCAAACTATGTAGTTTTTAGTGTGCAAATAGTTTATTCCACATTTCCTCGCTATGATAGCTTTGAGCATCATCAGAAACTTCCATCCATGGAGAAATAACTCAACGACAGGATATTCATTGTTGGTTGCTTGTTGGTTGTAGAAAGCCGAGTAGTCTGTAGTGTTTATCTCTGAGAATATGGGGTTGAGTAAAGATAACATGGCCACGCAAGACAACTGTTGAAATAAACCCCTCTAGGCTCAACAATACTATCCGTGGCAAAATTTTTCCCGTAATCGTTGCACAACACTTGAAAAAATGCAAATGAAAATTGGAAAATCGGTAGTTTTTGCTACTTTTGCTATTTTGCTAGAATGTTATGAAAAAAGAAGTTTTGAATAAAATATTGATGAACACTAATGGAGAAACACAAGATTTAAGGCATAATAATGGTTATCAAATAGCTAAAGGTGATCCCGATAAATATTCTTATTGTACGTTCAAGAACAAACAAAAAAAGAATGGGGGTGTTCATGTTTTATGAAAATTTGTATTTTTACGTATTGTTATCATATTTTTAATCATTTATTATCTCGTGTCCACAATGTGCACATAAACAAAATAATTATCTATATTGTACATCTCCCTGTGTATAAATAGCGTGTGTCTAGTTATTTTGGGGTAACTTAAGAGTAGCATGTTAATTGGATATTTAAATTACAGTAAAATACTATGCGTAATAATGAAAATAATTCATTTAACAAAGAACTTAACTTTTTTAGGATTAATATGGTAAAACAACCAAAACAATATATTTTTGTACAAATGTATGATAGGTTCTTACAAACATATAATTGTATAATACCTAACAATAATTCTCGAACATACTTTGTGTAATCTACAATTTATTAATCAATAAAGTATCAGTATGAGTTATTGTTACTAGGTACCTACAATGTAATATTATACCTATTACAATAATACTAGCAAAACGATACACATAGACATTATCTAAGATTCAATCACACAAAATTTGATATTTGAGCTAGTACCTAACATACATATTGTCACATAACCTCAGTTTCACTACAATCCCAGCCAGCACGGTGTCGTGGAATCGACGTAGATATTTGGTAATTTTGGTCGAAGTTGAAATTTAGGGAAAATTCTACGTTTATTCGACGTTAGTTATAGATCAAATTTCGCTTAAATTTGTCCGATATAACTACACCACGTCGATAAAACGTGAATATTACGTCTGAACACCTCTATACCAATTTCCACTGCCGCGAATAAAATCCGGTTATGTTGCAGTCACTTAACCGATTAATTAAGGTAAACATACTAGTTTGTTATAATTTTCTTCTATATTCTTGTGATATAATCGATAAAACGTGGAAATCCCGTGTAGCACGTCACTGGTCGACGAGGGACGTTTTATCCACGTGAAACAGTGACCGCAAATGCATCTGTACCTGGGTTGGTTATTTATACACGTGGAACAGACGTGGATGCGATGTGGCATTTTATCATAAATTTAAATTGTAATCTTCCAAATAGAGAATGTCCGAATGATGATGATAAGTGTTTGGGTGATGTAATTTATTTGTAGATACATCCTGGTCCCAAAAATATAAAAGTGCATATCGAACCTAAAATGCTTTGCGAGCTTTGTTATAAATAATAATGCCGTGTAAACATATGTATTAGTCATTATTAAGTAAAAATCATCGACCACCTCATTGAAATAATAAAAAATTAAAGTGTGATTGAGAATTAATTATAATATCGACGTTTCACCATTTCATGACCAAAAAATTTTAAATATCGCGCCTTGAAAGGGGAAGCGACAATGATAAAGATTGTCACAGCTGCATTGCCAGATTGAAGAATTTTCATCACAATCACCGGTATTAGCTCCCCAGATTTTTACATACTGATATTTCAGATTTGGAAAGCTACAGTTTGTTTTCTTTCTCATGTTGCTCATTAAATATTTCTGCTGTTCTATTAGCGCTCTGATTATTTCCGAAAAATATTTCGATGATTTCAACTCTTTCTTCTGTGGAATATACCATGGTTAATTTATGTAATAAAGCGTTTCAAGTTATTTTAGCAACAAAGTTTGGTCAAATCAATCGCAAACTATGTACTAAATTCCTATTTAAAATAAGTACAAGATATTTCCTTATCTTTATTCAAGAAATAACTTTTTTGCCACAAAAAAACGCTCCAATAGCTATTTTCAACATCAAAATGATAAACAAACCATGGCCGTAGTGAAGAAAAGCATTTACTTATTAAGTAAATTCTTTTAGTCAAATTTCTTCTGAAAGTAGTACAAACTAATCTGATGTACGTATTAAAGTCTACTTTAAGCTTTAAATCAATAAATCTTCAAAACTACTGAACTGAAGTACATCAATTTTATATCGTTATAAAGACCTTTAAAATAACGTATCACTCGACCCCCCTTTCCATTTAAGATTTTGGGGGTGGTGTCACCCCCGCTTAGGGGCCTGCATGTGCTAACGTGATTTTTTGCCAAACTTGTGTCTCCCGCGAAAACAAAATCGACGGGTCTGAGCGTTTTTCGAAAAAAAAACTGAGCTGCCAGTAAATGCGTCCGTTTCATTATCGATTCACCACCCTGTATAATCTTATCAGTATTCATTTACTTTTAGATCTCACATAAAGTGTATGAGCAGATATAAGGTTTATATTTAAATCAATCGGTGAAATGTTGTTAACAGAACTAAAATGCTTACAACTTTGGACAAAAAATTAGAAGACTCATGTTTTACGAAGTTGTTATGATTATCCAAGTAGTTATTCCAAATAAAATAACTATAGTATTAATCCTTCATTTTGTCCGCCCTTATAATTCGAACCGCATAGTTTAAATACTGTATATTGTAAACATTTCTTCCACCTCAGTGGCCTTCTTTAATACAATCACATTTGAAGGGTTGAGTGGATGAAGGTGGTAAGTAACATTTGGGTTAAAATGAGATCAGTATATTTGGTGAAGGCTATATGTGAAATTCTGTCTCGAAAACTGGTTGTTAACAATAACAGTTATTGTCCACATTAGGACCAACCTGTTTTCCGGACAAAGTACTACTTCTAGGCTTCGCCAAATATATTGAACTCATTTTTGATCCAAATGTTATTTACCACCTTCATCCAGTTAATCATCACGTGAAATCGTCGTCAGACAGTGACGTCGATTCTATGTCACACTTCGCCCATAAATTAACGGACTTTCCATGTCGAAAAGAGGTATGGAAACGACGTGTGTAGATCACGTGAAATCGTCGTCAGAAAGTAACGTCGATTCTATCGGACACGTCGCCCACAAATTAACGGCCTTTCCGCGTCGAAAAGGGGCGTGTTAACCACGTGTATAAATCACGTGGAATCGCTGTCAGAAAATGACGTCGATTCTATCTGACATTTCGTCCACAAATTCAATGGAATTTCCACGTCGAATAGGGCCGTGAATACTACGTAAAGAGGTACGTTCGTTTTACGTGAAATACACGTGTCCTTGCTGGCTGGGATGTGATATTACAATAGTACCTCCTACTGAAGTCGATATATGTGATCTGATATTAAATCGAAACTCTCTTTTGAGCTGTTGGAGCAGACAGTTTCCCACTATGAGATTAATATTTCAGGTCATCATATCTTTGTCTAATTTAACATGAGCCTAAGTTTATTTTTTACTAGCAGTAGCACTTAGCTGTTGATCAGAACTGAAACCCTATATTGTGGACAAGCTAGTAAATGCCAACTATTCTTTCTTTCTGCATAGCTTATCTTTAACAATTTTACAAAAAAATAGAAAAATAATACATATAAAATAAAAATACAAATGATCATAAAACATAAATACCACCTGTTTTGCTTGTTGTTGCACGTAAAATGGAAATATTTAACGGAATCACCTTTAGCCATTTGGAAAAAATGATTATGCCTTAAATCTTATGTTTCTCTATCGGTATTCCTCAACATTTTATTTAAAGCTCCTCTCTTTTTGACATTCTAACACAATAGCAAAGGTAGCAAAAACGTCCGACAAGAATAACAAGGTCAGCTGTCAGAACTTACATCTAGCCTGGGTTACCGACGGAGCCATTTCTAACGACAAGGCGTCAATTTTCCAATTTTCATTTGCATTTTTTTGTGAAACAATTTCGGGAAAGCTTTCGATGTCAGTAGCATACTTTCTCACCTGTTACTTGTAGTATTCCTCAATCAGGGATTTTTATTTCTTATCTCCCTCATTTTTGAAATTCACAAAATTTGCATATGTAATTTCTAGAATTATAAGAAAGAGTTGATGCGCAACTACTTTATAGCTTTGAATACATCTCAAGAAAATATATTTCAGACAAAAAACCAATGGAATTATTATTAGCACACAAATCCTCATTACGTAGCACTGCCGTTTTCTTCTATAGTATATAAATTACAGCTTAGACCTCCAATACTGCCACTTCTGAAGCAGATGTTGCATTACATCCGAGCCAAACATTGATAGCTGGAGAATCATGACGTTTAGACATCACGTACTGATATAAAACAAGTTCACATCAAGTGTACAACAGCTGTTGACATTTTGTAGAAAACCCTACGTTATGTCACAAGAAGCCTATAAAATGTCAAAGAAAACAGACAAAATGTCACTTTTCAAGATACGTAATACCCGTGCAATATTCTGTTCGTGCTGTAAAAACGACCTCAAAACTTGATGCCTACTGCTATGACAGGCCTGGCATGTTGAGGGATCTTCCCCCAATCTTGGAGGGTTTTTACTTTGGGAATTTTTTGAGGATATAATTTTCTACAGGATCCGTCACTTGCTGTTTGAGTCAAACCTACCTCATTCCATTAATTAACTTAGAGTTGGAGGATTTGTTTTGAAAGAGTAGCAATTCTGAAGGGTTTTTGTGCTTGTTCTTGGGAAATGTTGTGTGTCCCATCTGGTAATGCTGTGCCTTGACAGATCCGCCACATAAACACTTTTCACTTAAATCTGCAGGTATCTGTTTTTTATAAAAGTTTATTATGAATGATCAATATAGTAGTAGAATTAGATTTCAGCAGGGTTGCCTAAGCCAGGTAATGGGCACTTGTTAAAGAAATTGACATATTTTGGCTTGGTTTGGACTATTCTATATTTTATTGATATGACATAGTATATACAGGGTGTTGTTTAAGTATTTACTATAAATTTAACAGACGATTATTTACGTATGGAATAACAGCTTGTTTGTCTCTTTTTTAGTATCTTTTTAGTTTTCGAGAAGTCCACTTGATTGAATACCCCTGGACCACACAAGAAATATCGGGTAAAGTTCCTTTTGGAAATCATTATTTTTTCATAATTCTTTTTACTAATTATGTAACAACAATAAATAATACTAAGTTACTTTAACATCTAGACTGACAAATTTCACTAAATTAAGAATTGGAAATGACCCCCTTCGGCTTCAGTACAACCGTCTAGCCGCCTCATCATTGAAAAAGCACTCTCCTGAAAATACCTGGCATATGTTTTATTGTCACAAGAATATTAATGATTCTATTCCGTAAATCATCTTTACTTTCAATAGAAGTTTTGTATACCAACGCTGTAAGGGATTCATATCGGGCGAGCGAGGGGGCCATAGTGGTGTTTTCTTCTATATAATATTCGATTTTACTGATTTATCATCACTTACCGTGTGGTTTTCCTTGCAGATAGCCATTAAACACGTACTTGATGACAAATACTCTACCAAAAATTTCATAGATATTGCTCGTTTACAAACATTCACACATGTACTTGCCGTTCATCAGTACCATTATGGCACCTTAGATTGATATTCGCTCAGAACCATTCAGGATTTTTGATATCCATACACCCATTAAGTTGAACATCTTTCGTAGATCAAGAAGTTAACAAACATCCACACTATATTTACAGCGATTGAGGAATACCCAAATATATATGTCGTAAAGCTGCCAGCAAACCTAAAACCTACAAAAAAACTAGAACTTGTAATATTTTTTTGTTGCGGAATCAGTGGCGGCCGGTCCATAGGGGCGAAAAGGCTACAGCCCCCCAAGACAAAATGCGAATTAACAAAAAATTTAAAATATGATTTTGTGATTAAATAATTTCCAGATATATACGAAAATTCAATCAAAACCTGAATTTTAATAGTAGCCAGTTACGCAACACGCAATATGTATATATATTATCCGATCCCAATGCCCCGAAGTCGCGAGCTAGATTCCCTATCGATTCGAGGCTAGAATAATTTTTGCCGCGATCGCCGACCTGATTGAGTGGCTCGCTACGTCATACCCCCCACGCGCTTGCGAGTTTTATACGGGATTTTAACACGCGAGGTGGCGAAATAATTTTTAGCCAGTCCCGATTTACGTGTGTACGAAATCGCTTCGTGGCGTCCCCGTGCCGTCGTTCGGGCGTTCAAAAAGTTTAAAATGGCAAATGAAGTACAAAATTTGTTAAAAGGAGAATTTTCTCGGCTTCCGCTTGCTGAAAAAATAATAATAAAATCCCTTGGAAGGCCGATTCCAAATATCAACCTTACTCAGGCTGATAAATCGACGAAAGCTGGTTGTTTTAAGAGACATTTTAAGAAAGATATCTATTTTATATTATATCTGTTTTCCGTGCTTACTGTTTTATTCAGGTGCAGCGGAAAAGACATGGACAAGAACTGGATTTAAAGATTTAAAGCATATATACCAGAAAATTAGTAAGCATGAAAATTCGGCTTGTCACATGATTTGTTCGACAGAATTAGCTTTATTGGGAACAGCTAGTATCGCTGCTCAGTTAGATTCCGCTTACAGGCAAAATATTATTAAGCACAACGAGCAAGTGGACAAAAATAGATATCTTTTAAAAAGAATAATAAACTGTATAAAGTTTTGCGGTAAATTGGAATTAGCGTTAAGAGGGCACGACGAAAGTGAAGACTCTGAAAATCGTGGCATTTTTCGAGAGTTGATTAATTTTACGTCCGAACTGGATACAATATTAAAGGAACATTTAAAAAGTGCGACACTGTTTAAGGGTACTTCTAAAACAGTACAAAATGAAATACTAGATAGTAAGTTGGAAGTCTGCCAACAAGAAATTCGACAGCAAATTAATGCAGCAGAGTTTTTAGCTATACAGTGCGACGAAACAACAGATATTTCACATCATTGTCAAATGGTAATGATATTTAGATATCTCCATGAAGGTGAAATACAAGAAAGATTTTGGCGTTTTTTGAGCGTTACGGACAAGACAGCTGAAGGTTTGGCAAAGTGTATCGGAAGAAGAACTAGGCCCATTATTAAAAGATTCACACCACAAATTAATTGCGCAAACTTATGATGGTGCAAACGTAATGAGCGGTAGCAGTGGTGGAGTTCAAACAAAAATCAAACAAAAATATCAGAACGCTCATTTTATACACTGTTACGCTCACCAACTGAACTTAATTATGCAGAGAGCAGCCAGCCAAAATCCAAAAGTAAAAGTGTTTTTTTCAAACCTGTCGGCAATTCCAAGTTTCTTCTCCAACTCCACGCACAGATGCGATTTATTGGAAAACATAGTTAAAACCAAAATGCCAAAGGTTGCGCCAACACGGTGGAATTATAACATTCGCACAGTCAGTGCCGTTTTTGAGAACCGTGAAAGTCTTATTGATTGTTTCCGGGAGTTAGAGAATAAATGTGATAAAACAATTACTAGTAAGGAGGCATACGGTTTAAGAAGAGCACTCGAAGATTCTGATTTCATCTTTTTTTTGACTTTTTTTCACAAAACCCTACCGCACGTAGCTATTTTGTTTAACCAGTTTCAAAGTAGGAATAAAGACAGTGTACAACTTTTAAAAGATATTGACGTATTTGAGAAGGCCATTGTATTGATTAGGGACACTACAGAGGATATACAGCAAACTGTTGAAAATGAGCATGGACATAAACGCAGAAAAGTAGGACCCGAAGAAAGAAATTGTATTATTGCAAAAGAAGTTTGCGATATAATAATTGTACAGACAAAAGAGAGACTTTCTTACAGGGGTCATCTAGAAGCTGCATCTTTATTAGATACACAAAACTTCACAAACTATTCGAGATATTTTCCAGCAAAAATACTGAATTCAGTTGTGACTTATTATCCAATGGTAAATAAAGAAAAACTGAAAACCGAATTAGAAGTAATGTACATGAGGGAAGACTTCAAAAATATTACAGGAGGTTTGAATTTGCTGTCCCTATTGACTAATAACAACCTAGAGGAAACTTTTAGCGAAGTAACTAAGTTGTTGCAAATAATTATAACTACTCCCATGTCAACTTCCGAAGCAGAGCGCTGTTTCTCAACCCTTAAGAGGATAAAATCGTTTTTAAGAAACTCGATGGGCAATGAACGACTGAATGCATTGGCAATGATGTCTGTTAATAAGAATCTGGTACATAATATCAGCAATTTCGACGAAAAAGTGATGGAACATTTTATTTCACAGAAAGACAGAAGATTAGACTTTACATATAAACATTAAAAAATATTTTGTAATAAATAGAAGTGTGAAGTGTGACAGTTGAAACACAATGTTTGCTCTAGCTGTAGGTAGGTATACTTAGTCGTTTATAATACAATAATACATTTAGGTATACCGTATTTCTGTTCTCTTTTCCAAGTTATTTATAGTTACATGTGTTGTAAGAAAGTGAAAAACTATACTTTTGAGTACTGTTGTTCTTTTGATAATAGATGCTCTGTTGCTTTCATATTAGATGCTGCTTTCTTTTGCGATAAGTTCTCGTACCTAAAATATGTTTGTTCCTATACAGAGGACTGTACATAAAATATATAGGTATAGGATTGCCAACTGATCCATCCACAAAATCAGGACATAAAAAATGCAAAAAAAATTATAGCTCTAAAAATGTATATTTGAATTTGAAGGCTCAAAATGGAAGTTTTTGGGCGTGGCACCGTAAAAATTCTTTGCCTCCGGCGGTGACTGCGGCAGGCCACCCTTCCCTACAATAGCCCCCCATTTCTCACAGCCACCGGCCGCCACTGTGCGGAATACACATTTTAGGTTATATTAGATATTATTTGAATCCAAAGAATAAACGGTAGAATAACACCTGATTATCTCCTGATATTTCAAGCCAAGTGACGCATAATTCTGTGGGATGCGCCAACGCTTGGTCCCAGTGAAGCAAACTCGACCAACTGTAGAAATATACTCTACTGTGGTTTATAAGACTATAGACGGTGATAGAATTTTTCTCAAAATCGTTGCACAACACTTGAAAAAATGCAAATGAAAATTTTAAAATTAATTCCATGACGCCCCAAATGGTTCCGTCGGTGGCTGGGTAATATATCTTGACAGATCTTGTCAACTGGGCTGCGGTGTGCGGTGTTGCCTTTACTATTTTACATTTTGCTAGAATCTTATGAAAAATAGATGCTTTAAATGAAATATTGACGAATATGAATGGATATGCATAAACTTCAGAATATAAATCCATATTGCAAGTTTCAGATTGTCTATACATGGACTTACCGAAATGAGAAAATTTAGCGAAAACGTCATTTTCCACGATTTTTCAAAATAATTCAAATATTTCTATACTTGCCGACAAAGAGCTGGAACCAAAAATAAATCTAAGAGTTAATTTTTCGTAGTCTTCGCAGCTTTATGCCCCATATCAATCATACAGTATATTATAATACATCATTAGTAATAAAAAAAATATGAAAAAATAATAATATCCAAAAGAAAGTTTTTCCCGTGTTCCTTGTGTGGGATATGCAACTGAGTGAACTTTTTTCTCGAAAACTAAGCAAGATGTTAAAAAAAATCAAAAGTGAAATGTTGTACTTCTATTGCTTCTATTTGCTTAATCCAAAGAAAATAATAAAAAATGCAGTCGAGTAGTCAGTAGAGTATATTTTTTGTCACAGATATTCGTTCAGATCCCACTCAAGACGCCACTGGGCTTAAAAAAATTTATCAAGTTAGTCCTAAATTTGCTCCCTAATGTTATAAACACCACCGCCTAATTACAACAAAATTAGGTAACGGATATTTAAGAAATTTACGAAAAAGCAGTTTTTTTCAAGTTTTAACACCCGGTATCTTGAGAGCGAAGAGTTTGCGGACCTATGTTAATATGAAGTTGTCTTAAAATTACTCAAAGAATCGTCTGCTAAATTTATGGTACATACTTAATTAACACCCTGTATATCGGCCGATTACCGGTATCGTCGAAAATCATGTATCTGTCGATCTCACATTTTTATTAACTTTAACCTTTCGAATTTATGTACATCAGAAATTTATAAACCTTTTCTTCACCAGTACGGTAATCAATCAGTTGTGTTAAATATAATAGTGTAGCATGTTGTTTGGTCAGTGCGCGATATCGCTTGTTGTTATTTGTTAAAGTAATACTCTGGTGTCGGATTTAGTGATACACTTCTATTATGTTCTGTTTATATGATGTATAAGAAGAATAAAGGTCACTCACAATAAGAATTTATAGTCCGCCAATGGCAACTGTGATAATGGTTTATGCCTTTCAGGAAATCCCGGCAGCATGGCGGTGGGGTGTTGATGTCTCAAAACACTTTTAAGAGTTCCTAGTGTACGAAGTATTCGATTATTTAAAAGTGATATAAAAATGAAAATGACTGGTCTGATGTTGTCTTTCGGCAATCACATTTGAAACGTGGAGAGATACAGACAGCTTTTGCAATGAAAAACGGAAACGCGTTTCGGACAGTTTACATTTTGTTTTCCTGTTAAAGGTGCTTATCTGTGCATGTTTTCAATTTGACAAACACCCGGTTTTGCTTTTTTGTCAACTGCCGGCCTAATGCGGGATTCGGATTACCTCGGAATACGAGCACAATGATGCATCAGTGATTGGGCGATTTCAAATCCCGGCATTACTGCGAAATTAATCGTGCACCCGTTTATATTCAGCCTGTCTCCCTTGTCTAGTTTTCTTTCGATCAGGGACGTGAGATATTCGCTTAAATTGACCGAATACAAAGGATAAACAAATATTTAAATTAATCGTTTTTCAAAGTGTCGCTATGGAGTTGCTCCCGACTGTTGCTTACCGTGCCATTTCATTCCATAATTTTCGCCGTGGTTTATCAGCTAAAAAATGTGACGAAATTAAAAAAAAAAAGCATTTGGTAGCTTATTTGATTTAGGTGATCCCAGTTCAGGCCGTCCACACGGAGTCGTAACCAAAAAGAACGTAGAAATTACCAGAGTACAAGGAACCTTGAATATTTATCAAGGAATGATTTTTTTTGATGCCCCATGTGCAATGGCATCAAAAAGACAATAGTGCACTATTTGTGCTTTTCATGAAAAAAATCCCTCAGATTGTAGACGGTAGCCCCATTTCTTTAAAGCTGTGTATAACACTATTTGCCAACAATGTTTGATACCCCTCGAAATCAAGCAACCCATTAAATTACACCTCAAGCATCATCTGTCTATATTATAATATCGCGCCCACCTCGATACCATGCGTTACGTTGCGATACGATGCCATATGATGTGACACGATGCGATACGATACGATGCGATAAGATACAATGAGAAGGGATGCGATACGGTACGATGCGATACAATGCAATGCGATACGTTGCGATACTATGCGATTCGAAGCGGTACGATTCAATACGATGCGATAGGATAAGATTAAATAAGATCGATTGGATACTGGATAGCTGCAATACGATATTATGCGATACGATTCAATACTATGCGATGCGATGTGATTCGATGCGATAGGATACATTACAAGGCGATACGAATCATTACAATGGGATACCATGGAATGCTGGCCGAATTGATACGATATGTCATGATGCGGAAACATCAGATGCGGAACGATGCGAAGCAAATGGAAGCGAATCGATACGATGGTACTCAGCTTTGAACAGCCAAGGGAGAACTATCGGTACCCATTGACGTGCGCGTGTAGATGACGATTTTGTATGTTGGATTTCCTTTATGTTAGTCCAGGGCTGTGAAGATTGTTTTTCATATTCAATATGGGAGTGTAAGAGTTTCGGAGATTGAATGAAACAGCGTTAGTATTGAAGTTGGTATTATTCTCATTCATGTATAAAGCTTTGATAATCTGAGATGTAACGTTTATGGGTTTAGTTATGGTGATCAAATGATGCTCCTAGATCGATTGGAACGTATTATCACACGCTTCTATTCACAGTTTATTTGCGAACGTTTTCAGAAAAACGTGAACTTCAATATGATAATTTTACACAGATCTATGATAATATTTTTTCTTACAGGGGATACGAACCAGCACAAGATTCTTCATAGCCAGGGCCGCTGGATTGTATGTTTTTCAATTCATGAGCCGTGAAAAGGAGGCAGGGGAAGTCATTTTACCTCTAAATCAGCTGACGAATCGAGTAGCATAAGCCACAGGTGTATCACTCAATACATTCAAACGCATTGTGAAAGAAGGTTCGATCAAAGCCACAGGCAATAAATTTGTCTCCCCAAGAAAAACTGTTTAGTAAACCAAGTCTGAAATCAACAGTGGACAGGTTTGAGGCAGAGATAAGGGAAATAATTTATGAATTTTACCATTAAAAACGTTTATGAAGCTGCAAAAAAAGATCCCCCTGGCAGGGAAAATCGGATAATTCAGAAAAAAAATTCATAAATTAGGTTTTTTCTGAAAAAAAGATTATTGGAAACTATTGATTCAAAAACAAGACATTTATTTAAAGCGAATTGGGTTTTTAAGGAAACTGAAGAAATACAAGGAAATTTTGTATGTTATGATATGTCTTCAGTTCATTCAGCAATATTGATATCTATCAAAAAATTGTCATAAACCTTAATAGATGAGTTACTTTATATGTATTTGAATTTTTTTTATCGGTCGTGTGACCAAAGAAATATAAAATTTGGGCGTTAAGGTACATGAACGACAGCAAAAATTAGTGTATACCGTATATATAGGTATGCTTTAACAAAAATGTATTGAAAAATGATTTCAAATGAAAGATCGCACACTTACCGCAGATTTTTGTTTTTTTCGCAGGTAGGAACATTGTATACACCGATGAGACTTACATTCACAGCACTCATACAGTGCCCAAGTCCTGGGACGATGGGACAAATACCTGTCTGCAAGCACTACTGGTGGGGAAAAAGGGCTTTGTACCGAATGCAGATCTTCTCTTCAAATCAGGTTTGAAAAGTGGTGTTTACCACTTTCCCATACTGAATAACCCAGTCTTACTTCTTGCATAATTGATTTGTCAGGTACCGGCTACCTACGCTACTGATTCCGTACCACGCCACTGACGCGACGACGGCGAAACACACATAATGAAGAACGATTATAAGCCAGTTATATTAGCTCTAGGCACGTCATGGAAAACTTAAATAGTAGGGAAACAACGTTTCGTAAGGGAATCAAATTAAATGAATATCATTCTCAATGTTCCCTTAAAGAATACGCGTTCTGTAATTAATTTTTTTGTATCACCACACCAAATTATTTAATAAATAGAAGTGTGACAAAAAATACCGAAATGATTTACTGATCTATAGCAGACCTAGTATCAGTTATATTTTTAGCAATGCTTGTATTGTGACGCGTCTGCTTCTCCCGCTTCTCCATAGATTTGAATCCGCGCATTTCGTCTAACGGTCATGGCTCACGCCGTTTTGAAACACCTCTACCGTGGCTCACGGCACGTGCGACCACGATCCGTCGGCTGAAAATATTTTTCCGTTTTAAGTGCAAATGTACGGAAAAATCTATGATGTGTCATATATATATGTCTGATAGTTGCATAGAATTACGTATCTTGAAAAGTGACATTGTGTCGTTTTTTGGGACATAAACTAGGTTTTCCTACAAGATGTCAACTTAGCACTAGCTGTTGTACACTTTTGTGAACTCGTTTTGTGGCTGTACTTGTTGCCTAAGCTGACAACGTTTGGCTCTGAGTTGATGTAACGCTCCAGAGACGACAGTATTGGAGGTCCAAGCTGTAAGTTGTATAACATAGCTGGAAGGAAACGGTAGTAAACAGGTTGCATAGTGAGGATATGTGTGCTAATAAATAATCGGTGTTCATGTTCCATTGGCCTCTTGTCTGAAATACACTTACTTGAGATGTATTCAAAGCTAGAGATTAGTTTAGCATCCACTTTTTTATCCATTCTGGAAATTACTTATGCAAATTTGCTGAATTTAAAAACTGAGAGGGATAAGAAAACCGCTGGTCGGTGAAGTAAATTACAAGTAACAGGTAAGAAAATATCCTGAAGACAGGAATCTTTATCACACGTAAAGATAACATGGCCATGCAAGACAACTGTTGAAATATACTCTACTCTACCCCAGGGTAGACACAAGTTTTGCCAGCTGACCTTGTTATTCTTGTCACCTGGATTGCGGTGTTGCTAGCTCATCGGACGTTTTTGCTACCTTTGGTGTTTTGTTAGAATGTTATGAAAGAAGCTTTGAATAAAATATTGAGGAATACCAAAGGAAAAACATAAGATTTAAGGCATAGTAATGTTTGCCAAAAATTTGAAAAGTTGTAGAAGATAATGTATGCGTAAATATTTGTTGGCTTTTACTAACTGGGGTCAATCGGTCTATCGGTCGAACTTATTGAATTCAAAGACCAGTGTTGTACACCTTGTTCACAATATAGGGTTTCAGTTCAGATCAACAGCTAAGTGCTAGTGCTGGAAAAAAAAGAAACTTATGCTCATGTTAAATTAAACAAAGATATGGTGACCTGAAATATAAATCACATATTAAGGAGGACTGTGCTTAAAACAGCCCAAAAGAAAGCATCGACTTAAAATCGGATATGCACACTTGTTAGCAGGAGGTACTATTGTAATATCACATTGTAATGAAACTCACACTAATATGATGTTATATGACAATATTTACGTTAGGTACGAGCTTAAATATATATTTTTATGTGACTTAATATTATATAATGTCTATGTATACCAACTTGATAGTAGGTATTATCGTAACAGGTATAATATTATTTTGTAATAACAATAAATCATACTGTTACCTATAACTTGATGGATTGTAAATTAAAAAAGGTATGTCTGGCAATTATTGTTAGATATTAAAAAATTATATGTTTTTAGGAACCTATAATAAAAACATATTTTTTAGTTGTTTCACCATATTCATACTGAAAAAAGTAAGTCCTTTGTTCCTTTTATTATTATGCATAGTATTTACTGTAAATTAAATATCAAAATGTCATGCTACACTTGATGTTTATGTGCAAGTTGGGGACGCGAGATATAAATGAATAAAAATTTGATAACAATTCGTAAATATACAAATTTTCACGAATCATAAGCACCACCAGTCTTTTGTTTGTTTTTGCACGTACAATAGGAATATTTATTGGAGTCACCTTTAGCTATTTGGCAAACATTATTACGCCTTAAGTCTTATGTTTCTCCGTTGATATTCCTCAATATTTTATTAAAATCATCTTTTTTAATATCATTCTAACAAAATAGCAATGGTGGCAAAAACGTGGGATGAGCTGGCAACGCCGCAATCCAGGTAGCACGAATATCAAGGTCAGCTGCCAAAACGTCCAGGCGTCAATTTTACAATTTTCAATTACATTTTAAGTGTTGTGCAACAGTTGTCTTGTGTGGCCATGTTATCTTTACTCGGTACAACTTCTCCCCCTAGAAATCAAAATTGACGTGTCCGAGCGTTTTTCCCGAAATATACCATGAGAGTCACAAATGGAGGTGTGTCCTTGTCGTTGGGCCACCCTGTATAAATAACTCGTCGGCACAGCTAATGGATATACTTCATTGGCAACATATGCAGTAATAATTTTCTCACATAGCAAATATCACTGATTTTATACATATGCAGACTAATACACCTAATCATCCAGCTGAGATCTTGCTACTCAACCAACATTCTTTCTTTCTCAGATATAAACACTGCAGACAACTCGGCTTTCTGCAACCAACAATGCATGTCATGTCGTTGAGTCATTCCGCCATAGATGGATGCTTTTGATGGCGGTCACAGCGATCATAGCGAGCAAACGTGGAATGAACTATTCTCACACTAAACACAACGTAGTCTGCATAATGACATTTTGTCGGTTTATTTTTGACGTTTTTTAGGTTCTTTACATAATATCTCTGCGGATCTAAAAATATAATATATACTGACATCCAAAAATCACGATACACCAGAAGTTTGAGGGTTTCTTTTTTTCATTTGGTCTTTTTGTCCGCCGCCGCTGGACCAAAAGCTACAAAGCGTCTTATCCTTGGCATAATAGAAACCCTTGGGAAAATTTCATCCAAATACGAGAAGTACCTTTCCCGTTATGGACGGGCCAAACCTCATTATTCTAGTAGTTTCAAGAACTCTTCCTTGTGGTGTAAGCCAAGCCTCCAAAGCAAGACAAGTCGGGTTAATTTGAGCAATTGGCAAAGTCCAGAGGCAAGTGGGCAGTAAATAAGTACTTCACATTTTCTGAAGAAGCTGATAAAGAAGTATAGCGTAGAACTTAAGTGTATGTATATTCTCCACTATACAGGCTGGTCAACTAAGAATGCGAGTTACTGTATCTGGGAACCCATCCATGGTACTGGCTTGCGGCAAAAACAGTTGTTACTAAAACGGCCAAGAGAAAAACCTGGAATATATTTTCAAGTCGCTAGGGGACGTAACTGAAACCTTGAATCTTTAAAAGTGATGTTTCTGTGAATTCCACTATATTAACCTAACAAAAATATACCTGATCTTTAAATTCGAGGATAATTTGAACCTTTTTTGTTCGACAACTTTGACTGTATTTCTAAAAATATGGTGGTGGGGGTATTCAAAGGTTTCCGTAAAGAACATCCTGTTTTTTCGAAACTGCTAAGCGGATTTTAACATGCTTGGGATAGTTGAAAAAAGGTATTACTGGGCTACAAATGCTGTAATATTTGAAGATTTGCTAGTTTCACATGTGGCCGCTAGAGGATGGTCTTAGACGTTCCGACAGAAACGGTTAATGTTTGCAAAAAAACTAAAATTGTTGATCTGGTTTTTATATGAAAAAGTAGGTAAATTATATCTAAGCAAGATCACGAAACCTGCATTTCGATATCTTGTTCATAATCTAATCTTTAGCCAAAGAAAGTGTTATTTTTTTAAAATATTTTTTTGGAATTTCTCTTTATTACTGAGTTTTAGCAGTCGGCTATCTTCAAAAACAAAACAAAAATTAATGATGATGCATTCCTCGAGAATCAGTCCGGAGTAAACTCACTCCACTTTCGGAATGACCGGGTGGAGGGTGGGCTCGAAGGAACAATGTCGAAGATAAAATTTGTTTCACGAACATCTGCGGGATTAACATCAACATTGATGCTGTTCATCACTACTTGCAATTCAATCGTCCGCCTTGATTTTTTGGCGGAGACAAAAATCACAGAGTCTGCACCCATCAACCATCTTAGCTTCCCAAATTATGAGGTGCTCACCAATCTGAGAAAGAATGGGGGAGTTGTTGCTTTTGTCCGCAGCAGTCTTTCCTGCTCCAGAGATGTTTCTTCCGAATCAGACCGGAAGGAAATTCTGTGGTTTTGCCTCAACCCAAGACATCCCCCAAATTTATTTGCTGCCTTTATCGCTCGCTCTCGGACCATAACTGGGATGAACTACTTGAATACCTCAACATCAATCACTCCACTTCAGAGGTAGTTCTCGTCGGTGATTTCAATGCCCATAATGAGCTTCGGTTGGGCTCAAACAAGACCGATGCAGCAGGTCGTGCAGTTTAAGCGTTCGCTCTTACTCAAGGGCTGACCCAGCTGATGACGAGCCTTACTTTTTTTCCCCGCGTCTCGTCACATGCCAGTCGCCTGCTGGATCTCTTTCTGACCACGCATCCTGACCCTCAGAGCACTGCTGTCCTGTCCCCCCTGGGTAAGTCAGACCATGGTGTTGTGGATGTTACGTTTCGGTCAGAACCCGCTGTGGCAGCAGAAACTCGTACAGGCCGCAAAGTTTGGTATTACGGACATGCCAACTGGGAGGACCCAGAGACTTCTTCTCTACCTTTCCTTGGAGAGATGTCTGTTTCACTGACGCGGTTGCATCGGCAGTCTGTTCTTCGACAACCGAAATTATCAACGTTAGAATGGAGGAGTACATCCCTCATACAGTGAAAGTGTCTAAACCAGGGTCCAACAGCTTGTTTAACAAATCGTGTGACATTGCTCGACAGCAGAAAATCAAGGTACACAGAATCTTCTTAGAAAACCTCACTGGACGCTGGCCAAGCAGATTGAGAAGAACTTCTCACACAGTAACCTTCCACCACTTACGTGTCGGGATCGAATGACTGTATCTGACTCAAAAGCCAAGGCGGAAGTGCTTGCCAAGATCTTTGCTGCCAACTCCACCACTGACGTCCCCCAGACGCCCAAGTGCCGTCAAGTCACTATGCGGGAGGTAACATTAAGGGATAAAACCGTAAGGCGAGTGCTCTTGTCGCTCGAGATCACCAAATCTTCTGGTTCGGACTTGATTCCTACCATTGTACTGAAGAGGTGCGCAGCGGAGCTTGTTCCATTTGTTTCGCGTCTCTTTCAGATATTTTATGAATCCGGCACCTTCCCAGAAACCTGGAAATTTGCCCATGTCGAATTCATCCCAAAAAATGATCTAAGACCGACTTTTACAACTACAGGCCTATAGCTCCGCTTTCTGTTATAAGTAAGGTGATGGAGAGGGAGAGGAGGTGCATAAATCGCGAGCTTCTGGACTACATCGAACGTCACCGCTTAACTAGCGACAAGCAGTATGGTTTTATATTTTCTTGTGGTCTTCCAATTCTTTGCCGTTGAAACGTAGGACGAAAGCTACCATTGGCTCGTAAGCTCGCCACTAATCGGGGAAAAACTCTCATATCGCAAAGACGCCGATTTGGATATCGAGTCCCGTAAACCCTTTTTGCTACTGCAGCATTCTGAAGACATTCAAAATACACTGCAGGCATATCATCAGTTTCGTCGTTCGTAAAACGCATTGGGTAAGCAGAAAAATTGCTCAAACTAACGCGAAACTATTGTCACACATTGCCAATTTGAGGATTATTTATGTTTTGATTAGGTATTTGTTTTGTTGTATTCCATGCCTGCTTCTATTAATTGTCTTTTTCGTATATACCCATAGTGAATATGCATTTAAACAAAAAATATGCCTTTTGTTATTAGCATTAGATTACATTGCGAGAGCTGCAGTTTTGTCTACCCATGAGAGGAAAGGATACTCGTAGATGGTGATGGCCAGCATTTCGAGCATTAAAAACATGTCTTTCTTAAATCGGTCCTTTTAGGGCCACAACTTAATAGTAAAAAGAAATTCCAGAAAAATTAGTTTTGAAAAATAAAAACTTAAGTGGTTTCCGTATTTTCTCTTGCCTAAATTTTAGGTATGGAACAAGATATCGTGATGCGGTTTTCGCGAGCTTGTCCAGTTACTTTTTCATAGAAATGACGAAAAAAGCCCTGTAGCGGCCACATGTGAAACTAACCAAACTTCAAATATCATAACGTTTATAGCCCAAGAATAGCTCTTTCCATCTAGGCCAGGCTGGTTAAAGTCAGCTCAGCCATTTAAAAAATACAGGGTGTTTTTCAAGGAAAACTTCGACTACCGCCCACCGCTTTATTTTTAGAAACACAGTAAAAATGGTCAAACAAAATAAGTTCACATTATCCTCGTCTTTAAAGATCAGGTTTTCTTCTTAGGTTAATATAGTGGAATTCACATAAACATCACTTTTTTAGATTCAAGATAGCAGTTACGCCATTGGCCGGCCATTTCAGAAACTTGAAAATATTTTCCAGGTTTTTCTCTTGGCCGTTTTAATACGAACTTTTTTGCCTCAAGCCTCTATGATGAATAGGCTCCCAGATACAGCAGGTACCTCGCTTTCTTAGTTGACCACCCTGTACACACGGCTTTAATGTGATGTATCCATATGTTAGAACCATTAATTTCTAATGGTTAGCATCACTTGTCCCGACCTTTGGATGCTGCTATGATATCGATGGGACTTTGTTTTGTTTGAACTGCTACAATCCTGTTCTGCTTGCAATGTTCCTGTACCCCTAAAAAGTGATATTGAATGACCGCCGCGAGCTCTCAGTGAGAGGCAGCACTCAGAAGCAATATCCAGATTCATTGCCTCCCATACATATTCATCGCCCTGATGGATCCGAAATATTACATCGCTGCCTCTATCGGTGCTTTTTAACTGATGAAAATTATACGGAGTACATTACGATACATCTTTCATCGGCATAATAACCGTTCACCCAGCAATCTCGTCCTTCGATTAGATGGAAAAATCAGAAAAGTAATATTAACTTAGGGTCCAGTTTATCCAATAAATGTACTAGTGATATTAATATTCTAGTTGCTGGATACAAGCTACCCAACACTTTACCTTTACCTTCCTTTACCATCGGTATTCGCGGCATCACCGGTACTACCAGTAGTGTCATACTTCAGTACAGCTAATCGATATACGGTACTTTCCATTTTCATGACATGATTGTCTCTCATTTTACATTAACAGCATGGCTTGATTTTCGTCCATAGACAGTGGACAGAGGTACCGGGTTGAAAGTACCGCTTACAAGTAATGAAAGTAAAGAGTTTTACCGGCATTAAAAAGTACAAATTCTTGACACCACTAGGACCTGCACGTACACCGTAGTCTGGCACCATCAGAAGTTCGTCTACCAGACAAGGTTTGAAATAAACTAATCTCAAAGTACTCCCCTTGGTCTTGTATAGCAAGGTTTTAAACTTAGGTACTTTGCGACGCCAAAAGTTATAATTTTTAAACAAGTTTCTTAAGCACTGAATATACCCATTATATCGCTTATAACACGAAAATGGTGAGCTTTACAGAAATTTTACTGGAGGGCCAAAAGTGGCAAACCTTCTATTTTTGCAGACTGTATAGGTTGGCCAACTAAGAATGCGAAGTACTGTACCTGGGAAACTATCCATCGTATAGGAAAGTTATTACTGGAACAGTCAAAAGAAAAACTTGGAATATACTTTCAAGTCTCTGACATGGCCGCTTTGGGGCGAAACTGCAATCTTGAATCTAAGAATTGTGAATTCCGCTATATTAGCCTAACAAAAAATACCTGATCTTTAAATTCGAGGACAATCTGAACCTTTTTTGTTTAACCATTTTTCCTGTATCTCTAAAGATAAAGTAGTGGGGGTAGTAGTAGAATCTTCGGTCTCCTGATCAGTCGCCGTGCACTGTGCGGGTTCGAATCCCGTCCCAAGAGAAATTTTTCTCTTGACTATGGATCTTGTTATTGTCCGTAGTTGGTAGACGGTCTCTGACTGTCGAACGCAGAAGTACCACCCGGCGAATCCCGTAGGCTGGGCCAGAATGTGTGCGTGTTGCATGCACACGTGTTCCCTCGCCAGAGTCCGTGTAGCGTTCCCCCTTTCCCTTGTATCCCACTATAGCCCCATGGTACCCCATGGGTGTTTAGGCCTTAGGCATTCGTGGTAGTTGGAGTATAAAAAAACTGGGGCTAGTTGAAAAGAGCTGTTCTTGAGCTATAAATGGTACATCTAAAGTTTTGTTAGTTTCACATGTGGCTTTCTTCGACATTCCGACAGAAATGGGTGATTATCTAAAAAAAAATTGGTTGGTATGATTTTTTGATGAAAAAGTAGCTAAATGATGTCTTAACAGGCTCGCGAAAACTGCATCTCAATATCGTATTCCTAACCTAAAATTTAGGCCAAAGGAAGTTTTATACGGAAATCTCATAAACTTCAATTTTTTAAAGTAATCTGTCTGGAATTCCTTTTTATTGTTCAGAATAAAATCACCCTTTTTGAAAATATTACAAGATATCGCTAATAGCTAAGTAAGTAATGCTAGTAATAAATGGCATATTTTATGTTTAAATCCATATGCGCTATGGGTATATACGAGATACGGCAAAATTAGTTTTGTTTTTGTCCAGCACATTTTGCTATTATTGTGCAGTATTTCAGCGGTGGATTACCTTGTCTTGATTTTTATTTATGGGGACGGTTGAAGGACATGGTATTTCAGATCTAACCTACAACCAGAGAAGATATGAAGAAACGTATTCGTAATGCAATAAGTAACCTACCGAGATCCAAAATTGAAGCTGCAGATTTGTCCAATTTTAGGTTAGGAGCAAAATATCGAGATGCGGTTTTGCGAGCTTGTTTAGACATCATTTAGCTACTTTATCAAAAAAAAAAAATAATAGCAATTTCACACATAGAAATGTGATATTTTCTTCCAACAAGTATAATTATTTTCCAGTCTAGTTGTCTTCATCCGTAAATACCGTTAACGTGGCAAAGGCCCTCTTACCTGCCAACAGGGTATGGGCCCAGTATATTTTCATTTGATTTAGGGTCTGTGAAATAAGTTTGTACTTGGAGAATCTTCTCATGTTTTTTTATTAGTGAACATGTCGAGAGATTCGATTTTTCAGATAGAAAAGTTGAAAGGTCGGGAGAATTTCGACACATGGAAATTCCCAGTCAAAACTTATTTAGACCATAAAGAATTATGGGGTTGTGTAGATGAACCGAAGTAGCCTCCAAAAAAATTGTTAGTGCAAGAAGCAAGACTGTTTTGTTCACAGAACCTATAAATTATGTCCATATCCAGTCAGCTAGAGCGGCCGAGCATTTGAGGACAATGGGCTGACCTGTCGAGTTGAGAATCACAACCAGGTGGAAGTTAGTAGCTTTATTGGGGAATATGTTCATAAAATAGTGAGCCCAGCATATAAGCTTTCCAGTGTGGGATTGTCAGTCAGTGAAGAGGGGATATGAACAATTCTTCTTGCTGGTTTCCCAGACAACATGTCGAAGGGATTATGCATTTCTAAAAAGGGAATATTTTTATTAGGGGACGTGAAGCATCAAATGACAAGTTCAAAACTTCCCTCTAAAGGACACGTACTAGCTGTTTTGTTCTATAATATCCGGAAGGGAAATTAAGTATCAATGAGAGCGCCAACCTTACTATTTGTGAGTGCATTATTTACTAAGAAAAGGCACGTATACCGACTAAATCTGTACCTATGTGTTCAGAAACTAGTTACCTTATACCAAGTCTGGAGAGAATTGGAAAAAATGCAAGCAACACAAGAGGTGTTTTAGCAGCGTCGACAAGAGTTTGTTACAAACTTGAACAATCTGTTTGATATTACGCATGCCGATGCCCTTATCCTCTTACAAAAATTCATCTTCAGATTCCGAAATAGATTTACAAGAAACTTCTCCCATCTCAACTCAGAGCACACAGCTTAATACTAATTAAACTCAAGTGAGGAAAGGTCTCATAACTCCAAAATGATTGGCAGCTTTATATAGGTGTGAGTTAAGTATGAGGAATGCTTTTTTTTACTATTGAAGCAACCATTGAGGCACTTGAACATAACACTGACGAGTTTCCTATAAGCAAGTCCACCATTCAAAGAATTCGAACGGAAAAGCGAAAGGACCGCGCAGAAGCTAAAAAGCTTGATTTCCAAAGCGAGGTACCGAATACTGTAACTGTCCACTGGGATGGATAAGTCTAAAGAATAACCTGTACTTATTGTTATAGCGTATGAAAAGAAAGAGCAACTTATCTATGTACCCAAATTGGACAACTCAGGCTCAGGCAGTTTGGAATGCTATTGTTGGCTGGAATCTTGAAGATGAAGTTCAGATTCTCTGTTGTGATACTACTGCTTCAAATACAGGTCGCATTAACGGTGCCCGCGTGTTTCTCGAACAGAAACTTAATAAAGAAACGCCTATTTTTGCTTGCCGCTGTTGAAAGGCATGTTTGCATCAAAGTTCGACCAAGTGACTGCAAGCCCTGAAATTCCAATGTTTAAAAAGTTTCACGATAGCTGGAAAAGTATGGATCCCGAGAAAATACAGATTTATACTGAAAAGCTATCATGCCTGAATATTTCAGAGACTGACAAACTGCTAGAATTTTATCGATATGAATTGATTAAAGACGTTGCTAGAGACGACTATCGAGAGTTAATAGAACTTTCATTAATACTATAGCAATCTATCCGTTAAACATAGCGTTACTAAGTTCCCAGCTCAAACTTTCTAATGAGAATAAGGCAGCTCTGTTAGATATCTGCCTCTTCATCGTGACAACATAAGTGAAACCGTGGTTGCAATATACTTTAGAGGTAAAAATACCTAACGAGGGCTTATGATTTAAAGGCAATGAAGGCTTACGAAATAAATTACAAAACCATTTCTAAAGCAGCTTCCTAAAAGTTCTGCCGACATTTAAGATATTTGCAGATGAGGTCTCTATCTTATCTCTCTTTGACGACGACGTAGATGATGAAACTAAAGCAAAAATTGTTGCTAATTTAGCCAAAGAAAGTCCACCAGCTCTCGGGCAACGCTACGTCCCATCGAAAGAACAACTTTCTGGCCCACTTAATGGTTAGTCTGACGGATAAATTTTCCTTGGACTTCTTCTACTGTTTCGATATAATGTGCTAACTGTCAAAATAAGCCAGCATATACTGCGATTCTGGAAATAGATGGCACCCGATACTGTCTTGTTCCGATAGATCTTATACCTCAGGTAGAGGTTAGTTGCTATGCTTTCGTTCGTTGTCGTGTCCTGAGGCCAGGCCTAGGCGATGGTGATGTGTTGTCAAAAAGCACAAAACATCTGACCATGATTGACTGTGTGTGGTCGGATGGACAACACCATTACGCTCGTGTTTTAACTTTCAAGTTCAAAGTTTGACCAACAGTCGGCACGGTTATGGCTCCCCGATCGCAATATCCATTTTTTTGAGTTGCTAGAGTCAAATGGAAAAAATAGAGGGTATGCGTATCTCGTTTAGAAGAACAATTTGTTTGCCCTCATAGGCCGGGAGACCCTACTGTCCGTCATAGGAAAACGTTAATTCCATGTGCTCGACTGCATTCAATAAACCACAATTCTAAAAATAAGTATTTTAAGCAACACTGCTTTAATACAAACATAGCGACGATGACGTAGAAAGCAGAGACCCTTACACCGTTAAAACCTCGGTAAATTGCTCATTCCGATTCGAATGAGATCTTCTAGTTGTTTGAGGAATCTTACCTTCGTCGTACCCGAATTAAGATTCTTCACGAGGGCTCGCAATAAATTCAAATGTAATGTGACGGTAGAGTGCATTCGCGTTGGGAGAACGTAACAATTTACACTTTAGAGGAAACGACTTCGGCGCTGGCTGCTTCCTTGGCTCTCACGCCTTTTGTTCAACCTCTAAACAATAATACCTTGGGTCTTTTGTCTTAACTGGGCCCTGTTTTGTACTTAACAGTGAGGAGAGAGAAAACTTTTCGGAGCATTATAATTTTGGAAACAAAGATTAGCGCCAACACCGAAAGACGAACGTTAGAAAAATAGCCCGAGATGCTAATTAAGTTAGTAAGCGCAATCCAAGCGAACGTCACACGACACGGGCACGGGTGCGAGCTGCTCGAGTTTCCGAAGTTGCTGAGATGAATGAAGCCGTTTCTAAGTTTCAAACGCAGCTGGGAAGGCACACTTCACTCATATAGTCTCATTGTGTAGACTTAAACTAATGGATTATAAAAAAAGAGTCACAGATTAACTGCGCGCTTCACTTACTTTAATATGAATTCATTTAAATCGAATGTGTTTGTATTCCGCCACTTAACATGGCGCCGTTATGTGCTTGCCTGGAATCATCAGTACAATATACGGACAACATGATGCTGTAGCAAAGATTAAACACCCGTCTCTTACGTTAATGTATTCGTTACCAAATTATGCACACATAAAATTTTGAGCCTCTGCTGATAACACAGTGAACATTTGTACGATTCGAGTAAGATGGGTCCCCTAATTATTAAATCAAGAAATATTTCATAATCATCTAGTTTAGCTACAGAAACCTATTTTTTTTTTCATTTGGACCGGGGCACGAAATTTGCGACCCGTACGGTTAATACGTATCTTGAAAACTGTAATTTCTTTATGTTTCATAGGTTTTTTGTGGCTTAACGTACGTTTTTCTACAAGATGTCAACTTAGTACAAGCTTGTTGTGAACTCGTTTTGTAGCTGTACGTGTTGCCTAAAAGTCATGATGCTTCAGTTATCAATGCTTGGCTCTAATGTGTTGTAACATCTCTTTCAGGGATGGCATTATTAGAGGTCTAAGCGTTAAGTTGAATACTATAACTGGAAGGAAACGGCGGTGGAAAAGTGCATAGCGAGAATTTATGTGCTGAAAATCTGGGTTCAGGATAATTCCATTGGTTTCTTGCCTCAAATACACTTACTTGAGATTCAAAGCTAGAAATTAGTTGCGCATCCACTTTTTCTCAACTTTCTCAACTTCTGTTCAACTTCACGATTTTTTAAAAAGAATCTAGTGAAAAAAATTAAAAAGTGGCTCAATAGCACCCTGTGGGGTTTTGTTTTCAGCACACTGTGAAAATTTCATTCAAAAATATCAAAAAATAAAGCGTCAATTTTGAAGCGCGCAAACCTCTACAAATCGTATTTTGGGCGAATTTTGTCTACTGTTTCGTGCTGCCAACCTAAGCGTTGCGGCGCAATGTACGGACTAAGAAAGGACGTATTCAGATCATTTGATGGACCTATTTCATATAATATCGCATAGATAAGTCGTTCTACAAATAGGTACTCATAATCGCGATCGCTGATCCTCGATTTTAAAGCTGTTTTACTTCCCACGCCAGTGGCGAGGAAGTATTGTAATCGCGAAAAATTTCTAAAAGAGATGTTATGTTTTTTTAAGTCATATGGCATCTACATCACGAAAAACTATATCACTCATCATCAACTTGGAAATGACCGCTCAGATTTTTATGAAATTTCCACACGGAGTTACTAGTATACCAAACCTTTGTAGTTTTAGTCCAGTGGCAACGGTGCTATAGGCAACAAAGAAAAAGTAAAAATTGCTGAAACTTCGTTTTTGTCATTACAGGGGTTCCTTATCATTCACAGAAAAAAATTGTACTACTCGAAAAGTGGGGGTTTTGGGAAGGTGATTCTAAATGTTGCATCTTTGATATCAGTGAAACACGTTCTATTATTAAGAAGCTTCTGATCACAGTGATTACAGGAAATTTAAGTAACGAAAATTCGACGAATAATGTGCTCACGATTTGAAAAAATCGGTACCTGCTCTATAGGTTTGACACCAAGAGCCAACAGATCTATCTGCAACTGCCGACAGTAGGGAAGAATGAATTCGGATATCACTCCAGTCAAGTATAGGGGAATTTAGCGTGGAACTTTAAAATTATCGATATGTCAAGGAAATATGTTTTGAGAACGATAATTTGGTAGATTCTATACATGCACTTTCATTTGAATTTCATGACCCGTGAAATGTACCCATTTCGCCGTCACCTTCATTTGGTGCTCTGCAGTTTGTGATGTTTTTCTGGATATAAGCCGGACATAATTGCCTAAGGTGCCATCAGAGCTTTTTACAAAATTTTGTCTTTGTGCAAGAATTATGGTGGGTTGAAATGCTTACTATTTGTGCTCAACTTCTTGATATTTTAAAAAGATCCTAGTGAATAAAATCGAAAAAGTGGATCGTTAGCACCCCGTGGACTTTGTTTTTAGCACGCTACAAGAGTTTCATTTGGAAATAATAAGAAATGAAACGTGAGCTGTGAAGAGCAAATCGGCTTTTGGGCGAAATTCGTCTACTGTTTCGTCCTGCCAGTCCAAGCGACGCGACGGTGCGTTACGACTAAGAAAAAATGTATGCAAATAATTTGATATCTTTCCTAAAATAAATTGAAGAACTCAAATTCAAATTCGTTTATTCATGTCAATAAACACAATTATGTTTACAAGGGTCATGTGGTAAATGGTAAAAATTGAACGAGGGTCATAAAAATATCTTATGCCGTCAAAATAAGAGGAAACAGTTAGGTAGTTTTTGCAAAGCACTAAACAGGTAGGCTTATACCTGGATTAAGTACATTTCTTGTCCACTGAGTAGGTAGATGGAGGCCATGCTGCCAGAAATGGATATGTGCGATCAATAAACAAGCCACAAGATTGACCAGAAATGGATATGTGCGATCAATAAACAAGCCACAAGATTGACCTGCGCTGTCCAATGATTTTTGTATTGCCTTTTTTATTCCCTAACTAGAAAACTCTGTTGGAGTTTACTAGAACTTTACAGCTTGTTGTCTGCCTTCTTCTACAAACTTCACCAAATCGAGACGCTGTCAACCTTATCCTCCGATGAAGGCGCGACAAAGTACAGTCCTGTGATTTGGTGACTTATTCGATCTGCAAAATCTCGTCGTCACTTTTTTTAAGTTACCCTAAAATTTTCGCTTAGCAACCTCCAAATCTATGTAATTAATGTCAGGTTTTTGACTGAATTCGCTATAAAACTATTCATTTTCTTTGGAATTGCTATAAGAATTGTTAGTTACTTTTATATCAGCTTTTTTCTGAGTTTCTTTTCAAGATTCGTGCGTTTGAGTCTTTGTTCCATCTTATATATATATATACGACTAACTAGTAGTAGTAAACAAGCAAACGATCTCGTCCTACCTTGTCAAGAATTTGGTTGGTACACAGTCCATGAAATAACCTTTTGTCGAAGAGTTTCCATTTATAAGGATAAAGTACGGGTCTGGATACATTGGTGCTGCGGATTCTACAGTTTTCAGTCGTTTTCGGCCATATTTATATAACCTCGGAGTGACGTAAAATTGACAAGTTGACAGTTTGTCCTTCCTAATTCATACTACATAAGAAATTTCTATACAGAGTGTCATGACCCGCAAAAAGAAAAAGGAAGAAAAAGAACAACAAGAAAAGCCCGAGAATGAAAAAACTGCATCACAGATGAAGAAAATCGACCTGATTCGACTAATGTAAAAAAGATATTAGAAGAGAATCGATCCCTGAAGAAAACACTAGCAGAAAAGGAGGAAATAATTCGTCAGCTCAATAACGAAAATTTAAAACTAAAAGAGCAGCAACTGTCAATAACCGCAAGTATTACTGAGAAGGATGCCATAGCATCAGCATTAAATAGAATTAATATGAGACTCGACGAAGTTGAGAAAAACCAATTAGTAAAAGAAAATTCATACGCACAAATCTTAAAACAAACGACACCTATTACTAAAAGGCAGTCACTGAAATGCATCACAGTTATTCCAAAAGAAAAACAATCTTGCGATAATGCGAGAAGAGAATTGAGTAAGAGAATAAATCTTTCATCTCTGAACATTCAAATAGAAAGTGTGAGAAACTCAAAAAATGGCGGAATTGATATAAAAATTGATGAATCAAACCATAATAAACTGAAAGATGAACTTCAAAATAAATTGAATGAAAAATACCAAGTTACTGAGCCGAAAATGTTAAATCCAAAAATTAAAATAATAAATTATAAAAGTAGTGAGAAACCGAATGAAAAGCAAATTGAAGAAGATCTTATACATCAGAATTATATGATTCAGAGTGGAGACATACAAGTAAAGCTTATCAAATATTTTCCATCAAGAAACAATTACACTATCTACGCGGAAACTTCTGGAAAGCTATTCAAAAAAATCTTCGAAGACAATAATAGAAGAATACTTCTGGGATGGCAATGTTTGACAGTATATCAAAATAAAGACAATTCTCAGTGTAGAAAATGCTATTGTTTTAATCATACAGAAAAGAATTGCAGGAATGAGAAGATATAATAATAATAATAATAATAATAATCGACTTTATTGGAAACATGCTATACAGATAGACATATGATCCAAAAGGCGGAGTTCACAAAAATAGTGTTCTTCCACTCAACCCCGAAAAATTGACAAAAAAAAAACAAAGAAAAAGAAAAAATAGAAAGAACAAGAAAAGAAAGGTTTTGTACAAAAAAAAGTATACCTACATGCAAGTGTCTGAGCGTAAAAAAGCATGGTCATGCATTTCAAACGCATACATAAATACGTTCATACATATATAAACTAGCAACAATTTGAGAATACCAAGTTGAACTAATATCAAAAAACTTAATCAAATTAGAAAGAATACTTTGACATAACGTAAGCCTTAGCGTGTTTTTTGAAAAATATCAGCGTCATAGACTTAAGGTCCGAAGGTAACTGATTATACAACTTATAAATACAGTATGAAAAAGATTGTTCATACTGAGAAGTGATGTGACATGGAGGACTTATCAAATTCTTGCTTCTCACATTGACATTATGTGATTCAACCCTCAATTGAACTTTACTACACAAATACTGTGGTACTTGACTCACCATCACTTTATGATATAGTACCAAACAGTGAAGTATTCGGCGCTGAAACATTTTCATCCAATTTATCTCCTTAATTTTGTGACTGATGTGTTCTCCTCTAGGAGTTCCACAAATCAGACGCGTGCATGAATTTTGCATGAGTTGAATTCGATCATTGTCAGCTTTAGTTATACAGGAATGATAAACAACGTCACAATGATTAAACGTAGAAAGGACTAAAGAATCGCATAGAGTACGTTTCCAATTATGGCTCAATATCCTTCTTTGAGCATAAATTAGTTTTAATTTAGGAAATGATGCCCTAATTTTATTTGTGATGTGGCCATGAAAACGGAGGTCATTATCAATTAGGACGCCAAGATTTTTGACACTATCTTCTAAAGGTATAAGCTTACCATCCAACTCTACGCTGATAGAACTAGAAATATCATTCCGTGCTTTTTTCCTACCAAAAATGATAGCTTTTGACTTATCCGGATTTAAGACTAAGCAATGGTTTTTAGAGGCTATGCTCAAAGACAGTAAGTCGGAATTAATTTTGGCTGCTGCTAGCACGATCTGCTCTGATTTAAAAGACGTATATATTTGCGTGTCATCGACATATGCATGTAAAGAGCAGGTCTTAAGGCATGCGTGCAACTGTGACGTATAAAAATAGAAGAGAGGCCCTAAAATAGAGCCTTGGGGTACACCACTGATGAGAGTTTTAGGTTCAGAAAAAATCTTGTTGATTTTAACAATTTGTTTACGGTTAGATAAATAATTTTGAATCAATTTCACAGATTCACTAGAAAAACCAATAAAATGCAATACTGCAAGCAGTAGCTGATGGTTCAGCTTATCAAAAGCTTTCGAGTAATCTAATAATATCAAAGCAGTTAACTCATTTTTATCAGTTGCTTCTATAATGTCATCAGTGATCTTTAGCAGTGCAGTAGCACAGCTGTACCCTTGCCTAAATCCTGACTGATGTTCAGGAAGTATTTTATTAGTATTCAGGTAATAACGAATTTGCCGCTCAAGAATCTTCTCAATAACTTTAGAAAGAGTGGGCAGTATACTTATTGGTCTTAAATCCTTGAATTCATTGGGACTGTCATGTTTTGGAATTGGTGTGACATCAGAAATTTTCCAAGAATCAGGAAACACTGAAAACTCAATACACGTATTAACTAAGTGAGTTATTACGGGTAAAATACGGGGACAACAATATAATAACATATCAATCCCAATATTATCAACACCAATGGCCTTTGACTGGATTGACTTTAAGGTATCTGCAACTTCATCTATACAAGTCATTGTGAAATTGAAGTTACTCTTCAAGTTATATTTTTTACTATTTAAATATCTATTTAGTGTTTCAGAATCAGGGGTTAAGCTTGAGGTCATTTCAGATGAATAATAATCGCTAAGTCTTTTAACATTATTTAAATGTTCAGGTATAATTGAACTGTGGTCCCTCAGCGTGCCCAACGATTTCAGAGCCCGCCATTTCTTTCTTGCATCACAATTTCCCATAACAGTACCAAGATAAGCCCTCTTCTCATTCTCAGTAGCACGGGTAGCAAAAATTTTCAGATCTTTGTAAGATTCTCAGTTTTCTTTACATTTTCTATTTTTAAACTTAACTAAAGCCTTATCTCTTAATGAGAAAATCAATTTGAGATTTTCCGTAAGCCAGGGAGCTTTTCTCCTTGTAACTCTCATAGTACGGACAGGTGCATGTTTGTCAAATAAATCCAAAATATACCTATCGAAAAGCTTAAGTTTTTCATCTATACCTTTAGTATAGTACATGCTGTGAAAATCAATCTGGTTCAGATCTGCAGTAAAGACATCCAAATTAAAATGCTTGTAGTCCCTATACGTAATACATTTATGGCAAAGATCAACATCCTTAAAAGTAAAATGACACTCAGTTAGCAGGTGATCTGATACATTTATGTCATACACTGAAACCTTGGCAGTTTGTAGTTGATTAGATGCAATAACTAAATCTAAGAGAGACTCGTTCCTACAACTATAACGAGTTGGCTCATTAACCAGTTGAGACAATTCATAACTGTATAGTATGTTATGCAACTGTTCAACATCAGCATTTTTCTGTGACAATAAATTTATATTAAAATCGCCAGCACATATGAGCTGATCACAGCTGATCAACAAACTACCAATAGCTTCTTCAAATTCATTAAGAAAATCTTGCATTGATGACAAGCCAGGTGGCCTATAAACGACTCCTATGACCATTTTCACTTTATTCAACTTAAACTTGATAAACAAGGCTTCAAACGTATGAAAATTACTTGGACATACCTGAATATGCTGAATTCGAGTACTCAAGTATATTGCTACCCCACCGCCTCGACCAGCCCTGTCATTCCTAAGTATTTTATATCCTTCAATAGCCACTTCCCTGTCTGATACGGTACCAGATAACCAAGTTTCACTAAGCAACAGAAAAGTAAAGTCCTCCTGTAACACATGCGTTTTCAAAGTTCCAAAATGTGGTAAAAGTGAACGTACATTAACATGCGCCACTGATATGTTTTTTAAAGAACTAGCCATAATTGATTCTACTTTTCAAATAGGAAAGATAATCATGATACAAAGGACATTGCTTGTCTGTGGCAGAGTGATTCAGAGGTAGCTTAGCTTTATATTTATCATTATATATAACACAATTGCAGCACTTCACTTCATCTGATTTACAATCCATAACAGGATGACCCTCAGAACACTTTGAACAAGTCAAAGAACCTCGACAGTTCTGCTGATAATGACCAAACTTCATGCATTTACGACACTGCGTGACAATCAAATTATCACCAACACTACATTTTTTCCAGCCAACATATGCAAATCCCTTATCCACTAGGCGTTTTCTCAGCGACGGTAAGACCTCCAAAACAAGATTATGATGATCCTTTACAGCAGACTTTAGCTTTACAACAATCTTGATATCTGATGCATCAAAGCCATCCAAATCGTTTGCAGAAATGAAGTTATCTATGAGCGAACTATCCGTTTGATTATCAAGCTTAACATTTCGGATCATAATTCTAGGATTAAACTTTTGCGACTGATCAACTGTATATTTGTTTCCTAATTTCGATGTAACGATATTTTTCAACTTTTCCAAGTCTGCTGCTTCATTACAAAAAACAGCAGCTCCATTTTTATTCTCTTAGTTCCATTAATGCAAATATTAAATTCTGCAGGATTGACAGCTTGAGTTAGAATTTTCATGACATCATGTTGGGATTTCCCATCTTTCGTTTTAACAAGAAGAACTGGTGACTCATTACTTGTATTCCTTTTCAAAACACTGCTATATGTTTGGCTCGTTTTTTGCTCACCTGACCCTGGCACAAAAATAGCAACATCCTTTTTACTGGCAGAATGGGAATTCAAATTTGATTGCAATTCTTGAACCTTAGATATAAGCAGGTTATTTGATAATCGCATCTCCGTTACCATATCCTCATATAAATGTTTTTCACGCTTGAGACACTCAATTTCCTTAAGATGTAGCGCCAGAATGCCAGAATTCGATAATTTGTCTTCAAGAATTTGCTCACAGTCACCACAGAACCAATAAATGCAATCAATTTTGGTTAACACTTTATATGCATCATCCTTCAGGTTAACACACACATGATGGTATAACTTTTTGCAGTTTTTGCACTCAACAAACTTAGTTTTTACAACAAAATTATCAGAGCAACGCGAACACAGACTAACATCGGCCGCCATCTTCTCTCCAACTGTGCCAACTGTGGCAACGGTCACGAAGGAGAAAATTGTAAGCATGTATCAATAGAATGCTGCAACTGTAGATATGGAAATGAAAGATATAAAAAAAATTATAATATTAACCACTCACCTACCGACAAAAACTGTCCATCGTACAAATATTATCAGGAACAACAAAACTTAAGGATACAAAACGTCGATGAACTTAATTTATGTACACAAAATTCTGATGCAAAATTTCGAATTTTTAATATGAACATAAGGAGTATAAAACACAACATTGATTACTTAAAAATACTACTCGACCAAATATGGTACAATTTTGATCTAATAGTTTTAACTGAAACGTGGCAAGTGGTTGATATTTCTTGCTTCAATCAGCAGGGATATGACACGCTGTATAACTTTGGCACTTATAACCAAAACGATGGGGTGATAGTTTTTGTAAGAAATAAACTGCAATATAATCATGATACATTCACTTTCAGCGATGGATTCAAAGTTTTAAACATAATGATCCAAATTAACCATAACAAAATTGAGGTATCTGCAATTTATCGTCCGCCATGTTCAGAACCCCACGAGTTTTTAAAGAATATCGATTTTTTTTTCAAAATCAAAATAAAGTTCATTTAAAGCAACATATTTTCTTGGGGGATGTCAATATAAATATTTTGGACGATGATCCCATCACAAATGAATACTTGAATATCCTATCAAGTAACGGATTTCTGTCCTATATAAACCTACCTACAAGGTCCATCAGTGGCACATGTATAGATCACTGCTTTGTGAAAGACCTATCCAACAAAATTACTTGTATACCAATAATCCTACAAAGCGATATTACTGACCACTTCTCCACTATTTTACTGATATCTTCAAATGAAAAACATTCTAACATCCCTACCGTTAATAACAACCAGAAAAATTACAAATTTTTTGTCGACAATTCAAAACTAATATCAAATGTCAAACAAGAATCCTGGGAACAATTATACTCTATAAATAATATAGACAAAGCAATGGGACTGTTCATAGAGAAAATAAAAAAACTAATAGATATTAGTACCAATAAAGTAATAATTAGTCACAAAGAGAAAAGCAGAAATGCCTGGATTACCAAAGGATTAATAACATCGGCAATAGAAAAAGAAAGACTATATAATGTAATGAAACTAACGCCAACTACAGAGAATACCGACTGCTACAACCAATATAAAAATAAATTTATAGAGCTTGTAAGGCAAACCAAACGAAAACATTACCTAAATAAATTGAATAATAACTTAAATGATCCTAAGCGGCTTTGGACAACTATTGATGAGATTACTGGGAAAACAAAAGTTAAAGAGTGTGTCACTGAGTTAAATTCAACATCGGGAACAGTATTAAAAAATACTCAACAGATATGCGATGAATTTGTACAATTCTTTACTGACATAGGCGAAAATTTAGCAAGTAATATACAAGCAAATGTACAAAATACTCAGCCTCCAAAAAGAACTTTGAACTCATTTATTTTGGATAATGTCGAGCAATGTGAAGTATACACCACTGTTATGTCCTTAAAAAATCGGAAAAGTCCTGGGTTCGATGGTATTAAAAGCGAGCATTTGAAAATTATCGCCGAGGACATAACAGAACCACTCACTTACCTAATCAACAAATGCTTTGAATCTGGCATATATCCCTCAATTTTAAAAAAAGGTAATATAATACCGATACATAAATCAGGAACAAAAGCAGATGTTAACAACTATAGACCAATATCAATAATATCCAGTGTAGCAAAGGTTTTTGAAAAAGTTTTATCTACTAGAATGATTCGATACCTCACAAAATTCAAAATTTTAAGTGAAAATCAATATGGATTTACAGAAGGGAAGGCTACATCGGACGCAATAACTAAAATTGTAAATCAAATACATCAAAATATTGATAACAGAATCCCTTCAATCTGCATTTTTGTTGATTTAAAGAAAGCTTTCGACACAGTTAATCACAAATTATTATTAGAAGCATTGGAGAGAATTGGTTTCAGAGGAAACGCGTACTCACTGATTGAAAGTTATTTGTCAAATCGCCCTCAATCTGTGCAGATATCAGGATCATTTAGTAAAGAAATGTATATTAAGTGTGGTGTCCCACAAGGAACTGTCTTAGGTCCGCTGTTATTCAATATATATTTAAATGATATTTTCCAAATTAATTGTGTTGGCAAAATAACTAGTTTTGCAGATGATACTGCAATATTATATGAAGGCACTGACTGGTCTGATCTGAAAAATGTAATTGAAAATGATTTTATCAAAATTATTCAGTGGTTTAACAGTAGAAAATTAAGCATTAACTACTCTAAAACACATTTTTTACCATTTGGATCTTATGCTAGACATCTGCCAAATTACAAAAATTTCTCCTTCAATATTAATGATCAAAAAATGCAAATTAATAGAGTGCCCAGCATAAAATACTTTGGAGTGGTCTTGGATCCTCACTTACGATGGGACATCCATGTCAATTATATTTTAAAGAAAGTTAGATTTGTATCCTACAAAATTAAATACCTTGGGAATATAATGACAGAAAAATATCTTCGAACATTATACCATGCACTGATTGAGCCTCATCTCACATATGGTATATTAGCATGGGGAGCTGCATGTTCCTCACATATCTATAATTTAGATGCTTTTCAAAAAAGTATTCTAAAAATGATATTTAAAAAACCGAAACTTTATCCCACTGAAAAGTTATACGCAGATGTTCGAATGTATGATATAAGACAGCTTTATTTCTTACACAGTATCACTCACTACCATAAATTTGTAAACACCGACCAAAAAATTAAACATAATCATTATACCAGGTACAAAATTCGTGGCACAGTAGTTCCTCAACCGCATAAATCTATAATGCAGCGATCATATCTCTATTTAGCGCCTAAATTTTATGAAATTATACCTAAAGACTTAAAAGATTTACGTTTCGGAAATTGTTTCAAAAGAAATTTAAAAAAGTGGCTACATTCTATATCTAGGACTGAAATTCATAAATTCATAAATACGAACATCAACTAAATACATAATCTACTGTAGCTAATTTTTGTCCTTTTTTGTCATTTGCATTCTACTGTTTCAACTTAAATTATTGGTCCATGTACAGGCGATGCCTTCTATTGGGCCTGTTTTGATTTTATATTTATTTACTCATATTGTTTGTTATCTTTGTACATTGAGTGAATAAATATTATTATTATTATTATTATCTTAGCGATAAGCGAGGTTGGACTAAGCTTAGAACACAAATGAATTTAGACCATATAGACAGGCCGCTGGGTATTGTGGCTCACTACAGCTGCAGCACATCTTCCATGATATGACCTCTTCTTGCAATTATTCGCTTACCCCAATGTATTTTGCGATTATAGAGTTCAACTGCTCCACACTATTGTTGACCTCATCATGAATTAAACTCACTGCATTCGTAATTAAAATGGTCGCATATGACCCTTTATTGTCCATTATCAGCCTTGATAAAAAAGGCACTCAAGAACAATCACACTAACAAGAGTACAGCACAACAATTCAACAACACAAAATAGACGAACAGTAACAAGGGGAGCAAAATACTAAATGATCACTTGCTGAGAACCAAAATAACGATTTACATTCCAGATCGCTAATCGAAATACAACTTTGTTATTTTAAAAATTTACCTTGGTATGCACCCGCAGTCGTCATCCTTTCCTCTTTTAAAGTAGCGCCGACGACAGTCTAGAGCCAGCCCACCCTCTTTTCCTTTTCACCCCCCCCGTTACCTCAGCAGATAGTGCTCGTGATTGTAGGAGTCCCGTTAAAGATAACATGGCCACGCAATACAACTGTTGAAATATATTCTACTTAGCTCTACAAAATTTTTCCCGAAATCTTTGAACAACACTTCTATGTATATCAACTTGCTAGTATCATTGTAGTAGGTATAACATTACATTGTAATAACAACAGTTCATACTGTTATAACTTTATTGATTGATAAATTGTAGATTACAAAAATTATGTCTGACAATTATTGTTGTGTATTATCAAATTATCTTTGTAGGAACCTACAATACATTTGTACAGAAACATATTTTTTAGTTGTTTTACCATATTTATCCCAAAAAAGCTGAGTCCTTTGTTAAATGCATTATTTTTATTATTTTATTATGCATAGTATTCTACTGTAATTTAAATATCAAGATATCGTGTTACTCTTGATGTTACTCCAAAATATCTAGACACACTATTTTTACACATGGAAATTTATAATATAAATAATTGTTTTATGTTTAGGTGCAAATTGTGGACAAAACTCGTAAAAATAAAAATTTTCATAAATCATATACGCCACCATTCTTATTTTCTTTGTTCTTGCACGTACAACGGGAATATTTAATGAAACCTTTAGCTATTTGGCAAACATTGTCATGCCTTATTTCTTATGTTTCTCCATTCTTTTATAACAAAATGACAAAGGTAGCAAAAACGTCCAATGAGCTGGCAACATCGCAGTTCAGGTTGACAAGAATAACAAGGTCAGCTGCCAATACTTCTGCCTAGCTTGGGGTGCCGACGAAGCAGTTTCGATCGACGGGGCGTCAATTTTCCAATTTTCATTTGCATTTTTGCTGTGCAACGATTTCGGGAAAAAGTTTGGCTAGGGATAGTCTTGTAGTACCTAGTAGAGTATATGTCTTGCGGGGCCATGTTATCTTACTCAGGCCAATAATGTAATAACTTTTTTATAAATATTCCTGTTTGTAGCATATTTTTTTCCTCTTACTAGTAATGTACTTCACCAACCAGATATTTTTTTCTTATCTCTTTCATTTTTGAAATTTAGCAAATTTACATATGTAACTTCCAGAATGAATATGAATCCCTTCTTTCTCCTAATATCCCAATTCAGGGAAGAGCTGGCATATAGAAATTATAGAGCGGATTGAGTGCGCAGCGAAATTAATTTCCAATAAAGAAAATGATTAATGATGGAAGGAAGCGATGAAAGCACATCTGATCCGCAATTTTTAAAAGTGAGGTCATTTATTCAGTTGTAAATGGACTCCTTGACGTACACGTCGAATGGAGGTTTTCTGTAAAATTATCGTAAACGGGTACCCGTATGTCGATACCCAGAGTTGGAGTCAGCCTTGTGGTGGTAGATGACGCTTTCTTTCATAGTTTGTGAACCACGAGACGAGGATGATCGTCGAAGCATTCGATTGTTTCGTAGGATGTTAAGTGATAACCAAAATCTATTTTGTATTCCCGACCGTTAGTTGAGAGTAAACGATAGATGATGGACTAGTTTTGAGAATGATGTGTGAATGTTGACGTTGTACATTAGTGTTTGTATATTTTTAGGTATTTTCACACTAATTAATCTAATCTCTTTAGTCTAATCTTATTAGACGAAAATACCTCTGGTTTGTGAAATAATTGTAAATTCTGATTTTATTGATGCAAGTTGTCCAAGGGGGTATTTTAAACATGGACGCATAAAATGGGTACACCAATTTTTGTGGGACAACTTTTTATTCGATAACAAAGAATGAGAAAACGGGTTTTTTGGGATTCAATCGAATGTGTTGGCAGGAAGTGAAAAACTCTACAAATAAGATTTTTAGGTATTTATTACACCTAAAGAGTGAGACCACACGTAAAAAGATCCGTCTAATGGTAAATAAGTTATGGCCGAAAAACCAGGCAAAATGCAGGTTTCGGCACTTGCTGCTAATGCGACGATAACTCCACGCAGTAAAATATACTAAGTGACATATAAATCCGAACACCCAGTTTAAATGGTTTTATTTTAATAAAATTTTGTATAAGTACTTAATGAAGCATAATAAGTAAATGATAAAAATTTCAAAATGATTGCACTGCTTTAAAGCCCTTTGACCTTTAATAATGTGTGGATACACCCTGATGTGCTACGCATTCTCCAACGCGCCTAGGCATGCTTCTGATCAGGTGGTCAATGTCCTCCTGTGGTATCTCATTCCAGGCAACCACCAACTCTTCTCGAAGTGCTTCTAGAGTCTGAGGAGGACGTTGCAAATTAAGCAATCTCCTACCCATCATATCCCACACGTGCTCAATTGGGGATAAGTCGGGAGATCTTGGTGGCCATGGTAACAATGTGACATCATTATGTTGAAAGAAGTCTATTGTGACTCTTGCAATATGTGGTCGGGCATTATCTTGTTGGAAAGTTGGATCTGCCAGGGTGTCAAGATAGGGTGAAAGATGGGGTTCTAGAACTTCCTGGATATAACGCTGCGCGTTCATGTTACCTCTGATGAAGATTAAAGGTGACCTGGAACCATAAGCTATAGCACCCCAAACCATAACTCCAACAGTGTGATGAACATGTGTTTCAACAAAAAACTGTGGATTCCTCCTTTCACCACGTCGCCTTCTAACGCTGGCACGACCATCGTGCATGCCTAAACAAAATCGAGACTCGTCACTAAAGACAATACTGTTCCATTCCTGATCCCAGAGTGACCGTTGTCTGCACCACTCAAGGCGATTACGTCGGTGTTCTCGAGTTAAAGGGAGGACCCAGTGTGGCCGGTATGAAAACAAGCCAAAACTTCTCATTCGTCGGTAAACACTTCGCATGCCAATAGGTCTTCCGTGTTCTGCAAACCATTCATTTGCAATGGACCTGGTAGTGGAGAAACGATCCCTTAAGGCCAATAATCTTAGGTGGCGATCTTCACGGTCTGTTGTTCTACGGCGGCGTCCAGTGCCCCTTGCTCCTTGCGTACGGCCTTCTCGAAGCCATGCCTGACAACACCTAACCACAGTGTCTACACTTCTTTGCACTCTAACTGCAATTGCCCGAAAAGAAAGTCCAGCTCCCCGAAGTCCACTATACGGCCCCTATCAAACTCATAAGTTGACGAAATCGTACAGGTCTCTTTACTCTAGGCATAGTAACCGATCGTATAGGATGTCAAGAACCAAAATCCGCCAACGTTGATTCTTTACTGCGGCTGAAATATTCATTTTTAGAGCGTTAGTGAATTAAAAAAAAGCAGTATAAAAACCGGAGTGTCCAAGTGATAAGGCTGAACATTTTTTTACTTGTTATTTACAGTAAGATAAATACATTCACCAACTTTTATTAAAACAAAACCATTTAAACTGGGTGTTCGGATTTATATGTCACTTAGTAAAGTTATGGCCGTCAACCTAGGCAAGATGCAGGTTTTGGCATTTGTTGCTAATGCCACGGTAATTCCACGCAGCCACATGAAATTCTTCATATCCGTAGGCTTCATACTTTTTAGTAACCAGAACAAAATTGGAGTCGATTGGTCAAGTAGTCTTTGAGAATTTCTAATTGTTTATCCCAAAACACCTGTCTTCAAGGCCATCACTACTAGTTTACTGAGCAATATTATAGGGTTCGTTCAAAAGGATATTTTATATCGAAATACATGGGTTTACCTTGCCGACACAAATCACAAACCATTCCGAAAGATAATTGTTGCTTTATGCGAAAAACGAAGGGTTACCTTTTTTCTTCTAAATAAATTCAAACATTTCGTATTTATGAGTATTTGAACAGATTCGCAACGATATTCGAAAAACATAGGTTATCATACCCATTTTAAGACAAAGCGGGTGTATTCATCATCTTTTGTTGCGAAGATTTTTCCATACTGTTGTGTATACATATTTGGAGCTGAAATTCCTACACGGCCACAGATGAGCCCTAAAGTTTATAAAAATAAATATTTGATACCTAAGTGAGCTGAACTGTTTATAAAGTTAGCACGCAAAATGAAGACACAATTATGTTTCAAACTGTCTTAGACTAGTTAGGATGTACGAGTAGCATGTGCTAAATGGCTGCATTATTGATCACTGCAAATAAGTAGGTCAGGTAATCCAGTTTCTTTACGAAAAAATATAATTTCCTGGACCCTCTTTCTAAATGTTTTAGTATAGTATAAGTCTGTTTTCTAAATCTCGTACGACTAATGGTTTGTTCGCACAGTAGTCGGTAACTTGTCGGTGACTGTCAAAATCAGAATCAGAGAGATGTTACCTGTTCGTACAGTTTGCCGACTGCTAATCCGCTTCTCCCAGCTCACATTCGTCGGAAAATTTCTGAAAAGAGGGCTGCGATTAAGCAAGCAAAAAGGTCTTGTCATCCTGATGACATTCGTAGAGCGACGAATCTCGTCCATGAAGTGAGAAATGCACTCCATGAATTCCGCAATGAGCAGTGGAGCGACTTTCTGGAGGGGATGCTTGAATCAAGTATTCCTCTCTGGAAAGTCGCAAAATCGGTCAGAAACGGAAGGCAAGAACAACTACCACATATTCGTGGTCCTGGAGGCATAGTTTTCAGGACTGAGGATAAAGTGGAGGTTTTTGCTGACGTCATGGAAAGGCAGTTCTCTCCCAATTATGATCTGGACAATGACCTTGATGAGGAACGACAAATTGTAAGATCTGTCAGGAGATACTTCAGAGCGAATGGCGATACCAACATCGGTGCTAGCATCGGTGACTCCTTTTTAGAAGATTCTTCTACGGAAGACTCTTCAGATGAATCACAGCATAGCACATCAACGGAATCCTCTGAGATTCCGTTTTGCACACCAGCAGAGCTCCAAGGCCACATTAAGGACCTAAAGGTGCGTAAAGCACCTGGAGAGAATCAAATCCCCAACAAAGCACTGAAGTTGGTTTCACTCAAGGCTTTGACTTATCTGGTGGCAATAATCAATGCAATGCTCAGAACTCATTACTTTCCTAAAACGTGGAAGGTCGCTGAAGTCATCATGATCCCAAAGAAGGCAGGTTCGATATTCCTCCAGGATTACCATCTCATTAGTCTGCTGTCAGCTCCTTCTAAGCTCTCTGAAAAGGTGATTTATCGTCACCTTGAGAATTTCTCGTCAGATCACCATGTAATTCCTGACGTGCAATTCGGATTTCGGTCTGAGCATAGTACGGAACTACAGGCAGTTAGACTGGTGGAGCATGTAACCAGGGGGTTCACCCTGAACAAAAGTACTGGTATCTTGCTTTTAGATGTATCAAAGGCATTTGACAAGGTGTGGCACATGGGCCTCTAGTATAAGCTCATCCAAAAGGGTTTTCCAGTTTGGCTACTAAAACTGATGAAATGTTTTTTGCATCATGTGTGTAAGAATCCAATATTGCGTCTATAAGAAAAAAATAAGTTGATACTGGAGGAGAAGAGACGAAACGTCATATTGAAATTCTAATTGGACCGTCTTATAGAGGAGAAAATGTGGCAGAGTTGATGTCCAATTTATTTTGAAATCCCACCATATTCGTAAATAATGTCAGCAGAAAATTAGAACCATTTTGGGAAATTTCGTTTTTTACGTTTCCTTCCGGAAGTACTTTTAATTTCAAAACTTTCTAAGCTACATTTTGCTGATTATCTCAATACGCAACTTTGCCCCTATTTAAGCGACTTCATATCCTTAACGTTTCCAAGATCCCAATGATGAGGGTCGAATTTAAAATATATTATTTCCACCTCAGCAGAAACGGTCGGGCATTCCCTCTCCGTGGGCACCCGTGAAAAAAAGCTGTATCACAAAATCTCCAGAATTCATTATCCAGTTTTTTTTTCATCATAGCTAGAATATATATATATATATATATATATACAGGGTTATCCAAATTAAGTGTCCACCATTAGTAACTTTGTTATTAGTGAAAATACAAAGTTGTTTGAATTAGCAAACTAGTAGCATTTTTAACAATTGAGAGTCGTTATTTTGATTTTTTTCAGTAAAATAACATTTTTTAAATGGAAACCCCTGTATATTATATTTTTTTCTGTTAAAGCATCAAATTTTAAACAAAAAAGTTTACAATAACTTTTCTCCTAGGTTACAAATTGTTGAAGTTATGGCCTCCAATCTGAAACAATTAAATTGTATCGACAAACTTTATTTTCAACATCAACTTATAATCTTACAAAATACAATAACAATTTTTTTTTAAAGAAGATGCTCGAAAACACCACCTTGTTCTTCAATACATTTTTGGGCACGTTTTTCAACTGCTCGAACTGTCTTAAGTATGGTCCTACCATCTATCTTAGTTATCCTTTCCCTAACTGCAGTCTTTAACGCGTCAAGGTTATCGTACCTTCGCTTGTAAATTTGGTTCTTTAAGTAACCCCACAAGAAGTAATCAAGTGGGTTTAGATCTGGTGATCTGGGAGGCCACTGTATTGGGCCATTTGTTCCTATCCACTGATCATTAAAAGTAGTACTTAGAAAATGATAAGTCTTCTCTCTGGATCCCCTGCCAAAAGCGTTTGAACTGGTCGGTACTTATACGGAATAAATTTGTATTTTTTTAAAATCCTTTGAACAGTACCATAACTGAAATTAGAGTCCTTGAGAATATCTGCTATTGAATTCTCACGATAAGCTTCAAAATATCCAATAACTGCAATTTCCGTGGCCTCGCTTATTATGAATTCTTTTTTTGCCCTTGTTTTAGCAAAAACATTTTCGTTGCCCCTAAATTTTCGATAAAGTCTCAGAAAATATCGTTCATACGGTTGAATGCGAGCGGGATATAATTCACTGTAGTATTCTCTTGCTCTCAAGGAGGATTTTCTGCATACTAAATAGCATTCTAACATATCACACTTTTCTTCATGGGAGAACATTTTTCTTTAAATTAATGACACAATAAAGCTTATAAACAAGTATTTACACTAATGTTTGACATTATTTGATTTTATCATTGTTTTCCAAAGCCTTCTAGTTGCGAGTATGTCCAGTTTAACAATTTGTCGCTTATCTTAATGCTGTCAAATCGCGAACGCCATGTTGTTTTCATAGCCGTCTTAATATTATAATACTGCAAATAATTAAAAATATTTATCGTTATTTTGACTTTATTTTTGACTTTAGCGGAAAAGTCATTATGAACTTTTTTGTTTAAAATTTGATGCTTTAACAGAAAAAAATATAATATACAGGGGTTTCCATTTAAAAAAATGTTATTTTACTGAAAAAAATCAAAATAACGACTCTCAATTGTTTTTTTTTATTTCTCATTTTTACCAGCGTTAAAAATGCTACTAGTTTGCTAATTTAAACAACTTTGTATTTTTACTAATAACAAAGTTACCAATGGTGGACACTTAATTTGGATAACCCTGTATATATATACTGTTTGTGCATACACTTCGAGGCTGGGCGACAAGGGAACAAGAACAATACTATCTGAGTTTTATTAAAAGTCATTCACAATACTTTGTATATTTGTCATGAATAATCACTGCAGACGTTTATTCAGAATTCTTACTATGTATTTACTTCTTCAACTTGTCATTTGATGTGTGGAATCATATTTCTTCGAATTTATGTTTATACTTTTTATATGAGAATTGAATGGGAATTACTGAGTAAATCTACTTGAAATTTTTGGGTGCTGTTTCTTTTTCTATAAAGTGTCCATGATTTCATCTCTAGAGGAAAATTCGGGCACATTCAGGCAGTTGGACTAAAAATCCTAGATCATTCTGGTGTACAGCAAATGAACATACCCCAACTTTTCCAAAATTGTCTACTCCATTCTGAAAAATTTTACATTCGAATAATGATTACTGGCAAATTATCTATTGACTAATTTGACAGTCATCAAACGGTCAGAAGTTTATGTACTTACAGCGGATGACTTGTCGCTAATCGGTCTTACCTTTCTCAGCCAACTCGTAACGTTCTCATGTACGCAATCAATATAGTCAGCGACGTGTGTGACAGCTAACTGCGTAAACTAGGTCATGACTTGTCGCCAACTATCAGTTTGCTGATTGTCAGCAAGCAGGCTGTACGAACAAACCATAAAACGACTGCGAGTTCAAAATATTGGAAAATAAACTCGAGAAAACGAAAAAACAGTAGACAATATCAACCAATTGTAGCGAACTGTCCGTCTTCAAAATTAGGAAAAATGCTCGGTATTAGTCCCTAATATATTATTTAAAGTTTCAGCATTGTATCTTGCATAGTAAGAGTATTCTAATAGATTTGATATGCCTTCAACGTTTGCTTGACGTTTGTCAGTGTCAAGTGTAGTGGTATAAGGATCCAGTAAACCAACAGGCGTCGTAGCATAATGAGAGAGAGCGGTTATTTCTGAACCGCAGGGCGGAGGTTCAAATCCACAAAGCTCCTTTCTTTGCTATCAATTTTTTTTTAATGCTCTTGAAAACTATACAAGGTACAATGTTGAAACTTTAAATAATGTATTAGGAACTAATACCGAGCATTTTGCTTAATTTTGAAGACGGTCAGTTCGCCACAATTGGTTGATTTTTGTTGTTTTTTCGTTTTCCCGAGTTAATTTTCCAATATTTTGAACTCGCAGTCGTTTTAATCGTACAAGATTTCGGAAACAGACGTATATTATATTAAGACTTTTAGAAAAAATGTACACGGAATTATATCTCTTCGTAAAGAAACTGGATTACATGACCTACTTATTTGACAAAGTCATGCAGTCATCCATAGTGCAGCCATTTAGCACATGCTACATACTAACTAGACAGTTTGAAACATAATTGTGTCTTCATTTTGCGTTCTAACTTTATAAACAGTTTAGCGCATTTCAGTATGAAATATTTTTTTTTAACTTTAGGGCTCATCTGTGACCGTGTAAAAATTTCAGCTCTAAATGTATACACAACAGTATGAAAAAAGCGTTAAAAAAATTGTTTTTCTCGCAACAAAAGGTGATGGACACATCCGCTTTGTTTTAAAATGTGTATAATAACGTATGTTTTTCGAATATCGTAGCGAATCTGTTCAATTACTCATAAAGTACGAAATATTTGAATTTTTTTAGAATAAAAAACGTAACCCTTCGTTTTTCGCGTAAAAACAAGAATTACCTTTCGGAATGGTTTGTGATTTATGTCGTTAAATTCGTGTATTTCGCTATGCTCTGTGAAAGAACCCTGTTTATTGCTCAGTAAACTAGTAGTGATGGGCGGAAGGCACGTATTTTGGGATAAACAATTAGAAATTCTCAAAGACTACTTGGGCAATCGACTGCAATTTTGTTGTGGTTACGGATTTGAAGAATTTCAAGTAGCTGCGTGAAATTATCGTCGCATTAGCAGCAAGTGCCAAAACCTGCTTTTTGCCTCAGTTTTCGGCCATAACTTCTTTACTATTAGTCGGATCTTTTTACTCCAGTCTCATTCTTTAGGTCTCATAAATACCTAAAAATTTTATTTGAAGAGTTTTTGGGTTCCTGCCAACACTTTCGATTGAATCCCAAAAAACACGTTTTTTCATTCTTTGTTGTCGAATAAAAAGTTTTCTCCACATAAAAATCGGTGTACCCATTTTATGCGTCCATGTTTTAAATACCCCCATGAACAACTTGCATCAATAAAATCAGACCTTAGAATTATTTCGGGGAAATTTGCTAATAAAGCAGCTAATCAATGTATGGATCTCCTATCTGCATGGGTATTACATATCTTGAAAATTTTGTCGTTTTTTTTGACATTCTATAGTTTTTTGTGACATTATCTAGGTTTTTCTACAAGATGTCAACGTAGCGCTAGCTGTTGTACACTTGTTGTGTACTCGTTCCGTAACTGTACGTATTGGCTCTAATGTGAAGTAACATCTGCTTCACAGATGCCATTATTGGAGGTCTCAGTGCATAGGTGCATAGTGAGGAAGAATATGTGTTGATGATAATTCCATTGGTTTCTTGTCTCAAATACACTTACTTGACATGTATTCAAAGCTAGAAATTAGTTGCACATCCGCTCTTATGAAAACTTTGAAAAGAAAATTTAGTAAATGTTCTCTTAATGATAAATATCTATGAAATATAAGATATAAATAAAGCAAATAAAGCAGTGTTTTATTTGCCTTATAAGAATTGGGTTTTGGAATCCATATATGGTTTAACAATTAAGTTTCAAATACAAAAGTTTGATCGAAAGTTATCATTCCCCGACAGCAACAATATTTACTCTATGAGTTGTTAGAGTCAAATGGAAAAAAAATTGTTTGCTCTCATAGGCTGGCACACCTTAATGCAGGCGTTGAAAGAAGATCTTATTCTAAACGGATAATTTAAAAAAGATAGAAGAACTGGGACAATCAAATCAAATTTGAGGAGATCAACTTTGAAGCTATCGACACTTTTGAGAGATTTACATTTTGAAGAGTAGTCCAATTTGTTTCACTTTCAAGGAGGAGTAAGTATAGCTACTCCTGATGCCATTTGAAGTAAATATTCTGAAGTCTACACGCGTATAAATACGTGGTATACTGTTATGTGGCGAGTGTGCACTCGGAAGACAGTTAAAAGGCTTTGTCGCACGTAACGAGTGGCGAGAAGGTACACTCAGTCCGCTCTATAATATCTATAACAAAAGATCGAGATAGCTTTTCGGGCCCGGTTTTATTTACCGCACCGAGTGTCATTCACCGCGCTGTCTGGCTCTACGCATTTATGTTCATATAATGCTTTCCATAAAATCAGTCTTTAAAATATTATACATTGGAAGCCTGTAGGATCAAACATGCCTGCCAGTGATAGTCGTTACAAATGGTATGAAAAAAAGATCATCAAATTTATACAACTGAACGTCATTTCTAATTTTAACGTTAGAGTTACGCCCCCTAGTAGCCACTCTGAGAAGCTGAAAACAATTCCCATCCATTTATTTTGGCTACCTTTGTTGTACTTTTTTTAACATCAGGCGTTAGTGGATTAATGCGACTCGTATTTGAAGCAGTAGTATCACAACAGATAAGTTGAACTTTATCTGCAAGATTCCAATCAATAATAGCATCCTAAACTGCCTGAGCCTGCTCGCTGCCTAAAGAGTAAGTTATCCAATTTGGGCACAGCGATAAGTTTCTCCTTATTTTCATACGTTATAACAATCGGTAGACGTTCTTCTCTAGACTTGCGTGCATTTAAAGGTGGCAATAATTTGACATCACAGTGTACAGTTACAGTACGCGGTACCTCGCTTTGGAAATCAAGCTTAATAGCTTTTGCGAGCTGCTGTCGCTTTTCGGTATGAATTTTTTTAATGGAGGACTTGCTTATAGAAAACTCGTGCTATGTCTAAGTACCTCAATGGTTGCTTTAATAATAAAAACTGCATTTTTCATATTCAACTGACTCTTGTCGATGTTGCTAAAACACTCCTTGTGTTTTGCTTCCATTTTTTGCAAACATCTACAACTTGGTATAACTAGTTCCTTAGTCGGTATACGCGCCTTTTCCCAGTAAATAATTCACTCGCAAATAGTAAGATAGGCGCTCTCATTGACGCGTAATTTCACCTCCCGGATATTATAGAACAAAACTGCTAGTACTTGTCGATTAGAGGGAAGTTTCGAATCGGTAATTTGATGCTTTACGTCCACTATTAAAAATATTCCATTTTTAAAACTGCGTAATTCCTGTGACATGTTGTCTGAACGAAAACAGTGCGTTTAATAATAAAACTGCAATACCTTAACTAGTGCGCGCCTAATATGCAAGTTTTGACATGTTTCAACGCAACTCGCCACGGGTTGCCCTGGGTAGAGAAAACTCTATTTACAATTGTTTTGACGTTGTTCAAGCAAAATTAGAGGGTATGCGTTTAAAAAAAGAACTTTTATTTTTTGTGACACCCTTATCCGACAAATTTTACCCGCATATGCACTGTTACGAAAGAAGTTGATATCTCAAAAAAAAAAATGTAATAAAAGCCCTACAGAAATCGAGATAACAAAATAATACAGTTTAACACTTCACTTACTCATTGACGTGTAATTTCACCTCCCGGGCATTATAGGACAAAACTGCTAGTACTTGTCGATTAGAGGGAAGTTTTGAATCGGTAATTTGATGCTTTACGTCCATTATTAAAAATATTTCATTTTTAAAACTGCGTAATTCCTGTGACATGTTGTCTGAATGAAAACAGTGCGTTTGTTAAAAAAACTGCAATACCTTAGCTAGTGCACGCCTAATATGCAAGTTTTGACATGTTTCAACGCAACTCGGCACGGGTTGCCCTGGGTACAGAAAACTCTATTTACAGTTGTTTTGACGTTGTTCAAGCAAAATTAGAGGGTATGCGTTTAAAAAAAGAACTTTTATTTTTTGTGACACCCTAATGTCACAACTTATCCGACAAATTTTAACCGCATATGCACTGTTATGAAAGAAGTTGATATCTCAAAAAAAAAAATGTAATAAAAGCACTACAGAAATCGAGATAACAAAATAATACAGTTTAACACTTCACTTACTTATAAAACCTGTCCAAAAATGTTTCCAAAGACTGCAATGCAAGCTTGGGCGCGTGTAATCCAATTTCGGCGCACTAATTCAAATACACCTCCTTCCTGCTGTGCCTGAAGGCTCAAATTATCGGCAGCCACTGTGATTCGGTCACGCAATTCTTCAATATTCTGAACTGGAGTATGGTATACCTTGTTTTTCAAGTATCCCCATAAAAAGAAGTCCAGAGGATTTAGATCGGGAGACCGTGGAGGCCATGCAATTGGTCAACCCCTTCCGATCCAGCGTATCTGATATACCTGATTCAGACAAAAAGCCGCTCGCAAATTTTGCCCTGCTTCTCCGTACGCTAAAACAATGTCCACTAACTCCTCATTAGTGCCATTTTTATTAATAAATAACTAAAAACAAACTCGCAAAATACTTTCTTATTTAACTTCACAAAAAGCGACTGTTCTTCATTCAGATCACTCACGATACATATTAAGCCTTATTTACACGTTCTTATCAGTATGAAAAAACAAAAAATTCGTGGTATTTTGTTTTTGTCAATTATTTGGTACAACATTTGCTAAAATAAATTATTAATGCGTGTTCTAATATCACGACGATGTACGCAAAATACAGAAATTTATTTTTCAATTTATTATTGAAACTCAGGTTTATAACTTAATTTCTGCACTAGTTTTATTACATTTATTTTTGAGAAATCAACTTTTTTCGTAACAGTGCATATGTGGTTAAAATTTGTCGGATAAGCTGTGAAACACCCTGTATATATCAATTAATCCATATTAGATGGAAAAAGACTGTCAAGGATTTCTTTCTCTCCTAATTCTTATGGTCTGTAATGAGTAAAGTCAAAGAGCTCTTGACATAAGTCAATTTTTTGACAGTTCTGTCATTCAATTCGTATATTCAGTGTTATTTTTTAAAAGTGCGAGTGTACATATTTTGTAAAGAGCAGTACACACCTGAAGAAGGTAGATGTTTTCTCTGGTAAGTATTATTATTATGTTGATACAACGCTGTCACTTTGGCAGGCATTGATAGATAATGGAGTCAACAGGATGCACCATAACTACGCAATTTTGGTAAGAAATAATGCAAAATATAGGCTTGGCTCCTTCCAATCTATCCGAATTCTTTGGTATATATCAATTCGAACTACTTCCATTTGAAATTTTGCAAATGTATATGCTGTTGGATATTTTTAAAAATCAATGTATGTTAGGCCTTACATTATTATTAATGGTATTATTGTTATTATTATGTGTGGCTTCATTTGGCCAGACAAGCATCCTATCAGTTTTGAAAATCACAAGATCAGTTTTAAGTGTTACATCAATTAAATAGTTTTGTAGTCGACATCGTTGATAAAAAATTTGGTGAATCCAGACTATTGTAGCAGTGCGGAAACATCTTTATGTTGACATTGTACGTCGAAGAGGAGTCGAAGTTACGATGTCCATATCAGAAAAGTTTCGTGGAATCGTGAGACCACCATATCTTCCACTCGGAACCTAAACGACCAAAATGTTTGTCCTTGGCTATCGCACAGTATCTGAGTCGTAAATCTCGTCCGGTTTATTTATGGCATTGCATTATTGCTTTGGCGCTATTCCCAAAGCAAAACATGCCTTATATGCAGTTTCTACACTTCCCTGTTAACAGGTCACAGTTACATTTAATTAACGTCTATACTTCGTCCAAATTCTGACCGTACGGTATCAAAGGGGTCGGTTAATACTAGGAGAAATGCTATTTAATATTTAATTGACATGTGAAAGACGAGCACAACGATTCATCAATGGATATTAACCAGAAATAGGCAAAAAATGTGCAGGGTTATGTGATAAGAGTATTTCTGGAGTTTAAATTTATATTTGGTGTATCTCAATAACATAATATTTGAGTGACTGTTATGAGCTAAAGCACAGGTATATTTGATTTTACTAATTGTTAAATGTGCGAGAGCCACTGCAGATGTAAGTCACAGAAGGCAAGTTTGGTTATTTTAAGCAAATTAAAGAATTATTTGCCGTGTACGAGTAAGGTAATTAAAACGTATTATTAGTTTGTCGTTAAAGATACATTTTTCCAAGTTATCTGAATAATAATGATTTTATTTTATATTGTTTCTGCGTATGATTGACTCTATACTTCCTATCGCTTCGGAACAGCTGCTGGTACTTTTCTTTGCAGTGCAATGGCATCAAAAAGTCGTAGGTTTTGTCGGAACATTAATGCACTTTTTCGGTTTTTCATGGTAACCTCATTTCTTTGGACCTCTGAAGTGCTACAGTTTTTCAACAATATTTGATAGCTGATTATAATAGCTTTTGATTCGTACTTATATACTATACTAAGTGACATATAAATCCGAACACCCAGTTTAAATGGTTTTATTTCAATAAAATTTTGTATAAGTACTTAATGAAGCATAATAAGTAAATGATAAAAATTTCAAAATGATTGCACTGTTTTAAAGCCCTTTGACCTTTAATAATGTGTGGATGCACCCTGATGTGCTACGCATTCTCCAACGCGCCTAGGCATGCTTCTGATCAGGTGGGCAATGTCCTCCTATGGTATCTCATTCCAGGCAACCACCAACTCCTCTCGAAGTGCTTCTAGAGTCTGAGGAGGACGTTGCAAATTGAGAAATCTCATACCCATCATATCCCACACGTGCTCAATTGGGGATAAGTCGGGAGATCTTGGTGGCCATGATAACAATGTGACATCATTATGTTGAAAGAAGTCTATTGTGACTCTTGCAACATGTGGTCGGGCATTATCTTGTTGGAAAGTTGGATCTGCCAGGGTGTCAAGATAGGGTAAAAGATGGGGTTCTAGAACTTCGTGGATATAACGCTGCGCGTTCATGTTACCTCTGATGAAGATTAAAGGTGACCTGGAACCATAAGCTATAGCACCCCAAACCATGTGGATTCCTCCTTTCACCACGTCGCCTTCTAACCCTGGCACGATCATCGTGCATGCCTAAACAAAATCGAGACTCGTCACTAAAGACATTACTGTTCCATTCCTGATCCCAGAGTGACCGTTGTCTGCACCACTCAAGGCGATTACGTCGGTGTTCTCGAGTTAAAGGGAGGACCCAGTGTGGCCGGTATGCAAACAAGCCAAAACTTCTCATTCGTCGGTAAACACTTCGCATGCCAATAGGTCTTCCGAGTTCTGCAAACCATTCATTTGCAATGGACCTGGTAGTGGAGAAACGGTCCCTTAGGACCAATAATCTTAGGCGGCGATCTTCACGGTCTGTTGTTCTACGGCGGCGTCCAGAGCCCCTTGCTCCTTGCGTACGGCCTTCTCGAAGCCATGCCTGACAACACCTAACCACAGTGTCTACACTTCTTTGCACTCTAACTGCAATTGCCCGAAAAGAAAGTCCAGCTTCCCGAAGTCCCACTATACGGCCCCTATCAAACTCACTAAGTTGACGAAATCGTCCAGGTCTCCGTACTCTAGGCATCGTAACCGATCGTAAAGGATGTCAAGAACCAAAATCCGCCAACGTTGATTCTTTACTGCGGCTGAAATATTCATTTTTAGAGCGTTAGTGAATTAAAAAAAAGCAGTATAAAAACCGGAATGTCCAACTGATAAGGTTGAAAATTTTTTCACTTGTTATTTACAGTAAGATAAATACATTCACCAACTTTTATTAAAATAAAACCATTTAAACTGGGTGTTCGGATTTATATGTCACTTAGTATATATGAGATAAGGATCCTATGCATGGGAATCCAAATACCTGTGGGAGATGTAGCTCAGGTTATATTAGGAATAAGCTGGGTTCATGGTTCATTGAGGTATTTGGAAGAAAAATGATTGGCCAAATCGTTTTTATTTTTTATGACTTTATTTCAAGAGAAATCAAAAAGCTAATGGAACCTTTCCATTGTCACTTTTTAGGCTCGGTGTTTTTAAATTGTATGCCCAATGTTTCGTTTTTGGAAAACCATGGTCAAATTTATTGTTTACGAATTGAAGAATGTAACAGGTGGTACATTGTACATTTCCTTAGTTATAAAGAAAGATGTTTTTGTTGTATTTAAGTAGGCATTGCAGAAAATGGTTGATAAAAGATTATGTGATTACCGATAAATGCATATCACCTATGACATAATGATATGATGGGGTCAAATTTTATTAAATGATGCTTAATCTATTGATATTCGGGATAATGAACACATTTTTGACATTCTTTTCATTTCATTCACAATAGATGTTAGAATAGGTTGCAATTATTGTCTAAACATCAATATGATCTTCTAACGGTAGAATTCAAGATACCACGCAACATTTTATGTCTAATCATACTATAATCAACTGCTGTTCAGAGAGGGGATATTTCCCAACAGTGGAAATAAGCTATAGTTGTTTCGCTACCTAAGTGTTCTGATCCTACTATGGTCAACTGAGACCGATCAGGTTACTGCCTTAGTACGCATTGTTTACAAGCAGCTCTACACCTACTTATATGCTAACAAAGTCCATTTAATTCTAAACAATCAATGGATTTCGACAAGGTCATAATACAGCTTCGGAACTATGTCTTTTAACAAACAATATAACAATGGCATTTGACAACCACCTTACTTCTTGACTTTACTAAGTAACTTCACTTCTTGTGTCCTACCTTGAAAATCGGTTTCAAAAAGTTCGTAGAAATCAATAGTACTCTACTGCACAAAAGTTGGTTCTGTGTTAGGACCCCTGTTATTTTCATTATATATCTCAGATTTAGAAGCAGGGGTAACATCGTGCAGCGTATAATATTTTGCCGATGATACCCAGATTTTCTATTCACTAAGGAGTAATGACTTGGAGACAGCTAATAATAAAATTAATCAAGATCTTGCCCAAATCGAAAAGTTTAGTAGCAGTCATAATCTTTGTTTGAATCATATAAAGGCAAATGTGTTGCTATACAACAAAAAGGAGTGCTTTAAAAAATGGACATAAACATAAATTTAAAAGGTAATGAAATAGTTCCTGTGGATCATTCGAAGAACCTAGGTGTCATAACGGATGATGATTTAAAATTTGTTGAACACGTAAACTATCTAATTCCTTAGTGCTACCCTATTCTCAGAGTTTTATTTGCAAATAAGGCTATGTATATTACATAAATCTGAAAAAAAGCAATTGTGTGATGTGAATCTTTCTTGATTTCAAACATAATATATTGCTTAGTGGTTTACTATCCCTACTTAGAAAGAACAAGAAACCGTATTTAAAGTATTATGAATACGTGTTCCAGACTTGTAAAAGATCTCAGAAAATATGATCTTATTCAAAGACCATTAATGACCTCAAAACTGATAAAATGTATAAATACCAGCTCCTAAGTCTGACGCACAGGGTTCTTTATTTAAAAACACCGTCATATTTAGTAAACAAATTCATACGTAGAGGAAATACCTGTGGCATTGATATTAGATATAGAGAGAATTTTTCAATTCCATCCCACAGCACATCTCTATTCCAGAATACATATATTTACAACAAACTAATTCATTACCTAAATTCAAGCAAAAAGTGAAAGAAATTCTACTTGATCAGTAGGGAAATCTGTTGTAAGTCATGAGTGTTAACTGGCTTTATGTTTTATTTATGCCTTTACAATGATTATCCTTTTTGCCGTTATCAACACTTATGACGGATTGCGGGGCATCACTTCTGGGGCTCCGGCTGGTCGGGCCCAACCGCGATCTGGGCAAGATAGTGCGCAATCCGGTGTGTTAGCAGAGGCACCAAAGTGGCCTGGCGACGGGCAGCGGCAGAGGCCTGCTGGTGGGACACCGGATGGCGCATCTTCGCGGAAGAGACCCGGCACGGGTTTTTCTACAAGATGTTAACTTAGCACCTAGTTGTACGTGTTGTCTAAGCGTCATGAGGCTTGTTATCAGTCTTTGGCTCTGATGTTATGTAAAATCTGCTTCAGAGATGGCATTACTTGAGGTCTAAGCTGTAAGTTGTATGTGTTGACGATAATTACATTTGGGTTCTTGTCTCCTCACTTAATTGAGATTCAAAGCTAGAAGTTATTTGCGCAGCTACTTTTTCTTATCCATTCTGAAAATTACATATACAAATTTGCTGAATTTAAGAGGGATAAGAAATAATTATATTCAGTATACACTGTCGAATTGCATGCCATATACATGCTAACAGTAATTACACACAACGCGGGCGCGGTGATGATTTCCAGTAATTCCTCAGTTTTTCATAATTTATAACTTTAAACATAACCTCTCTTCAAAAAGCACAACATGAAAATAACCTTTTGGGCACAGCTAATAGATATACTTCATTGGCAGCATATTCAGTAATGATTTTCTCACACAGCAGATATCACTGATTTTATACAGATGCAGACCCATACACATAATCATCCAGATGCCATCTTGCTAATCAACCTACTTTCTCCTCAGAGATAAAAGCTACAGACATGGACCACTCGGCCTCACAAAATATATGCAACCAATAATGCGCGTAGTTTAGTTGAGTGATTCCTCCATAGATGGACGTTCACAACGATTCTAGTGAGCAAACGTGGAATGACTGTTTGCGCCCTAAAAACTACCTAGTTTGTGTAAGTATACACAATATTGTAGACACGTTTCTGCATGTGAGTCACCCTGTAAATGTATCGCTTGACACTTGGAATGCTAAGAAAGCCACTGCTGGCATACACATTTCAACAACCACTTACGACCTTGCGTATTCGTGAAACCAAGGCCACGCTGAGGCACAGGCCCTCTTAGTTCATTCTAATATTGTTCTAACAGTTGAAAGGTGTCTGTGTGTTGTGATTTTGTGAATAGTGTCCATATCAAGTTCAGGTCAAGGTTCGATCAATCAAACGGTGAGGTACTGAGTATCTTTTATTGTTTTGCTGTACTGCATGTCATGTGTATTTTCTATACCATGGTACCCTTATAATCATGATAATAATTGTAATAAGTCTAAGCTAGTCAGATGAGATATATTTATCAATAGTTAAGATAAAGTTAAAGGTAACTTAGAGTCAAACATCTACACAGGTCTGACGCCTCCATATCCTGGAGGCTGTTATGAGACCTACAGAGCCGGGTTGCCATCGGGGGATTACTGCTCGGTTTCTTCTGTCAGGGGAAATGTCGGGGCGTATTGGGTATTGACACAACAGTCATTCGCCGGCGTGGTATCCTGGGTCTGTGTGACCGCCTAGGTTCTTCTCGAGGCAGTCGCAGGACTCTGAAAGAATCTCATGGCAAGATGTGTATAGGGATTGTTACTTAAAGTTGTCCGCTGCTCGGTTATCTCTCAATCAGAGGTAACGTCGGAGCTTTTGGGTATTGGCACGGCAACGTGATATCCTGGTTTCTAGGCTGCTTTTCGTAACAATCAAGTACTCGGCATATCTGTCTAAGCACCGATTATAAAGGTATCCATATCGGGCGTGACTTCAATGCGGTAGGAAGCTACCATTCCCCGAGTATGGACACGAGCGTGACTTCCATGCGGTAGGAAGCTACCGTACCCCTGATCATGGACATGGGTGTGACTTCAATGCGGTATGAAGCTACCGCTCCCCCGTGCGAGGTATTATATTTCCATGTCAGGCGTGACTTCAATGCGGTAGGAAGCTACCGTTCTCCTGATCATTGTCACAGGTGTGACTTCCATGCGGTAGGAATCTACTGTTCTCCTGGTTGTGGACGTGGGTGTTACTTCCATGCGGTATGATGCTACCGTTCCCCCATTTGGGTATTGACACGGCAACGTGATATCCTGGTTTCTGGGCTGCTTTTCGTAACAATCAAGTACTCGACATATCTGTCTAAGCACCGATTATAAAGGTATCCATATCGGGCGTGACTTCAATGCGGTAGGAAGCTACCATTCCCCGAGTATGGACACGGGCGTGACTTCCATGCGGTAGGAAGCTACCGTTTCCCCGTGCGAGGTATTATATTTCCATGTCAAGGCGTGACTTCAATGCGGTAGGAAGCTACCGTTCCCCTGATCATGGACACGGGTGTGACTTCCATGCGGTAGGAAGCTAGTGTTCCCCTGGTTATGGACGTGGGTGTGACTTCCATGCGGTAAGATGCTACCGTTTCCCCATGCAGTGTATTGTAATTTATAATAATATAATTGAGAAATATCATGGTCATTACTATATTGTTTTGTGATTAGTATCGAGACACCTAAATTAACATAATGAATAGACAGTAAAGTTGTGCATGTCATGAGTCAGTAGAATATGGAAGGTACTCAAAAGGTTTTTCCCAAAAATAGGCTTGACCCCGACAGCGCAGTTCTATCGACCGTATCTCTCGCCAAGGAAGAACAACTCACCTGTCGTTAACGTCAGGCAGTCAGTGTGCTGATAGATGGGCTCTCAGATGAGGGGGCCCTTCCTAGGTACATTGAGTCCTTTAGGGTATGGTTGGAAGCCCAGGTGGGGGATCTGCGGCCATGGGAAGGTGTAAGGCTCATTACGATGAGCTTTGGCGACCTTCCTGTTTACCACCGCGCGATGGCCTGGTTCCCGGGTCACATTCTGAGAAATGATGTCATCACGAGAATATTAAGGATGCAAAATTCTGGAACCTTTCCCAGCGCGTGGAGACTACTGGAGAGGAAGGAGGAACCCAAAGGGGTACGAATTGTTTTCTCAGTGGATTCCATAAGCTGGGATACCTGCCGGAGCAGGCCTGGCTCCTGACCAGGGGTCGGACCAACACGGACCGACAGGAGCTGTGGCGGTAGTCAAGGCTCCTCCACAGGGGACGGGTCAGCCGGGGAAACCTCCGGAGGCTACGGCGGGACCTAGTGGAGTATCCGCAGGGAACATCGTGGTGGGCCCGGCGATTGAACGTCCCCAGAGGGTGATGACAGCGATTCGGATGGCGAAAGAATCTTCAATCGGATCCGAGAACTCCACCGTGGAAGCGGAGACGAGGGCGGCTGCGACAGGGAATTCTGTGGCGGCGACGGACGTATGCCCGAATAGGGCATCTACACACTAATCCAGGGGGATGAAGGAGGGGTCGCTCAACATCCATTGTAAGTCTCAATTTTATCCAAATGAACTGCATAGCGGCTTCGAGGGCCCTCACTCAAGAGATCTTTCGAGGCCGCCATGACGTGGCTTCCATCCAGGAACCCTGGCTGAAACAGTTCAGTAAACGGGCTCAGTTTACTGGGATATACGCTTTTTAGCAATACTCCGGACGCTAAGCCCTGAGCTCACGTAATGACTAGCATCAATACATGGCAACTTAAAGACTGTACCTCTAGAGACTTAGTTGCAGTTAGAGTTAGATGTTAGAAGGAAGGAGCTGACAAGGACCTGGTGCTGGATGCTTACCACAATGTCAGGGAAGAGGCTATCGAGATTAGGGACTGGAAACCTCTCTATCGGATCACAGGTACGAGGGATGTCTTTTAAGTTTTGCCTATAGAAACAGAGTAGACCGAGCGGATCGAACGTCAGTACGAATCTTAACCTCACTCTTTCGTAAACTTAAATCCAAAGTTTCACAACAACCCGTGCAGTGTCCTCAATGTAGTGAATTTTCAACTGTCACCAAATTATTATAAAAATGGAACTCCACCGAGAACGTTTTCTCGCCACAATTTATTACAAATTTCAGAGACAATTATCGCAACAAGAATGCTTTGCTGAGTTACTGTCTGTTTTCGCCAACAAAGCGCCACATCAGTCGACAATTTCCCGTTGGTATGGAGAATTCAAACGTGGACGGGTGAGTCTTAGCGACGATCCCAGGGTGGGTGCACCAAAAACGGTAGTCACCCAGGAAAACGTCGATGCTGTGCGCAAACTCATCATTGAAGATAGACATGTGACATATCCCGAGATTGAGACGTCCTTGAAGATCTCCAAGACCTCAATTAAAAAAAAATTACATGAAGAATTAGGAGTAAGAAAATTAGTTTCTCGTTGGATACCCCACCTACTGACTGAAGAGCAGAAAGCAGCCAGGGTTAATTGGTGTCAAAAAACGCTTGACCGTTTCAATTCCGGAAACTCAAAAAATGTGTACAGCATTGTTAGTGGTGATGAATCGTGGATTTACTGTTATGAACCAAAAAATAAACGACAGTCGGATGTTTGGGTGTTCCAAGGTGAAGAAAAGCCAACAAAAGTCATCAGTTCTCGAAGTGTTTCGAAAAAGATGGTCGCGACATTTGTGTCAAAAGCGAGTTATATTGCAACAATTCCTCTTAATAAGCAAAGAACTGTTACTGCGGATTGGTATACTACCATTTGTGTGCCAAAAGTCATCACCGAGCTTCGAAAAATCAACCCCGAAAGAAGAATCATCTTCCACCAAGACAATGCAGGCTCGCACACAGCCCAACAAACAAGGCAGTATTTAACGGAAGAAAACGTGGAATTATTGGACCATCCTCCATATAGTCCAGATCTAAGTCCTAACGATTTCTTTACTTTCCCGAAAATTAAAAATAGACTGCGTGATCAAAGGTTCCAGTTACCAGAAGAAGCAGTTGACGCATTCAAAAATGCCGTTTTGGATGTGCCAGCAAACGAGTGCAATAAGTGCTTCGAAAATTGGTTCGAGCGCATGCAGATGTGTATTAATCTTCGTGGAGAAAACTTCGAAAAACAATAAAGTCATTTAAAACTACCTACCGTATTGTTTTATTTGCATATGCAAAACTTAAAAGGCAGCCCTCGTATATACTATTTAAGACTGATGGAGAAATTCGAGATAAATATGCTCGAAATCCTAGTCATACTAACTGGGCGTCCTTTAGGGCAGACCTTGATTCTAAGCTAAGAGGGGTCCCACCCATACATCTTTTTTAGGGGCCCTTATATAGAAGTAGCCGTAGAGTCTCTGAGCAGGGACTTGACGGCTTCGTATGAGGAAAACTGCCCGTTAAGCAAAGTTCAAGGTAAGGGCAAGGCAACCTTCTGGTCAAGGAGTTAGAAGACATGAAAAGAGCTGTGCACAAACTTCTTGGTAGATTTAAGCACAGGAGAAGGTCTCCTCAATGGGAAGACTACAAGAAGACGTTGCAGGAATACAAAAAAGATATTAGAAGGGCCTCCAGAGAATCCTGGAGGAACTTCTGTCAGTCCATAAAGGACATTCCTGCTACATCTAGAATACACAGAATCCTATGAAACGACACTAGAGCAAGATTAGGATATCTGGCTGAGCTCTTGGGAGGCAGTACCACTTCTCATGAAGGTACTCTGAGACTTCTGATGAATACGCACTTTCCCGTTTCCACTGTAGCGAGATCAATCATATAGTGCACGCAGTTGTGCAGGCTTTCAGGGGAGGACTGGCGACTTCAAGGGAGATTCTTACCTTCGAAAGGACGGTATGGGCGAGCGAATCGTTTGCTCCCTGCAAAAGCCCGGGTCTGGTCGGTGTATTTCCGGCCATGTTACAGCATGGGCGGGATTCGGTTGTTTCTCACCTGTTGAAGGTGTTTCGAGCATGTGTGGCCACCTTACAGTTGGCGGCAGGCTGAGGTGGTCTTTATTCCTAAACCGGGTAGAGCTAGATACACTGGCCCTAAGGATTTTGGTCCGATTACCCTTTCATCTTTTGTGCTGAAGTCATAGGAAAGAATAGTTGACAGATTTTTGAGGGAAGCCCCGATGGAGAGGTATGTCATTTGTCCCAATCAGTTTGCATACCAAGCTGGGAAATCGTCTGATCTGGCCTCACACAATCTGGTAGGCAGACTTGAGAAGCAACTAGATTAGCAAGAAGTGGCAATCGTGACCTTTTTGGATATTGAAGGTGCATTTAATTGCACTACAACCGACTCTAACAGACATCCTTGGCTAGGCACGGGGTTGGATCAATCCTAATAGATTGGGTCGTATCCACTCTGGAGGGTCGGATAGCGACAGCGATGCTGAATGAGGTAAGCTACAGCGTAAGCGTAGCTCGAGGCGGAGTTCTGTCACCCTTACTGTGGTGCGTCGTGGTGAAGGAACTCCTCGTTAGACTCAGCAGTGCGGGTGTCTACGTGCAAGCCTATGCTGATGACCAGTCTCTGAGATTATGTCGGGCGCTCTGCGCTGTGGAATCACAGTGTAGGGAAGTAGATCGTTCTGTCAACGCTGGAAAGACGAGCTGGTCTTATTCACTAGGAGAAGAAGGCTTGTCAGGCTTGTCTTGCCGATCTTCTTTGGAACCAGATTAGTTCTATCCCAATCAGTAAAATATCCAAGAATTATCCTGGACTGCAAACTGAACTGGCGTCACCGGCACGTGATGGGGGTGTTGAGGATCCCTTGTATCATCGCTGCGGGGAAAAGTAAGAGACCTCGGCGCACGTTCTGTGTCGCTGTGAGGCTTTTAGCTACTACAGTCAAACTAAACTGGGGTCCATTACTTTGGACCCCCAGGACGTTAAGGAGCATGGACACAAGGACATACTCAACTTCGCTAGAATGGCGAGGCTTGAGGTATAAGGAATGTAGAGGTGCATAAGGCCCCGTCTAAGTGGCCTATGCCTCTAATTTCATGTTTCATTCATTCATTCATTCGCCTCCAGTAATATTATTTCAAATAAAAAAGTCATTGATTATTATTATTATTAAGTTCTTTCATTGCACATTCTCGTAACTTTTCTAAGTTTCCTCTAAGGACTCCTTTTTTCGAGACGCAACATGCTTTTTGAATGAACCATATTCATTTAAGTCTCGAACCAACTCTAAGAAAATAGACTTGGCTGCCGTTTTTCTGGAAACTTATCAAGATACATGTCTGCAGTGATTTTAGTATTATTTCTTCATCGCTGGCATGTTTGAAGATAATAAAGCAATATTAACAGTACAAAAAACTAATAACAATACTCGGTGACAGGTATTTACGTCAAGTCAAGCATTTTTTTCTTATAACCAAGAAAATAAATGTAACATGTGATACATTCTTGAATTCGTATGGAAAAATTAGATACAGGGTGTACTTTTTTTGGACCAAAATAAAGCTTATAAATAGAAATACCATCAAGTAGTGCCTAAAAAGTGCAAATGGAAAAGTTCAATTGGTAAGACTATACGCGCATATCGCAAATACTTCATTTCTTACTTAAAATGAAACATTAGGATGTAACTTGCAGGAAAATATCATTATTTCTTCAAGGAACCCTCTGCTTGCTATTTTATAGAACTTCAAAGTTGCATTTTTGGTCGTAAAACTCTAGAATGGAACAGTGTTTTATACAAAAAATGCCAAAGGCAACAGCGGTCAATGCGTATAAAAAACCCATCTTCGATTCGTCGATTGTGACCACCTCGCTGGGTCCACACAACATATCATCGTCCAACATTATAGTTAAATAAAGATCAACGATCATTTCCTCAAATCATCAAAAAACAATGTTCTTTGTTATGTTTTCATTATTTAGTGATTGGCGACAGCTACTTTTTTAGTTATTTCTCATATATATCACATTTATTTAGGTATATTTTGTGTCATCAGCTTCAGTTTAAATAATTCTTCAAGTATATACATACAAAAAGTAAATAGATTATAATTATATGAAAAAACAATAACCGAAGTACTTTTGTTAAGGGCATAAGGCATTCTTCAAAAAAGTGCTTTTAGCTAACGCTATCGTAGAGCACGAGGTGGATTTAGTACACTAAAACCTGCCGGCCACACCTTCCAAATCGCATTTTCATGGCAATCCTGTGCCGATTGCAAATTTTTGCGCTGGTATATAAGTAAGAATTTGACAAACCAAATTAGGGTTCATAACTATCCATGATTTGGCAACATAGCAACTAGATAGAGAGAGTAGGATAGTGATGGTGGTGGATCGTGGTGTAGTGATGGCAATATTTATCTGAAATAAAAGAAATTATTACCTACTTAACAATGAACTATTTTCATCATTAAAATAATGCAAAATTGCATTATTGCGATTAACAGTGTCACAGTAATTTACATTGTATGTTATATTCATATAATGTTGAGCAATCTGTTGTGTAAACAAGAAAAAAACAGCTTATACAAGTATTCTATACCATAGTAAATGCAACTTTGAAGTTCTATAAAATAGCAAGCAGAGGGTTCCTTAAAGAAAAAATGATATTTTCGTTCAAGTTACATCCTAATCTTTCATTTTAAAATAAGAAATGTAATATTTGCGGTGTGCGCTAAAGTATAGTTCAGCCGTTCAGTTAGTTTTTTGATACTTCTTGAAATAAAGTCAGAAGAAAATAGGAGAGTGAAATTCAATCGAAAGTGTTGGCAGAAACGAAAAAACTCTTCAAATAAGGTTTTTAGGTATTTAGGGTGTCGCATCGGGAACTCCATCGATAGATTTATCGAATTGTAGGCTATGATATTTTTGAAAATTTGAGAGTACACCAATGTCGATGGGGCAAAGGCAGCTAAAATATTTTCAAGACGGTGGCACTTCCGGATATACTGGAAGTTGATGCCAACTTGCTTATTTTAAATTGGGTACCCTATATATTACTCAATATTCGGAAAATAGGGCGTTTACAATTGAAAAAATCGACTTGTGGCAATTTTTGACATTCAATTTTTATACTAATTTTTTGACCACTCTGTATACATAGGTACCATACAAAGTCTATTAAAATATATCCCCGTTTACCAGAAAATCAATCCACATTAAATGATAAGGTTCCCAACCAGGGATTTCCTTTTCTTATCTCTCTCATTTTTGGAATTCAGCAAATTAGCATATTATGTAATTTCCAGAATGAATAAGAAAAAATGGATGCGCAACTAACTTCTAGCTTTGGATACATCTCAGAGCCTAGCATTGGCTGCTTAAGCATTATGTCGCATGAGGTAACACGTACAGTTACAAAACGAGTTCACAACAAGTGTAACAACTAGAGGCTAAGTTGACATTGTGTAGAAGAACCTACGTTATGTCACAACAAACGTATAAAACGTAAAAAACGACAAAATGACACTTTTCAAGATAAGTAATTCCCTTGCCTAACCATTCAAGGGTCGGGTATTCCAGTGTCTAATAGCTAAAATTGGCAGAGGAAGGCCTTACAGGTCATCACCCATAAGACAATTTCAATTGACTGGCGATAAAAAAACGGCTACCGCATGCTTGTGAATACCTCCACTAGCAGCGTTTATCTATTATTGAATGATACTAAATATTTTTGTTTAATGACAGTAAATGCAGTCTATTGCATAATTCAAATTATTGCTGTTGATTGTCTTTATTTCTTCCCGTTATTCTGAAAGTGCGACTTTGCTCAATCGACCTGTTTTTTTTGCTTATTCAGAAATCGTGAGTAAAATATCATGAAACAAATGAGATTTAATAAACCAACTTTAATTAAACCAACTTGTTATTCAGAAACTCCATGCTTCTCTAGCCAAATGGAACCAATTATTTAAGAATAACAATGTCATTGATCTGTACTTTGAAATAGGCCACACCGTGGTGGCCGTAACATTAATGAACAGCAATAATTGTCATATGTAGTCTTATTTTGCCAAAGAAATATAGAGTTGTATCAGCATGAAAACCATACGATACGTTTCAGATGGGATAAAAAATCACATCACTGAGAATAATCATAGTCAACTTTCAGGTATTTCCCATATCAAGCACTAATCCATAGAGCTAGAACGGATAAGATGTTTCTTGTTTTCGAGTCCTTTCAAACAAATGAGGAATCAACACTTAATTAGTGATATTGTGATATCGACTCATTTTTGGTGACGATCAGCATACGCTCTTGCAATAGTGCACAAAGTACAAGATGGTAAGCTTATGTTTATTGCTTCTCGAATCCAACATCTTCGTCAGGTAGAAATGTAAAATACTTCGGTAAAGCTCAAAATTTATTGGGGAAGTTGGAATTAATCTACTGGACCAGCAAAGTACCTGTCCAAACTGAAAGAGGTGATTCCTTAGGCAATTTCAGAGAAATATTTCAATACAGATCTAAGAACTTTAAGGAGTAATACCACTGTAAAAACATAAAATAAGTATTGTCTTGTATTTTTTATGGTGGCTCGAATGACAATAACGAAGTAATATTGAATGATGTCCTTAAGGATATATTTAAGTAACAAAAAAGAAGGTTTTCATGAAAAAAATACTAAAAAATGGCGGTATTTTTCTCGAAACACCCTTTTAAAAACCGCACGCATCATAACTCAAACAAGTGTTAGATATCCTTTTCATTGAATTTTCTTATAATATCTTCAAGATGAACCTTTGAACAGAAGTACATAGAGAATTTTCGATAAGTTAATTTAATCGTTATTTGTTGATAAATTATCACCTTTTTCGTATAATATTGGACGTTTCAAGTTTAATTCTCGTCAATCACGCAAAAATCAATATTTTTAAAATCTCTTAGGCACTTGTCTAGCTACAAACATGTCAAGGATGGCTAACTAAGAATGCGAAGTACTGTATCTGAGAAAAAGTTAATACTAAAATGGCCAAGAGAGAAACCTGGAAAATATTTTAAAGTTCCTGAACTGGCCGCTAGGGGGCGCAACTGCAATCCTGAATCAAGAAAAGTTAATTCCACTATATTAATCTAACAAAAAAATATCTGATCTTTAAAGTCAAGGAAAATGTGAGCTTTTTTTGTTTGACATTTTTTGCTGTGTTTCTGAAAATAAAGTGGAGAGAGGTATTCAAGAGTTTCCGAATAAAACATCCCGCATTTTTTAAACCGCTGAGCCGGTTTTAACAAACTTGGGCTAATTGAAAAGAGCTATTCTTAAGGCCCGTATCGTCAGTCATCCCTACAATTGTAGAGCGCGTTTATGGCCTCCTTGATTTCGATAATATTACGTCTTCTTCGGTGAGGTAGATGTATGTCCTGCTTTACATTTCTAATCTGCTGTCAATCAGAAGTCAATTGTGATGTTAGGCTATGTTTCTTTTTTGACGTTTAAAAATCAGACATATCAATCAAATGCCGAAGGATATTTTCTTGCAAATAGTGTTGATCATTCAATAATAATTTCCTACATTGAACAAATTCGTCAGGCTGTAGTACCTTCAAATCGCATATCTGGTATTAATGATCTGCAACTGCATTGCTGATGTCGGAGATGGCTGTGCACAAATCATTGTCAGACTTTGGATTGCCTAATGTCAGGCTACAAGTATGTATAATGTGTAAATGCTCTGAAATTGAGTTTAAACATGCCCTGCCCTATGTGGTATTTTTTTATATTAGTGGGAACCTTAACCTAAAAGTTTCAGACTATAACTCTAAACAATATCATTATAAAACTGTAGCCCACAACAAGGTGTAAACATTTTAATGTTTGTTGAGTCTATGCAATTTTTTTGCAGATATAAACCATCGCGATATTGCATACAAAACTCCATATCTATTTTGGAAGGATAAAAATCTCACAAAGCTGTTGGCATAGGTTAAATAAAAATCCAGTGATCTAGCAAAAATGCTATATGAGATACATATCTTAACACTCATGGTTATATCGGTACTTAGGAGTAAAACATACGAAATCACGATTACTTATAATACTATTTTTTCAGATCTACTTGCATTGCTCAAAGAGCATCCAATCGTGAGAAGCCCAGGGTTCAAGATATTGTTCCAAGACAATAACTCCAGTGTAAGGAACATTATTAGAGGGAAAGAAAGAGTCAATATATTTAAATTGGTTATTTCAAGAAGTTTGATACCTAGAGTTAATTAACTTTCCAAAATGATCCAATGTGCGCCCAAACTAGAACGATTTCTTTGTAATTGAATAGATATCCTTTTAGCCCTGTTTACAAAGCTTGTAATTCTGAAAATAGCATATAATCTAGTTAACCTCATGCTAGAGAAAAAACATTTGTCTTAAGAGAAAAGAAGGATTAAAAATTGATGAAATCTATATTTCTAGATATTTTCGAACGAAACTTTCGTATTTCTGGTATACAATGTAGAATAAAAAATATGTATTTTACCAAGTATTCATTTATTTATATTCTGCAAGTACCAACTGGAAAATATGATACATGAAATTGTTAAGGAATTCATAGATAGTATGTCAAAATACATAAGTATCAGTAATCAAATGAAGTCTTTATATCTAAAAGGTACAAATAATAACAGGAAATATGAACAAATATATAGTCAAAAAAACATATTCAAAATGAAAAACTAGAATATAGTGTATTACAATAACCTCTAATAAATTCAAATTTACTTACATAAAATATATATAAGGTGTTTTCCAACTGAATGTCAATATTTAAGAGGGCGACTTTTGGTTCCATTTTAAGAAGAAAACTTCATATAATTGTATGTCCTAAACGTCTTGACTTTTCATAAACAGGGTGGTAAGCTTTTTAAAATCACTTTTTGTTATGATCTGTAATATCACTTTGAATACTTTATTAAAATTCTGCATATATAAACTATCAAGAGGTATTTTTAATGTACGAATTTTATTTTGATTTCCACCAGCGACGTTCGTAATGATTTCACTTGCTTATTTTGACAGACAATGATAGTACGCAACTGATTTCTCTTAAAATAAAAACCTTTAATTGCAATCCCGTCATTTCTAGGCAAATTTGAATGCTTAATTTTTGCTCACTCCGATGCACGGTATTGCTTCATGCTGCAACTCTATTCTTCTGTTTACTCTTTGATGATATTGTCTAGAGTTATAAGTAGTCTGAAATTTTTAGGTTAAGGTTCCCACTAATATAAAAAAATACCAGATAGGGCAGGGCATGTTTAAACTCAATATCAGAGCATTTGCACATTATATATACTTGTAGCCTGACACTAGGCAATCCAAAGACTGACAATGATTTGTGAACAGCCATCTCCGACATCAACAATGCAGTTGCACTTGGGATACAATGTTTCTTATCCAACATCTGATAAAGTCTGTGAGAACGAACCACATCTGAAAAAAATGCGATAAGTATATAAATATGAATATGCAATGCTTAAAATTTTTGTAATTACCAGCTTCATCAAGGAACAACTTGGATATAAGCTGTTAGGCAAATATATATATATATATATATATATATATATATATATATATAAAAGCACATCCATTTGCAGTAAATTGTTGATCTTAGATCATTTATTAATACCAGATATGGGACTTGAAGGTACCACAGCCTGACGAATTTGTTCAATGTAGGAAATTATTATTGAATGATCAACACTATTTGCAAGAAAATATCCTTCAACATTTGATTGTTGGATTCATCTGTCTGAAATTTTTAAACGTCAAAAAAGAAACATAACCTAACGTCACAATTGACTTGTGATTGACAGCAGACAAGAAAGGTAATGCAGGACATACATGTACCTCACCGAAGAAGACGTAATATTATCGAAATCAAGGAGGCCATAAACGCGCCCTACATATGTAGGGACGACTGACGATACCGGCCTTAGGTTACAAAACTTTGTAATATTTGTTAGTTTCACATATGACCGCTAGAGGGCTTTTTCCGTCATTCCGGAAGAAGTTGATTTTCTCGATAAAATTAGATGCTTTGGTATGTTTTTTAATGAAAAAGTACCTAAGTGATGCCTAAGCAAGCTCGCAAAAACCGCATCTCGATATCTTGTTCCTAACTTAAAATTTATTCCAAAGTTTTATACGGAAATCCCTTAAATTTTTATTTTCTTAAATTCTTCTGGAATTCTTTTTTACTCATCAGAATAAAATGACCCCTTTTGAAAATATTACAAAATATCGCTGAGAGATAAGTAATGCTAATAATAAAAGGTATATTTTTGACTAAATGCATATTCACTATGGGTATATACAAAAAGGCAATTAATAGAGCAACGGAATACGACAAAACAAATACCTAATCAAAACATAAATAATCCTCAAACTGTCGATAGTTATCAACAGTTTCGTGATTGCAGATTTGTCTACCCATGACAGGCTTGAGGAATGCATAAAGCGTGATGGTCAGCATTTCGATCATTTACGGGGCCATTAAAAACCTTTTTTTTAATCGATAGTTTTTAGGGCCACAAGTTGATAATTCCAGAAAAATTAGTTTGAAAAAATAAAAATTTAAGGGATTTCCGTATAAAACCTTCTTTGGCCTAAATTTTAGGTTAGGAACAGAATATCGAGGCGGGTTTTGCGGGAGCTTGTTTAGACATCATTTAGCTACTTTTTATAAAAAAATTAACCATTTCTGTCGAAATTTCGAATAAAGTCTTCTAGCGGCCACATGTGAAACTAGCAAAACTTATAACGTTTGTAGGCCAAGAATAGGTTTTTTCAACCAACCCAGGCTTGTTAAAATCGCTTCAGCCGTTTCGATTCAGGTTGCTTTTTATGGAAACCTTTGAATAACCCCCACCACTTTATTTTCAGAGATACAGCAAGAATTGTCAACTAGAAAAGGTTCATCATCGATCAGGTTTTTTTTGTTAGGTTAATATAGCGAAATTCACAGAAACACATATCTTTTTTAGATTCAAGGTTACGCCCCCTAGCGGCCATTTCAGAAATTTGAAAATATTTTCCAAGCTTTTCTTATGTAGTCTAACCATATTAGACGGAAATGCTCCTAGTTTGCGAAATAATTGTAAAGTCTAGTTTTATTGCTGCAAGTTGTTCAAGGCCTCGGATCTTTTTACGTGTGATCTCATTTTGTAGGTCTCATATTATATCTAAAAATCTTATACGAAAAGTTTTTTCGTTCATGTCAACACTTTCGATTGAATCCCAAAAAACGCGTTTTCTCATTCTTTGTTGTCAAATAAAAAGATTTCAGACAAAAATTGGTGTACCCATTTTATGCGTTCATGTTTAAAATATACCCTTGAACAACTTGCACCAACAAAACCAGACTTTACAATTATTTTGGGGCAATTTGCTAATATGATTAGACTATTGGCCGTTTCAGTAATAACTGTTCTTGCCGCAAGCCTCTACGATGGATAGGTACCCAGTTAAAGTACCTAACATTCTTAGTTGGCCGGACTGTACAAATATACTACCGACAAAAAATTGAGGCACACTCTCCCCCGCCTCTACAGCCCCGAACCCCCCCTTTTTTACGAATACAAACTTTTTTCAGAAATTGATTAGCATCATAAAACAGAGATTTGAGCGATTTTTATTTCTTTCGTGTTTTTGTCCCTAGAGATGATCGAAATTTTTTGAGATTACAATTCTTCTTCGCCAAAAGGCGCGGAAAGTAAATAATTATATTTTAATTATATTATAGACTTGAAAAAACTTTCGCATCCTGCAACTTGAACATGAAGCATTACTTAATTTGTATTCATATGAATGTTCCTTATTCAATAGACTCAAATATATTGAGTAACATTAAAGCGGATCGCATTCGTTATTAGGAAACGTTTTTCTGAATTAATTAAATAATGTACATTTCTAGTGCATTTCAAATTCAACATCACAATGAGGCAGAATTCTAAAATATTTTCATGATGCTCAGCTATGCTTCATACATGATGTTAATAAAGTACCGGATCGAACAGCAAGCGGCGATAGAGTACTTTTAAGACGAAGAGGTCAATATCGGTTATTGAATAACCTGCCTTTCATAAGAATCTTAACAATGTTGTCATCGACGTTATTTGAACTTGTTGAAATTTGGCGTGCGCGGTAGTAACGCTCAAGATTCACATAAAAACAAGATCAATTAAAATCTCAAGTAGTCATAGCCAGGTCAGTCGTCCGTATTTTAATTCATTAGATCTTTGCCATTGGTGGTAGTTAAAGTACCCTCGTTTATAGCTCTGAAACTGAAGAAAATTTTATTTGGAAAACTTTTATTCCCTAACTTGAAAAAGAGGCATTGCTGGCTCTGTGTATATCTAATCGTTTTTTACCCACCTAGCAAATATGTTAATAATTAATTTCATAATGGCTTTATTACTGCTCGTAGAACGCAATTTCCTTTCAATATAATTGACAGTAAGACAATTAAGCTATTTTATAAGGCAGTCGTAAGAATGTTCTTTTATAAAACAGTCTTAGGATAAAATTTAACACTGTTTTATACGCGCTTGCACAACAATTTTATACGACATTTAAGGTTACCGAACAAATTTGTACCCATACGAGTTTATTCGTTTGCGAGCATCAATAAAATTGTTCTATTAATGTGTGTTACAATCATAAAATGAATTTGTTGATATTTTATTTCTGATACTGTCGCTCGCTGAAGCATATTGCGCTCCAGGCTTCCCAACTAGGAAAGATATTTTATAAGCTTAATCTGTTCGAGGTAGATTAAATTAATACAAAATGCTTAACCACACCTCGTTTTAAAATTTAAGAGATGTAAAGAAGTTCCGGAATTATTCGGAAAAATGAATGCCTTATTCGTTTTTGTAAATGCAGTTATAGATGCTTTTGTATTCTCACATTTTTTTTATTCTATGATAACACCATAATTCTTTTAAGGTTCCCTCTGAGTGCAATATGCTTTATCGAGCGATAATATCGGAAAGAAGATATTAATAAATAAATTTTATAAGTGTTTCATATATCGCTAATAAAACAATTTTAGTGATATTTGCAAGCGAGCAAACTCGTATCAGATAATACCAGTATCTACTTGAAACAGTAAGCTAAAATGACGTATAAAATTATTGTGTAAACATTTATAAAACAATATTAAAGTTTGCCGTAAAACTGTTTTGTATTTTTGCTCCAAAAACATTCTTGGGACTACCTTATGAAGCAGAACATTTCTTAAAGTTGAAAAATATAAAATATATTTGCTAGTTGCCAACAAGCATTGAAATTCACATTTTTGCCTTTACGTACCTTTAGCGGTTAATGCTACTGCATCGAATTTGTAATACCCGATATACCTGTACACGCATGAACTTTTTTACACTAATGCTTTTTTATTTATTTTTTTATTAAAATCTCTTATAAAGCAAAACCGTTTTATAAGAGCCCTCAAGGTGGTAAAAGTACTTTATACCATGGAAACAATGTTTTGTTGCTTCAACGTCAATTTACGACGGTTTTAAAGTGTATTTCAAAGAATCATTTTTGCAATGATAAAATTTCTTAATTTAATACTTTATTTATACAGACCAGAATAAGATTATATACAGAATGAAAATTTTGACATCTTCTCTTAAAATTCAATAATCCTACCTGATACATTCAAGATGCTTGAAAAAGTTGCTACATATATCCCACATATACAAAAAATTGTTGAGCAGTAAATTTCAACCATCACCATAAAAAGCGACTCATTGTCTGTCTGGTATTGGGTCTACTATATATGTCAGAACTAAATGCACATGGATGATGAAGTTATTCAAAAATATTTTATTTGCTAAAAATATCTAATGCTTGCCTTTTTATTGTATCAATGATGACTGAAAAAGAAATTATTCTCAGTGGGTGCAATTCAACAACAGAAGCAAACTTTTAGTGTTAGTCAAAACAAGGAAGCTGCATCCAAGATAATAAAATAACTTTCATAACACTGTGTTATTGTGGTTCTATAAGTGTTTGCAATAAAACTGTTTTATAATTGTTGCATTCTATGTCTTATAATAATATTAAAAATGTTTAAACAATTATCCGGTAAAAGCTGCGGGAACCATAATAAAACAAATTAAAGAACAAAATTGCTGCACAAGAGTGTGCCTTTTTCTGGTTTATAAGCGTTGTATAAACGTTGTAGAACGTTTATAGCAGAATTGTTGTTTTATAAAAACGGTTCTGTAAGCATTATTAGGACATTTATAAAGCATAAAATTGTTATCTGGATAGACTAAAAACTTAGTGATATTGGAGCAGATCAGTTTAGTCGTAATGGACCACCTTTATTGCCACTCTAAGACAAGATCATCATCATTAGGCAGACATAGCAAAACTTATTCATGTTGCTTGGAAAGTGCGAGTAAATCTACTTGACTTATATACAATATATATAATTAAACTGCAATAAGTGATTATTTGAGTGTTAAAGAGTTGAGCGAAAATCTGGTAATGCTCAGTTTTTGAGGCATCAGTTATAAAGAAACAGTTTTCCGTAAAACACTTGTTAATCCTTAATCCAATTTTGTTAAAACCCGTTGAAATTTGGTTGTTTACCGCGACAATGCAATTAGAACCAAGTTTCATAAAAAAACAAGAACGGCAATGCCAGGCATGTCAAATTTTAGCAAAATGACTTGCACGATTTGAATTTTTCACGAAAAAAAATTCTAAGTAACGGGTAATCGAGTATTACCAGACCTGACTTTATATGTACCTCTCACCTCAGAATTGCTCAAGGAATCGATTAGATATTTTATTAACACCCTGTATTTTTGTTTAATGAGTAAAGATGCGTAGAATAACCAAATTAAAATTGAATGAAAACTAACGAACCAGTCCAAGTTAAACCAATAAGACGATGCGGACGTTCTGTCCCGTCGACACTCGTGGAATGCGAGATATCGAAGCAGGCTGCGATCGTCCCGGATCAAAAGGAAGCGCGGCACTGAGGCGCGTTCTGGGATTCCGGCAGTCATAGACTCCGGAGTCTGGGCGCATAGCGCACAGTTTCGCACGATGCGACGCCGGCGACGCGACGGCATTTCAAGCGGAAGAAATTCTATGGGACAAGAGTGTGAAGTGTTTAGAAGAATAAGCAGATACCTGCTATTTACGTTTCATAATTTGATATCATTTTTTTCTGCAACCGCTTGAATGCTTATCAAGAGCGCCAGTGATATATAATATATATAAAATATTTGGGGTTCAAAATACAACATAATTTTAAAATAAGTATTTCAGATACAAAATACTTTCTGAAAGTGAGGGAAGCAAAGTATTGATGGAGAAATGAAGTAGCACAAAAAATAAAAGAATACCTAACTATAAGACGTAGAATAACTAGAGAAAATAGAAAGTACCATGGGGCAAATGAAACAAGGAATAACATTTTGCTACTCGAGTACAAAAAACAACATCAATATGCCAATATGGAATCAAGCGTAGAAGATAGCCCTGAAAAAGCTAAAAGTCACAAACAGACCGTGGATACTGAACAGCAAATAAAAATTGCAGAGGGATTGTTTCCGAAGTACTCATACACCAAATGGAAACTTGATTAAACTCTGGACGAACCAGAGTTCATATTGAATGAGCTGGAAGAAGCTGTAATGCATTTGAAAACACGGCACCACGACTTGGTGAAATACCAAATGAGATCCTGAAAGCGCTGGTTAAAGAAATATCCGATGCTGTCTGTGATGAATAAATGCTTGAGAACGGGAGTAATTCTGAAGAGAGGAGGTTCATCCCTAAACCTCCAAAACCCACCGATAGGGAATCCAAATATACACAACTGTTAGGGATTTACTACTTGACTTGGTTTTCAAGCTACTTGACTTGAGCTTGACTTTATTTCAAGCTTAGATATTCAATGTAATACCAACTCAAGTAGTTTTTATGTCAAGTCAATTCGAGTTTCTTGAAAATGCAAATAGTCTCCATATTACTTGATAATTTTTGTAATATAAGCACAAGTAAAACTCTAGTACACAACCAAAAGTCTTTTATTTGTCACAAGTTACAGAGAAAACTAAAATACATATTGAACAAAATAATCTAATGATTTTCTAACAAATAACAGAACAATAAAACTGTAAACTAAATTAGAAAAGAAAAACGTTTCTTCATCAGCTGATACAATACACATGGAAATTTTAATTTAAGTGTTCATTCGCTAGCCACGACACATAAGGGTCCTAACGGATTTGTCGCTGAATCTGTTGCGGGGTTTCGTGATGGTCAGTGCTGCTTTAGAAAATTTTCAATAGGAGCTGATGGTGCAGGTGTCTATAACAAATGGCTTGCCATTAAAGCTAGATTTAGGAATACGTTTTCATGCTTTTTCCACCACTCTAGAATATTTTCGGATGAATCAACTCGTATAATTATCTATTTCGTAACAATAAGACGCTTCATTTTGTAGACGCATCGGAGAAGTCAACTTGAAATACTTTGTTCTGGATATATGTTCAGAATACGAAAATGCATCTGTTCCTAAAGATTTTCCCCAATTTATGCAAGATAATGTTAGTCTAATCATATCAGACGAAAATAACCCTGGTTTCTGAAATAATTTATTGTACAGTCTGGTTTTATTGCTGCAAAATTGATGGGCTTTGCGTCTGATAGCATTCCGATCAAAGTAATCAACTGTATCCAACAGCTTCGTGTAATGCAGCCTCTTGTGTGATGGAGACAATTTTTGTTTTTTTTATATTCTTTAACAATTTTGAATATTGTCTTAGGACATAAACCTGTTTTCTTCGCCACACCTCTTTCAATATCATGAATTTTCATTTCAGGTTGCTATGAAATGTCGCTCTTATAAACGCTAGGTACATTTTGTTTTGCCTGAATATTCAAAGTTCCCGTCTTGTCACTGAAGGAAACATTGGGAGAAATATTCTCAGTCATGACGACATGCTAACGTATAAACACACATCCTGTCGAATCCTGCACATGTTCGTAGTTTAATGGCGAAATGACCAATAGCTATTGCAACGCTTAGGCGGCTGCCGCTTTGCCGGGCTGGATTTTTGTTGTGCTGGGGCGTAAATGGACTAGGAATAGTGTATAAATATGACGATGTTTTTGAATAAAGGACCCTATGAGTCAGACTTAGGAGCTGGTATTTATACAGTTTATCAATTTTCATCCATTTGAGGTCATTAATGGCCTTTGACACATGTTCATATTTTCTGAGATCATTTACAAATCTGCAACATGTATTCATAATATATTGAAGACGATTTCTTGTTGTAATATCTAAATGGGGATAGTAAAGAACTATTCAAATATTCAAGATACAAGCCAGTCAATTACATATCCGCCACCCTGTATATAATGAAAATAAAAGGGCCCTAACACAGATCCCCGTGGTACACCAGAACAATTTTTTGTGCGGTAGAATATTCTTGATTTTTGATACCGATTTTTAAAGTCGGTTTGAATAAACGAAACAGGTTTTTCAGAAAATCCATAATAACTGCATTTAGACACAAGAAGTGAATGATTAACTGTGTCAAATGCTTTCGCATAGTCAAGAAGTACCTATAATGAGAGCTACCGCTCTTTGGTTGTCAAGTGCTATTGTTATATTGTCTTTTAAATCAATGCCTAAGCTGAATGACCTTGTCGAAATCCAGATTGCTTAGATGGAATAATTTTGTTAGAATATAAGTAGGCGTTCCAACAGTTTTGAGAAAATAGGGAGTAAACCGATCGATCTCAGTTGACCATAGCTAGTAGGATCAGAACGTTTATCGTATTTTTTATTTATCGTATAGCAGTTGATTATATGTGTTCAGTACACATCAATTTCAGATATACATAGTAGTATCGTATGTAAAGTTATGTCAGTTGAACCACTAGTATTTGATTTTATTTTATGAATAACTTTAAGAGAGGTGTCAATATTCACTTTACTACATTGAAATTATTCTGTTTTTGAGTTATTGTACTCAAATACCTCAAATCACTGTTCGCAAAAATTGAAATAAATGCCTCATTTATTTTATACGGAGCTGATAAGCTCACGCGAATTGTAGAATCTTTCTAAGATTGCACTTTCAAAGTCTTCAGGGTTTTATAAAACGTTTTTATATCCTGATTTTGAACAGCTTAGAAGTATTATTTTTTTCCTTTCCGCACGAGTGTCAATGCACGACTTCTGAAATATGTATACTGTTGCCAAAAGGCGGCTGTACGGTCACGTTTGAACATTGACAAAGCTTCAATTCTCTGTTTGAATACAAGTTTAATATCATCATCCAACCAAGGACAGGAGCTTTGTTTACACGCACTACCTGAACATTAAATAAACATAAAATGTTGTCTATTAAAAAGTTAATTTTACCTTCAATGTCATCTATAGACATAATATGCTACCATGGAAAACTCTTGAGATTCTGTTCAAATGCTTTTTCATTTAAACTATGAAAATATAGGTGTTTGTACAAAAGAGGCAATTATGAAGGTATTGTAGCAGAGAGCATACAGTTGGCTCTTCTTAAGGATTATAATAATTCAACACTCTCCAGCTTAAATAGGGCAGCTCTCAGAGCATATACAATATCCATCCATCTCAATTTCCGTGAGCTCGACGGCCTCGCCGGTCCAATATCTCACTGGAATGAAATCGTATCCCTGGTGTTATTTTATTATGAATCAGTTAATTCCGATATATACGGCTCTCGACTGTATTCGCTCTCTCTCTCTCTCCCTTCCTTTTTCTCTCGCTGAAGAGACAAATGGTAATAATAAGACGGGCAAATAAAAGAAAACCGTCTCCGGGACCGGAGTCGAACCGAAGGAGCGCGAAAGTGGACAGCGAAGAGATTTATCCTGGAGTCCCTTGGGAGGTAGTGGGATCGACTAATCACAACAAACACGTCAAGGAATCGACGTTTCGGTAGCATCGATACGACACTTGTGCTATATATGTGTATCTGTCCGTGTGAATGGCTGGTGGAAGTGGGCGACGCGTTGGATTGGATTCTAGTAAGGGCAGCGATGATGTCTACGTTCCAGTACGCATACAATGTAATCAACACGTGAACAATGAAGACAATGTATAAAATAACACACGCGAGGTTTTAGAGTGTTCTTTCCACGTTTGGCAGCTACAACAGGTGTGAGCGATATCAAAACCGTTCATCTATGAAGGAATGACTCAACGACACGACATGCATTGATAGTTGCTTGCTGGTTTCAGAAATCTAAGTAGTCTACAGTGCTTATCTATGAGAAGATGTGAAAGAAAAGAGAGTAGTTGAGTAGCAAGATCGCATCTGGATGATTATGTGTATTGGTCGGCATGTGTATAAAATAAGTGACATTTGCTATGTGATAAAATAATTACTGAATATGTTGCCAATGAAATATGTCTATCAGCTGTGCCCGACGGGATATTTATATATAATGTCCTTTCTGGAGACAGGTTGACCAATAGTGAGTTTTTTACGATTCATAAATATTCATGTCTGTAGCACATTTTCTCACCTGTTACTTGTAATATACTTCACCAACCAGGGATTTTCTCTTCTTATCTTCCACATTTTTGTAGATTCCAGAATGAATGAGAAAAAGTGGATGCGTATTTAATTTCTAGGTTTGAATAGATCTCAAATAAGTATATTTGAGACAAGAAACCAATGGCACTATCATCAGCACAGATTATTAGCACACAAATCCTCAGTATGCACCTATGCACTGCCATTTCTTTCCAGCTATAGTATACAACTTACAGCTTAGACTTATAACAATGCACTCATTGAAGCATATGTTACGTCATATCAGATCCAAGCATTGATAGCTGAAGCATCATGACGTTTTGGCAACACGAAAAGCTACAAAACGAGTTCACAACAAGTGTACAAGAGCTAGTGCTTAGTTAATAGTATCTTGTAGAAAATCATACATTATGTTAAAAAAACGTACAAAATGTCACTTTTCAGGATACGTAACACCCGTGCGGATTAGGAAGTGACGAGCTGTTACCTGAATAACGTAATCAATGTATGTGAATGGTGGCTTTGATATTCAGACAACAGCTCATCAGTGCCTGATTGATATTTGTATAGAAATCAAAAATCCAATCCAAACTTTTATTTTCGTCTTTGGCTTTAATTTTGAGAAACAAAAAATAATATCAAGTTGCCTTTAAAACAATTGAATTTATAGAACAATAGAGGAGTGCGAGTAGGGAATATCATGTCTGAATCTCCAAAAAAGAAGAAGACCACGTGTATTCACTACACATAGGTCAGAGAGATTGGTGAGAAGAGCAAAAAATCAGGTTGGAATGTCAACAAGGAAAGTGGATCTTCAATACAGATTTTATAAGAGTACGATATCGTTAGAATTCAAGAGGAATGGTTTTAAATATCGAAAGAGACTTAAGTGCCCCAAATACTCTTTCGTATACCAAGATGCTGTCGTCAACTGAGGCGGGTACACTTTGCCAATAGAAAAATCATTATTTTTGATGACGAAAAGTATTTCACTTTGACTAATTCTGAAATGAAGAGAAACGAAGAATGTTATATGAACAATGTAGAGGAATGCCCGGACAATGCTAGATACAAACATAAAGCGAAATTTGCAGATAAAATCCTTGTCTGGTGTGCAGTTTCTAACTGGGGTGTATTCCAACCTTTTGTGGCAAGAGTGAATGGTGAAGCTTTGATATTGCTTCAGTTTGTCCACGAACATCATGCTAATGACCATATCATGTTTTGGCCAGACCTAACTCAGAGATACCCAATAGAGGATTTTTGGGCTTTACTGTCTAGGAAGGTTTATATCATGGAGGCTGGGACGCCCAAGATGAACAATTAGGACGGCGAATTTACGAAAAATTGAGAGAAATTCATCTGAATTCCGTCCAGGATCTCATGATAGACATTCGAAGAAAATTGCGTCTGATAGAGCAAAATGGGTCATTCCTCATAATTCGATAGTAAAGTTTAGTTGTAGTATTGGGTTGTAATTTACGATACCAGTTAGTGCTTAAATAAATTTGTTTATTATACTGCAAATCTGTTGTGCCAAAACTTTTAGAAAATACGTTACTGGATGTGACTTTATTCTTTCTGCTCGCTATCGATTCCGATCAAAATGCGGATAGCTGGGAATCCATAAACGTCAGCCTATCCTAATCCGCCACAGCGTCAAAATGAATTACAATGTTCCGGCAACAAAAATTTACATCAAATTTCTTTGACGAAAGCGCCGAACGTCCAAATATCTAATGGAAATATTATTAAAGGAGATCTGACGGATTTCAGTCGGAAAAGAATTTATTTAGAGGCACAACGTCAATTTTATTTTGCAAGCCTTAAAAGGCGTGCTTTTTGAATAACTTGTTACTGGAATTTCTGCAGAGGATGTGCTAAAGTTCAAATGCTTACCGGGCAATACGGAAGCCGTTGCTTGATTGTTCCGTGCCAAGATCGCGTAACCTTTCTTTTTCTATTTTGATCACTTACGAGTAGTTCGAACTTTTATTAAACTCGTTATTAATGATGGAGTACCAATCCCTAGGCCAAGCTCTTTTGAATGATTTTTTTTGGCAAATTCCATAATTTATTGATTGTATGATTCCACACGTATTATATCTTTCTTTCTCAGTGACTCAGTATTGTGTTGAAGTCTTTTGGACATTAATGTCATAATATTTTATTAATGAGTATCTCAGAAATTTCCTCATAAAATATCGTTGGTCCCTCGTGGAATTGCTTTTCTAGGTTCATTGGCAATCAGCGCCACTCTGTGGTTTTTCTCCGTACTAACCTATATAAGGATATTGATTTGGTTTCCTATCAAACATATCTTCAAGGCTACTCATTTAACTTTCTTGTATAAAGCTAGCTGTTCTGCGTCAGTCATCTTCCTGTTGTCGGTCGTTTGATTGATTTCCAAATTTGGGATATTTGGGATATATGGTTTTTGAATGTTAAAATAGCAATGTCAATAACACAAGCTGTTATAAGATCACTAATACCTAGTTAGTAATCTGGAAAGGTTCAGAAGAAAAACAAAAACTATTGCAATTACTTTAATATATATTTATTATTCACAGTGATTCACAAGTCGTGACCAAAAAATTAAACACCATACACAGGACCTCATTTTAAGGGGGGGTCTTATATGTAACATTCTTTCCTCGAGGGTTTCATTGAAAAGATACGAGCTGTTGAAGTTTAAAAATAAAAAAAAATTTATATCTTCAAAAACGTACACGGGAGTGATCTGAAATTTGATATGTGGATTTACCTGAGTATTATTGTCCACATTCAAAAGTCCTACAGTGCACTGTTTTCGTAAAAATAAATCAAATTAGATCATTCATGAAGAGCCGAGATACAGATAGTTTTAACATAAAATAGGAGGCCTTGATACATTTCTTGGGAGATAATTTATCAAAGTTATGTGTTATAAATACATATATATAATAAATCATATTTGCATTGTCACTACATTACTAACTAGAAATTCACTCCCGAAATTACACTTATTATCCAAGGAATATCCCACCTAACTTGACCAGAAGACACCTCAAGTAAATTCCTAACGCAGTGAGTACCTACACAAATATTAGTAGCTCTGCGGAAGAAGAACTCACCGCTTTCGACCATAATTGAAATCCCATAAATCGTGTCTACAAAAGTCATTAATCCTGTAAATACAGGGTTATCCAAATTAAGTGTCCACCATTAGTAACTTTGTTATTAGTGAAAATACAAAGTTGTTTGAATTAGCAAACTAGTAGCATTTTTAACGCTGGTAAAAATGAGAAATAAAAAAAAAACAATTGAGAGTCGTTATTTTGATTTTTTTCAGTAAAATAACATTTTTTTAAATGGAAACCCCTGTATATTATATTTTTTTCTGTTAAAGCATCAAATTTTAAACAAAAAAGCTTACAATAACTTTTCTCCTAGGTTACAAATTGTTGAAGTTATGGCCTCCAATCTGAAACAATTAAATTGTATCGACAAACTTTATTTTCAACATCAACTTATAATCTTACAAAATACAATAACATTTTTTTTTAAAGAAGATGCTCGAAAACACCACCTTGTTCTTCAATACATTTTTGGGCACGTTTTTCAACTGCTCGAACTGTCTTAAGTATGGTCCTACCATCTATCTGGGTTATCTTTTCCCTAACTGCAGTCTTTAACGCGTCAAGGTTATCGTACCTTCGCTTGTAAATTTGGTTCTTTAAGTAACCCCACAAGAAGTAATCAAGTGGGTTTAGATCTGGTGATCTGGGAGGCCACTGTATTGGGCCATTTGTTCCTATCCACTGATCATTAAAAGTAGTACTTAGAAAATGATAAGTACCTCTGGAGTTGTGGGCAGGTGCGCCATCTTGCTGAAAATGCAGATGATGTCTACTTATAATATCCAATTCGTCTAAGAAATTAGTCAGAATTTCTGACATAAATTCCACATATCTTTCACCAGTTAGGGTTCCCTCATAAAAGAACGGGCCAACAATTTTTGAACCAATTATACCGCACCAAACGTTGAAACTGAAACGGACTTGTGGGCCTCTTGGATGTACTAACAAAAGATTTTCTCTTGACCAATAATGGTGGTTTTTTCTATTAAACATTCCAGAATTTGAAAAATTTGATTCATCTGTCCATAAAAGGTAACGAAAGTTATTTACATTTTGGCGATAGAAGCTAAGATACCAATGGCAAAAAACAAGTCTTCTCTCTGGATCCCCTGCCAAAAGCGTTTGAACTGGTCGGTACTTATACGGAATAAATTTGTATTTTTTTAAAATCCTTTGAACAGTACCATAACTGAAATTAGAGTCCTTGAGAATATCTGCTATTGAATTCTCACGATAAGCTTCAAAATATCCAATAACTGCAATTTCCGTGGCCTCGCTTATTATGAATTCTTTTTTTGCCCTTGTTTTAGCAAAAACATTTTCATTGCCCCTAAATTTTCGATAAAGTCTCAGAAAATATCGTTCATACGGTTGAATGCGAGCGGGATATAATTCACTGTAGTATTCTCTTGCTCTCAAGGAGGATTTTCTGCACACTAAATAGCATTCTAACATATCACACTTTTCTTCATGGGAGAACATTTTTCTTTAAATTAATGACACAATAAAGCTTATAAACAAGTATTTACACTAATGTTTGACATTATTTGATTTTATCATTGTTTTCCAAAGCCTTCTAGTTGCGAGTATGTCCAGTTTAACAATTTGTCGCTTATCTTAATGCTGTCAAATCGCGAACGCCATGTTGTTTTCATAGCCGTCTTAATATTATAATACTGCAAATAATTAAAAATATTTATCGTTATTTTGACTTTATTTTTGACTTTAGCGGAAAAGTCATTATGAACTTTTTTGTTTAAAATTTGATGCTTTAACAGAAACAAATATAATATACAGGGGTTTCCATTTAAAAAAATGTTATTTTACTGAAAAAAAATCAAAATAACGAATCTCAATTTTTTTTTTATTTCTCATTTTTACCAGAGTTAAAAATGCTACTAGTTTGCTAATTCAAACAACTTTGTATTTTCACTAATAACAAAGTTACTAATGGTGGACACTTAATTTGGATAACCCTGTATATTAGGTCATAGTCACATCATAATAATATAGTAAGTGCTTCATCAAGATGAGAAAAAAGTAAAGATGAAAAAGATAGCCAAATTAACGACATTGATGAGAAGGACTGTTTAAAAGAAGAAAATGATATAACCGTACTCAAGCAAAAGATATACTACTTGAATGAAATGCTAGAATCAAAAAACTCTATCATATTAGTCAAAGAAAGGTACATTAACCAGCTTGTAAATGAAACTAGGCATCTGCAGGAGCATTATGAGTTAATTATTAGTAGTATCGTCGACAAAGATACTATTATCACCTCACTGAGCAAGATAAACCAAAGAATCGAAAATATAGAAAAATTTCCTAAAGAACAGTTCAGTAAAAAAATAGATGGACCAGAACTAGGAACAACAACCTCACAAAATGACTTATCCACTGCATCATACAGCAGTACTCTTAAAAAACCAAATATGAGTCATAAATCAGCTGTTCTTTTAATTAAACCTCACAAGATCTCAGAAAATCAAAATGTACTAAGAAATTTAAAACAAAGCATAACTCCTGCTGATTTGAGTGTACGGATAGATCGACCAAAAAAAATACAAATGGAGCAGTAATTTACTGTAAAGATTCAACAGATTTAACCAAATTGAAGAGTGCCCTAGATTCTAAACTTGGAAAATAATATGAAGTTAAGAAGTCTGAAAAATACAATCCAAGAATTTTAATCAAAAACGTGCATTTAGAAGAGTTCTCAGATGCTTCACAATTTATACAGAATATAATAACCCTTAACAACCTGGATGACGAAGACCCGAGTTCTCTGAAACTGGTTACGAAGCTAAAAATGCAAAACGCTAAACATATCGTCATAGAAACCACTCCTCGCGTAAGATCACACTTGATGATAGAGGCTTCAAATACTTAGGATGGAAAAAATATAACATAGCAGATCACATAAATGTTATCCAGTGTCGTAAATGCTGTGGATTTGGACATTTTGCAAAAAATTGTATGTCAGAAATGTGCAGGTAATGATTTTATCAATGATTGTGAAACTGACCTAGTCAATTGTATAAATTGTATAAAATCAAATGAAAGTCGTTCTACCACATACGATGTTCATCACAATGCTAAGGACAAATCCTGTCCTATTCATAAAAAATATTTTAACTACATTAAAAGTAAAACAAATTATAATTAAAGTTTCCATATAGACAAGAAACTTATTGAGAGGATTATGGATACATACGTGAAAGATTTCAATCCAGAAGTAATTAAAACAAATATTTTGAACGACTTACCTACAACAAAGTTATATTTCTCTAATGGTACCACATCAGAGCTAAAAATATTCCATACAAACATAAGGAGTGTTCATAAAAATTTAGATGAACTTCAGACGCTGTTGGAAACACTAAATTATTGTTTTGATGTACTGGTACTAACAGAAACATTTAGAATATATTACACAAATTCAATCCAAATTCCAAATTATTATCTATATTACAATGAAGAGGTTTTGAATAAAAATGGGTTTTTGATATATGTAAGACAGAACTTAATTAGTAATTCTGAAATTGTATATCTAAATGATACAAAATTATTGAAGGTTATCGTACACAAAGACAACCATAAAATACAAATTATTGGAACATACAAGGCACCATCCATACTCACCACATCATTTAATGAAGAACTTCGTAATTATCTTGAAAACAATGAGGAACTGTATATTAATTTGATAGTAGGAGATCCAAATATCAATATTTTAGACCAAAACGATCAAAATTCCCTCGAAAACCTTAACATGATGGCAGGACACCTATCCGCCATTAATGAAGTAACAAGAATTGATGGAGTACGAGTTGTATAGAGCATATGTTCATAAATACCTCCATAAATAGTGAGAACTTCTTCTCAGCGGTTTTGAGATATACAATTTCGGATCACTTCCCCACCATGCTAAGGATTCAATATGAAGACACAGTTCCTAAATTAAAAAGAACGCAGTCTAGCATAAAAAACATAGATTACAATAAGTTGAACTGTAAACTATCATGATGATGGCTATGATGAAAACTGGTCAGAGATATATAATCAAGATGATCCTGAAAAGGCATTTGATCTTTTTACCTTACAGCTTCAACAACATATAAATTCATGTACAAATCGGATAAAGATTCCACGAAAGAATATTAAAAGGCAGCCATGCATATCGAATGGAATTATAACATCCGTTAACAGAAAAATTGAGCTGTATAGAAAAACAAACAAAAAAAATCCACACGATTTAGAACTTCTAAATGAATTTAAATTATACAGAAATAAATTAACCACATTTATAAAAGAGGCTAAATTAATTTTTTTTCAAAATGAAGTTGATAAACCTCAAAATTCTTCGGCGAAAATGTGGCATTTCATAGAAAAAATTCAACATTCTCAGAAATGCCAAGAAATTACTGCCGTACAAAAAGAAAATGGGAGACTTACAAAAAGCGATATTGAAACAGCCGATGAATTTTGTAAATATTTTTCTGAAATTGGTGAGAATTTGGCAAAAACATTCCAAATGAAACACAACTTATATATACGAAAACCATATTGCAAAATTCCCTGTATGTGACACAGACCGATCAATACGAAATTGAACATATCATAAAGCGACTGAAAGTTAAAAAATCACCGGGATTCGATAATATAACCGCATACGCTCTGAAACAAATAAATTATAAAATTTCTAAAGTATTAGCATATCTTATAAATACCTGCATGGAAAGAGGAATATTCTCGACCCAATTAAAAAAGGCAATAATAAAACCAGTATTCAAATCTTTAGATAAACAGAAACCTTGTAATTATCGCCTAATTTCAGTATTGACAAACTTTTCAAAAATATTCGATAAAGTTCTTAAAAAACAAAATTGTATTAGATTTTCAAAAGGTTAAAAAAATTTTCACGGAAAGGATTTTAACAGTCAATTTCAACAAAACATACTTTATTACATTTTCTAGCGACAACAGATCTTCCCCAAATTTTAATCAACTCCAAATTAAAACGTTGAACAGCTGTAGAAACATACAATCGGTTGATAATTTCAAATACCTAGCGGTATTCATAGATAACCATCAACCAAGATGGAATAAACATATTAAAAATTTAGTAAAAAAATTAAGATACCTTATTCCGAAAGTGCAATATTTCAGCAGTTTTTTGAGCGAAAAATATCTACACATCATGTATCATGATGCCCTTGTTCAATCATTACTATCTTACGAAATCTTAGCATGGGGGAGAGTCATGAATAATTATTATAAAAAGATTGAAATTACGCGCAATTGGATTTTGAAAGTTATGTTGAACAAAAAGGAATGTTATCCCTCAGAAAATCATTACAATGAATCTCAGCTTTTCGACTGCCGACATATTTATTTTTATCATACACAAAAACCGCGCTAGTTTTATCACAAGAAAGCACTACATCACTGAGCCACAGAAGCAAAGCGAATCTCAGGCTTTCGATCCTCCCACCACTAGTCTGTTGAAATAGCAATTGTCTCTTCTTGGATTACTTGAAATAGTGATGTGCTTTCGAGTTCGTTTCAATAAGTTGCGTTCACTGAAACGAACTAGTTCTAGGAACGTTCGCGAACAAACTAATTTGTGCAACTATACCACTATACAGAAACAAAAAACAGAATGGATATTCCAGTCTTCTAGTCTTCAGATTAAAGTCATATTTTTGAACCGTTCCAATGCATGCATTATCTCATCACTAACATTATGAGACACTAATGTCACATGGCAATTCATCGATATTAATACAAAAATATTTATATGGAACTGGTTGAAAAATGTAGCAACTTGTGAAAAGTGAGTAGTGACAGTAAATCGTAGTTTGGCGATGGTACACTTAAATAACCACGTATTTAGGGATTACGCAGGTTTAACGTGAACACGAAAATGAAATATGTAATTCTGCATTAAAAAAATCCTTATATATGGAAATTTGTGTTTCCAAAGTACCATTTTCCAGCAATACCTCGACGTCAAATATCAACACAGAATGAGGGACGTTGGCGAATAGACCCAAGAAGATTGATTATCGATCACAGCGGAATGTATGCGAATTTCGACAGCGCTGCGTTGCCATATTTCGCCACCTGAGAGGTGTATAGTCACATCGCGGTTGACTGTTATTTGAAATATATTAACATGTGAATCATAGACGTTAGAGCTAAAAAGATTTATGACAATGAAAATAAAAAGTAAAAAGGTATATTTGCTTAAATTGAGTGAATAAATACAAACATAAATAATAAGTAATCAAAAAGAACGAATAAACAAAAACAGTAACTAAAACAATACTTTCTGAAAAAACATAAGCAGTAAATAATGAGAAACATCAAATTAACAAAAACATTCACTAAAACAGTATTTTCTAAGGCAACATAATAAATAAAATATAAATACGAGTATATATAAAACAGATTTTTTATACCTTTTTAATTTTTTTATTTTCATTGTCATAAAACGTGTATGATTTACATGCTAATATACTTCAAACTCCTAACCACGATGTGACTATACACCTCTCCGATGGCAAAATATTGCAGCGCAGCGCTGTCAAAATTCCGATACATTCCATCCTGAGATCGATAATCGATCTTCTGTGGTCTACTCTCCAACGTCACTGCAGTATATATGTTTTGTCGTCACTTGATCTGTGTTGATATTTGACGTCGAGGTATTGCTGGAAAATGGTATTTTGGCAAAACAAATTTTCATATAAAAAGTGGTCCATCCAAGATTTTTTGTACACGTTAAACCTGCAATAACCCCTAAATACGTGTACCATCACTCGTAGTTTTTGACAGTAATATGGTTTGCTGGCAGCCTTACCATAATTATTTAGATACCTCTCAATCGCTCTAAAGATGATGCGACTGGTTACACACAGTGGAATTAAAACAAAAAGTTCTCACCTGCAATTGCGTGTATGAATGTTGAAAATCTTGAACAGTTTCGCATCAGTACCAATACAAGATGTCAAAATGTCGTTGAGGAACTAGAAATAAGTGTATGAATGTGACAAAACGCAACATCTAACAAAAATGTGGGTGGAAAGGCTTTTTCATGTAAGGGTTTGGAAGTGCAAGTTTGCAAATGTTTTATATGATAAACTATAAGCAAACGGTAGGTGATGATAAATTAGTATAATCACATATGGATTATAAAATTGAAATAGACATGGACAAACCTTCAGCCAAACTGAAAAAAATGGATTTTAGTCAGACATCAAGCATTTTGAAAAAATCTTGGCTCAATTTTATATAATTTCATAATATTTAATAAACTGACAACATTTCAACGACAAGCTATCACTTCATATTTTCACAGTGTTTTGTTTTGAATACTTCGAAATCCACCCTTAAAGTATTTTTTGGGTGAGAATTTTTGGGTAAATTTGGATATCCTCTTTGATTAAGTATAATCAGTATGATTCGTATCTCTATAGATTATTGGTGGCTCAGCATTATTAATTATCGTCGGCTATCTACTATGTAGATGCCCTCCTCCTCTAAGAAGGTGTGAGGTGCCAAAACCACGTAACCTTTTTTTACTATTTTGATCACTTACCAGTAATTTGATTTCTCTTTATCAATGATAGAGTAGCGATTCCTAGGCCAAACCCTTTTCAATGATATTCTTTTGGAAAATTTCACAATTTATTAATTGTATTATTTCACACGTATTGTATATTTCTTTCTTAGCGACTCAGTATTATCTGAAGTTATTTGGACACTTATGTATCTCAGAAATTTCCTCACAAAAGATCGTTGGTCCCTGGTAGAGTAGGTTTCCTAGGGTCCGCACATTGGCAATTAGCGCCACTCTGTGGTGTGTCTCCGTACTAACATATACTCATAAGAATACTGGATTCATCCGAAAAAATAATATGGTTGAATTTATGATACATACGTATTATTCTTATAATATTGCATATGTAAAGCAATATTTATAACAAGTTTCATCATTGATTACAACGTATTCCTCTCAAAATAAAGTCAACTAGAGCTTTGTAACCACATTCTAAACTAATAACGTCACAAGAAGAGCTCCGCGTGATTTTACTCCAAGCCACTTTTTACCGACTGCACCGAAAGGCGGCAGAAGAACGTATAGTTGCATCTCTTCATGTTTAAATCAAAAGGCTCCTTGAATTGGAATTCCATTCTTTGATTACAGCATCTGTTTCTGAAGGGTGATTTTGATTTCGCTCCCAACATTCGCAAAAACAACGTAACATTACATTCTGGCTCGTTATATGCTGTTGATACTGTATCTCTTATATGGAGCAATTCAGAACGGAAAATGTATTAGGCTTTCTGCCTTTCTGCGCGGTTCTTTTTCGATGCTACATGCTCTTTTTTCGCACGGCTTCCGTTTATTTTGATTTATTTTCAGCGTCGGTTGCGTTGTGTTTTCGAGAATCATGGAATATAAAAGTTTTCATTCGGCTGGAACACAGCCGCGAATATTAGAACTCCGTAGCAACTTCATTAACACGCCTATTTTGAGGGCTAGGATTAACGCTTCACAGCATTTGTAACATCTCAAACTTATGGTTGGTTTGTTTTTCTAATCCATTTTCCAATTGAACAAAGACCAATAAATGAAGCCATAGATGATGTCAAATCATTTTACTGACGTTGCGGCTACACCGGAAGTTATTTTGAAGTGCAGTAGCACAAAATAGATGTCGAGGTTCTAAATTAAGTCATGTTCATTTATACGTCTTCCAAATGACTGCATTGATCTATTTTCACCAGTAATAGGTAGACCATTATCTCAACTATTTCAGTATTTTAATGTTGAAGTAAGCTGATTAACAACTAATATGTGTTGCCGTTAGCATTCGGTTCAAATTGGCCACGCTTTTTTTTATATATCAACGAAATGGTGGTGTGTTTATAGAACGCGATAAATAAAATTAAATGGTCAGTCAATGCAAAACAGCTGCCTAGTGACGTGCAAATTTAGGCCTTAGCTCAATAACGCGAAGAGCAGAGGGGGTTACGAGCGCCAGTGACTCAAGACAGATTGAGCCACAAATCCGCGAATTTTAGTCGGAACTTGTTTTGGCTGACCACCCACACAAAAGAAAAGAATCTAGTAGCAATGACGTCAACTAATTAATTGTACAGAGAGCCAAATAGAATGAAATATATTTATTTAAAACAAACTTAATATATTAACTGATTAATTAACTTATACGTTCCATAATAATATGTTCAACTACGGCAGAGTAAATCAAAAAAAAAAAATCTTATTTAAAATTGCAGCCCAAGAAAATGTGTAAATTGTGATAATAACCCTGCTAAACGTCTACCATGGTATACGAACGCGATAGGTTTTAGACATATAATAGCGCCTAAAGGATAATTGAGAAATTATTTACAAAAAAATCAATAAGGCCGGACCAGTACCTTGAAGTTTTGCTACTAATTAAAGAACAAGTGAAACCTAATCTTATCTGGAATGTAGACTTTTTCCAGGCACAGCTCTAGACGCAGCCGAGATGGCCTCAGCTCACAAAAGCTCAGGCTTTTTGGTTAAAAGCAGTGGCCATTAGTGGGCAGGGTCGAAAGGAACTTTACAAAGTATGGGCTGCTTGCCTCGAAGAGTTCCCCAACCGACCATAATACTGGTTAACTGGTTAACAATGGTTAGGCCCTAGAAAGTCAACTTTCATGCCCGAGAAGAACATTAACAGCTGGTGACAAACGTCTTCGTTCAATAAAGATCAACAATAATTGAAGGCTGTTATTAGATATATTAATCTACTGAAATAGTTAGCGCAAACAACGGCAATTGCATAAAAATAAGGTTGTGTGATTTCTCAAGATTGAAGGTGTTTTTAATCAGGTGAGACCATGTAATGGTTATAAACATCGTTAAAGGTAAAATAAATCAGCTTACGAGGGATCCACAATGTTTTATGAGTAAATTTCTGAGATAAACCGACTAAGTCATTAATAAAGTATTATAACATTAGTGTCCAAAAGATGTCAATACAATACTGGGTTGCTAAGAAAGAAATTTATAATATGTGGACCACTGCAACGAAGACTATAGTAACTCAAAAATCCTTGCTTTTGACTTACTATGTGGTATCGATAGACTTTATCGGGTTCTCTTTGGTGGAAGAATACGGTATCTCAGTCATGCAACTATATGCAACCAGTAAATCTTTTACGTCATATAATAAGTATAATAGTGGCGGCTGCTCGCGCGAAAACTACATCAAATTGAGTTACTTTAGTCTTCGATGCAAAAATCACGGAATGTTTTGAGGTAATGGTAATTAATAGCGAAAACGTTTTAAGTTAGCTATATGAAAAGAGCAGTTTTCAAAACGAACTAAAATGAATTCAAGAACCAAAATAGTTCTGGCAGATACAAAGAAGCTAAGTGCAGTTGCTGAACCGTTAAATTCAGACAAGTTTGGTTCATAAATAGTGATGGATTCTTTTAACACAACAAAAAGTTTCAAACATAGCATCCTCTTCTTCACGTTATGCATTGGGATATGTCGCATCAGTCTGTTTCTCTCGTTCGTGTGAAATAAAAAAATTTAAAATTTAACAGAGAATTCAACTACTACGTTCCTCGGTTTTGCCAAGACAACACTCACGTGTTTGCTTTTCATTCTTGCATATCCAAGTCTGGACCTGATAAGAACCTATATTACAGACCTATATCGTACTAATGACGTCTAAAGAGCCCAGTCTGCGGTTGGTCGTGGATCCAGTAGAGTTTTAAATAAAAGGTAAAATCGGAAAATTGGAACAAAGACGATTGTGGAGAAAAGTTGAAAATAAATAAATGTCTCGTAAAATGACATATAATTGTGAATATGCTGAAGATCTCACGATAGTAAAATTGATTATCACAGAATGAGACCGCAAACTAATACGCTTGAGGAACTACCTTTTCTGTACACAAGCTTGCTTCCAGTAGATGCTAGAAAATTGAATGGTTTATTAGACCTATGTAAATCTTAGTCAGTCTTCCGAGCATGCCTGAGGCTTACCTGCTTTTCATTCTTCTCCAAAAGCTAAGGAAGATAACTAAATACAAAGAGGACAATGTTAACAGTGCTGAAAGTACAGAAGTTGAGAACGATGATAGTGGAGACACGAAGATGAATATAATTTAAGGACTACTGTAATATTTCAATAAATATCCTACTAAGTCGAGTGCAAGTGCGCTTTTTCTTTAGTTGATCCAACGAAAACTATAGTAAGCCAACAAAATTTATTAAAAAATTGTCACTTTCGCTAGTCTTGTATTGTAATAACATTTATAACCTTCTATATACAAGAATTACTGCAATATGTAACATATTTTTGATAAGATTGTTATTTTTCTGTCAACGAAACTCATCAGAAAATCTTCTAATGCTTGAATCTCAGTTCAACCAAAACTGAGTTACAGTAAATAGTATTTCCTTGCAGGCGTTGATTTGTAAAATTATACTTTCAGGATGAGGTAGTTTCAAGCTCAATAGATCAATAAATTATAAAACTTGCCTAAAGAAAATCATTGAAAATGGTTTGGCCTAGGAATCAGTACCGAATCAGTAATAAAGAGAAATTCACATTACTGGTAACTGATCAAAGTAGTGGAAAAAAGAGTTGTGTGATTTTGGCACGTTACAAATTATATTATAGGTACATTATATCAGCTGAAGATTTTTAGTCAAAGTTAAAGTATACTTTATCTGAATAGCATAAAAACCTTTGGTCGGCGCGTCCTTTGTAATTTCATGACGTACCATAGGCGTGCGGTCATTTATTTAGAACGATAATAATAAGGTTTTTATATCACAATGAATGGATTTTACTATCTTCTTATTTTTTTGATTTGGATAAAAAATACTTATATTGGGAGTTTAATTTATGTTGACTGAAAGTTAAGAAATGGAAAAATTACAGAATTCCAACGTTTGACATAGGCAAATATTTACATAGCAGGTAGGTATATAAAAAGGTATATAAAGACTTACATTATAGGTATTTATATATCATCCTCGCCTTCGGAGCTGTCGCTAGAGTCATCTTGTAGAGGAATTACAACGGGATTTACAGGAGGCAAAACACAATATTCATTTTCTTTTTCAATAATATGCCTAGAACACTGCTTCCATAGGTCTGTGGCAGCAATATGAGATACTGCATCTCTTATTGTGGCCAATAGCGATTCACTTAATTGAGGGGTCTGATTATGTTTTCTTACTTTTTTTTTTAAAGCAGCCCAGACCAACTCAATCGGGTTAAAAATGCAGTAATAGGGAGGTAGACGTAATACTTCATGGCCATTTTGCTGAAGCAGATTGTCAACAACATACTCTTTTTCAAATTTTTGTCTTTTAATAAGATCCAATAATATGGCTTTGGTTGATTTTTGTGGTATTTCCATTCCCTTATCCTTCATAAAATCAATAATATCTTGTTTTTTTGTGCCTGTATTCGGAATTTTGTTTTTCTGTCGGGAATGGTATGGCGCATTGTCCATAATAATCACTGAATTTGGGGAAATGTTTGCTATTAACTGCTGCTCTATCCACTTTTCAAATAAGTCGGAGGTCATGTCCTCATGATAGTCGGCACATGATTCTTTGATATTTTTGGCAGATAACAGGAAGGCATTAGGTATAAATCCATTTTCACTGCCAGCATGGAGAATAATGATTCGTTTTCCACGGTTGCATGGTGCATTTAAAATGCACTTGTTGCTGTCGTCAACCCAGCCGTACTGCACAACATCATGGGTATCATACCACGTTTCATCCAGGTAAATCAGATTTCTTTTCTGCTCTCTATAGATTTTAACTTTGTGCAAAAATTCTTGGCGCAATTCAATGATTCGAGACGACTCCATAATCACCATTCTTTTATCTAATTTTTTGTATTGAAAACCACACAGTTTTACAATACAGTGCAGTGAGTCTAAGCATTTGTAATTATAAAAATCTTCAGGATAATCTTTTAATTTATCCCGTATCATTTCCAACGTGGGCACCAAATTTTCTTTATAAAATCCGTATATTATACGACGAATATCTTCCTGAAAACCCACGTCTATTCTGTTTAAAATTTGATTTTGCGAGGAATCTGGATTTTCGTTTTTCGGACAATCATACATATTTAGGATTACTCTTTGGGTCTGTTCCTCTAAATCTTTATGAAAGAATTCTGCCTGCACAGGTTCATCAACCATCTCCTCGTGGCTTGGAGCATTTTCCCAAGGTCTCCAAAGAGCCATATTTAGGACACACAAGAACAATCAACACACCAATTAAATCAACAAGTAAACTGAGTATTCAAAAGTCAAAAACACACAAACTAATAAAATCTATGAAAAAACACGGACAGACTAAAGAAAACACGTTTATTCACCGCAACACGGCACTGGCTAAACTGTTTCAATTTTCAGTAGCCACCTGCACTTGTTCGGAGCTCTGAAATACACGCTTTCTCATTGGCTATGTCCACGCATAGGCGTGCTTTACTCCACGTGAACCGGTGAAACTGCCTTTGATCTTATTGGCTGCGAAATTTGGCGATTTTTGCAGCAACAGAGCGTGTTAAATATACGTATAGATATATAAAACGCACCCGGTATTTCACAGTGTTTCAAGTGACTTCAGATAAAGTATACATATAATAATGATTGACCGGCAACGTGGTGTGGAGCTGTGCGTTATAGCCTCTTCGGATTATATTCACTATTTATAAGTTAATTAATTTGTCTAAAAGTGCATCTGTGAACATCTGGACGTCTGGCGATCAGTTTGGATAAAAAGATTGCCTATATTTGCATTTACAAATACAGATCTCCTGATCAGTCACCGTGCGCTGTGCGGGTTCGAGGCCCGTCCCAGGAGAAATTTTCCTCTTGGCTATGGATGTTGTGATTGTCCGTAGACGGCAGACGGTCTCTGACTGTCGAACGTGGAGGTACCACCCGGCGGATCTCGTAGGCGGAGCCAGAATGTGTGCATGTTGCATGCACACGTGTTCCCTCGCCAGAGTCCGTGTGGCGTTCCCCCTTTCCCCTGTATCCCCCTATAGCCCCACGGTACCCAATGGGTGTTTAGGCCTTAGGCCTTCGTGGTAGTTGGAATATAAAAAAAATCCACAGTATGTTGATGAATAAAAGGCCTATTTATTTGAAGAACAAGCTTACCATGAGATGTGAAAATCACTCAGCGAATCTGCATTTTGTAGGATATATTCTTGACTTGCCCCGGCACCGAACAACCCAAAGAAAAATTAAGCTGTAATGTAATTTTATTTTTACATTTGTTTATCTGTGCAGGTTTTTTCACATGCCTCTCCATTTGTTTGTGTTTTGTTTACGAATCTGTTTGCTGTTTACTTTTAATTTGTATATCTTGTGCCATATAATATTTTATAAAGTTATTTCTAAGTATGGTTTTTGAATCTGCTACGCACTCTGCTGATACACGTTCCTCTTTTGGTCAATCTACCATACATAGGCTACGATGCTTTCTGCTCTAAATTTTTTTACTATCTTCTTTGTATTTTTTTGTATTTGCATGTACTTGTATTTTCTTAGCCCTGGTTGGTTCTGAAAAACAGCTTTTGCTGATGTAACCCTCCAGGTAAAATCAAGGCCACTCATTATTATTATTATTATAAGTTTTGGTTAATGGGTGTAATAATGTAAGATTCGCTATAGGCTTTAACATATTAAGCAACCTCGTAGAATTATTGTTCATTGCACTATTCTTTAATATTAATCTTTCCTTATTTAGATTAGGTCGATTGGTATGTTACAAAAAAGTCAAAACAATAAACTATTGCGTATCTGTGTTTGGTCTTCGAAAGTACAGTGATGCCTCTCCAAAAATTAAAAAACTGAATTCCTCCAGGTATCCACCTCAGTTTCGATTTCTAGGGGGACGCCAAAAATAATATTTTGAATTTTGAATGGAAACTCGAAATTTTTTAATTTTCAGATTTTCCAAGAAGTTTTTAGTAAAATTTGTATAATGAAGTTTATACCTATCTTCAGTCATTGTGAAGCTATTTGAGTTTATAATACTTAATACTGATAATAATGGAATGCACTGCAAAAAAATAATAATCATGGATAGCAGCAAGATCATTTACCATCAGTCAGTGGACTCGTATGTCATAGAAAAAATTTGTCTTTCATTTCAAATTGTTCAGTTACCTACCTAGTTCTGAAAAATATTGAACAATGACTATTCAATTCAAGAAAGGGTAGAAATAATAAAACTGTATTACCAAAATGGTAATGATAAGCTACTGCCCGGTAGTATAATGCGTTACATTCAGACATACATATTAACGATAAGTATATAGCTAAGTTGATAAGAGCATTTGAACAAACTGGATCTGTGTCTAATATTCGCCGTAATCGCCATCGAGCTCATCGACCAGTTAGAAATGAAGACGCAAAAATAGCGGTTTTCGGACACATTACATTTGACAACACCCAAAGCACTCGAGGACTAACTACTTCTTCAGAATTTACACGCTCAACAGAATTTTAAAAGACAATAAATTTCATCCGAACTAGATAAAACTTGTCAATTACCTTAATGAAGACGAATTTGATAGAAGGTTGGAGTTTTGCGAATTATTGTCCCAACGTTTAGTCAACAATGGGAATCTGTTATTTAATATTTGTTTCTCTTTTGTGTGTACGTTCGATTTACATAGTGCTGTAAATAGACATATGGTAATTGTCGATATTGAAGTTACCCAAATCTACATTTGTATCGATAGGCACACTCACAAAATCCTGAAAAAATAAATGTGTGGGCCGGGGTTTTCGGCAATCATATTGTAGGACCTTTCTTTATTTCTGGAAACTTGACGGGCGAGACGTACTTGCACATTCAAGTTGTCCGTCAGCGGATTATGGCTGAACGTTGAAAAGTAACTCAAGACATGCTTGAAAATGTGAGGAATAGTTTCAAACAAAAGCTTTATTATTGCATGGAGGTAAATGGACACCATTTTCAGCACTTATTACTAATCTTTACTTTAACTTTAATGTGCGTGTAAACTGTAAATTGTTTTTTTTTGTTTTTTCAATACTCGGAGACTTGTTTTTAATTTTAAAGTAGAGTCTTGTTACTATTGGAACTATATTTATTTTTTTGTACTATATAGTCCTGTATTACCACAATTTCTAGAATCTTTTTATAAAAACTCAAATAGCTTCACAATGATTGAAAGTAGGTAGACACCTTATCATACAAAAGTTACTAAAAGCTTCTTGGAAAATCTAAAACGTAAAAAACGGGGGTTTATATTTAAAAATCTAAAGTGTAACGCAATATCTTATTTTTGGATCACCCTGTATTGGATGGCTATAGATGAAGAGACGTCCTCCTAGAAATCAAAATTGACGAGCCCGAGCGTTCTTCCCAAAATATACCATGTATATAAGCATAATTATAGGAGGCTTATCGAATGATATCTAATGGGATAGTTTTAAAAGCATTGTTGTGTAATGAGTGTGACGTTCATTCAATCTATCTGGATCATGCAACCATTCAACTTATTGTTATTGCTTTTTTTTTCTGTTCTGTCACTTTGCTTTGCTTTTTCATAGACAGGATTACTGTATTGTCTTTTTTGTCTTTATTGTTAATTATATATATCTGTACCTCAGAGCCAGACCAGGTTAAGTCCTAATAAGTAGTTTTGAGATAATTGAATTTGAAATATTTTTCTTGTATATTGTATTGTATGAGTCTTGAAATGAATAAAAAAGTCGTAACTTCCATATTATTACAGAAACATAGACGCGGCAAGTAGCAAATGAAAATTCACAATATTATCATAAGTTTAACATATGGAATTCATTTTTGACATAAATGGACTTAACCTAGACTGGATCGGGAGCACAGATATAGACTTGGCCTCCCTGATGTCTATTTATAAAGACATTTATGTTGATTATTATTGGCAAACTACATATCCTCCCAACAATCTGCACATTCGAAGATAAAAGATAATCAAGACAATAGGAGGATTACAAGAATTTCACAATTATGTCCTAGCAAAATAAAATATGATTGCATCTTGCTGCAAGAGTACTTTCAAAAATAAAATATATTCAAAGCATCGGCGTCAGTGCGTCGCTCTGTTTCCAGGCCCCGAGTGCAACAATGTATGATGAATAGCTGGGAGTTTTTCGACGGAACCGGTCGAAAAACCGAAGAACGAAAACAATAAATAAACATCAGGCAGCGTTCATCTTATAAAATTTTCTCGGGTTTAGAAAAGTGCCAAAACAATAAAACTCGAACAAACGCAGGCACAGTCAGGGGGTCGTGTACTCGACCTGCGTCATAAATATATGAGCCAATGCAAAATATCTTGCGGCACCTTCGGCACATTTACCAGTAGCGTAGGGCTAGTTACTCCTGAATAAGCAGCTGAAATAGTGAAAGCCAATAATTAAAAATAGGCATGCCGATGCAGGTATTCTGGCTCCCTTACTCATGAATGCAACGTTTTCAAAGCGTTTAGACAACATGCATTTAGCTCAAGTGATTGGCAGTGCTTCGGTATCCTTCGTGCTTTGAGTAACGTTCTACCAACATGCACATGTAGGCAGCACTGAAAAAAATTGAATCCGGGTTTTCTGCCGGATTAGGCCAGCGCGGGGCCTATAGTAAAATTATTATATTCAGAGGCCTAGGGCTGCTATTCTGCAACTCGTCGGAACTTACCGATTAACGACAGCTGTAGGTAAGTGCAACCAAAGACTTCATGCCCTAATAGCCTGGATGCAATGAGTTCGCGGAAAGTACTGCAATATGTACTGATAGATTTAATTTGCCATATCAACAGCTTGGATCAGAATTAAATTAGCCTGAACGATCAATAGACTACATAATATTGTAACAGATTTATTATGATATAAGTAATTATATGCCTGAATATAGATAAACTATTGAGGTTGTGAGGTGTCAACTTGTGGTTTAAAAAGCGGGGCATAACAACAAGGTACCAAAGTTGGAGCATAACTTAATGAGCTCAAAATACAATATACTGCAATGACAGGATTTGATATCTAGTTTCGGATGTGCAGTCGTTTCAGTTCGTTTTAGAGGAACGGTCGTTGCAGATTTCAGTCGCATAAATAACGAATAAGTAACATATCGTATACGTAGCGCATACTATTCAATTTCAATATTTCTTCATATTTTCAATTTTCAAACCTTAACATCACTTTTGGACTGTTTACCACGCTAGCTTTTTGAGGTTATTCCATATTAGGTTTTAATAATTAATTATTCAGTAACTTTTTTTAAATCCGTTTGTGGTGTTTGGTGAAACATGGCCATGCATTTTAATAATTTTTCAAAAAGCACCACTTTTTGCATATACTGTCTAAAGCTTGAGTTGTAATTTAAAACACTACACTTAGCATAATTTGTCGATTTGCCCAAAGGCGAGTTCTTCCAGTTACATAAACATACAAAAATTCCGCAAAAAGAAGGAAAGTGAATTCGAGCAGAAAATATGATCGGTAACCCAAGCGATAGGTATTTCTACTTGTTGGCTTCATGAGGCCCGAAATGAATGCACATATTATGCAACTACAAAAGTAGATACACAAGCATACATCCGGCACAGGTATCATGTAAAAAAGGTATAAAACGTAAAAAAACCTATAAGATGTCAACTTGCAGACTAGGTAGTTTTTAGGACGCAGTCACTTCACGTTTGCTCACTAGGATCGTTGTGAACTTTCAGCTATGGAGGACTACTCAACTAAACTACATATTATTGGTTGCATAGTTTTTGTGAGGCTGGATGATCCGGGTCTGTAGTTTTTATCTCTGAGAACAAAGTTGGTTGAATAGCAAGATCACATCTGGATGATTATGTGTATTGGTCTGCATGTCTATAAAATCAGTGATATTTGCTGTGTGAGAAAATCATTACTGAATATGCCAAATATGACGGGTTATTTATATGTTGTGCTTTCTCGAGAGAGGTTATGATCAAAGCTATAAATTACGAAAAAGAATTACGGGAAATCATCACCGCGCCCGCGTATGTAATTACTGTTAGCATGTATATGGTTTGTAACTCGACAGTGTACAGTGAATATAATTATTTCTTATCTCTCTCATTTTTGAAATTCAGCAAATTTGTATATGTAATTTCCAGAATGGATAAGAAAAAGAGTATGCGCAACTAATTTCTAGCTTTGAATCTCAATTAAGTGTATTTGAGACAAGAACCCAATCTAATTATCATCAACCCATATAACTTACATTTTAGACCTAAGGTAATGCCATCTCAGAAGCAGATTTTACATGACATCAGAGCCAAAGGTTGATAACAAGCCTCATGACGTTTAGGCAACACGTACAACTAAGTGCTAGGTTAAGATTTTGTAGAATAACCTACATAATGTCAAAAAAAAACAGCATAATGTCAAAAAAGATCGGCATAATGTCACTTTTCAAGATACGTGATACCCGTGCGGATAAGGGTGTAACTTGAGGAAACGAAGATGGAGAGAGAAAGAAAATCATACACTACTATGTATATCAAGAGGAAAGGAAAATAATACACGACTTTGTATATCATTTTCTTCCCCTTTCCATCGTCGTTTCCTCAGGTTACACCCGTATCCGGATGTATGGGCATATATTTTCAGTGTCCCTTACTGGTAAAATGATTAAATTTTCAACTTGATTCGTCAACATATGTAGGTGTTTACCTTTTTTTGTCACTCAGTATAATTCATCTAATATTAAATAGCAGATATTTCCCTTTATTATCTGACAAGACAATTAGCGATCCTACATAGAAAAGAACTATAGCAATCTTTAACATGAAAAAGTAAACGAAAAAAAATGCATCAACGAGCTAAAAATATAAAAGACGTCCTAGCCAGATATTTAACATGTAACATTTATTTAGTGCCACTCGTCTTGCCTTGGCCTTGTCTGTTTGTTTATTATTGTTATTAAGGCTGGTATGTTGATAGATATCTATAGATTTGGAAATTCTGCCGTAAATAGTGAGTATCTTTTAGCATTTACCATCGTCTATCGTCAGCAGTATTATTACCTACTGAGGCAGCAATGAGCTAATGGCTCTGTTTTTTATGAAAATAATCAGATACCCTTTCACGCAAAAACTTTGTTAAAATTTATATTGCATATATGTTTTTCTATATGCAACATATGCAGGATATCCATGGATCGAGTCATTTTTAAGGCGCAATAAGGATCTAGCAGTGAGAAAATCCGAAGGTATGTCAGCTGCTCGTTGTTTAAATATGAATAGAGAAGTTGTGGCATCTTATTTTAACCTATTGGAAAACACTCTGATAGAATATAATTTAATTAACAAACCAGCAAGAATCTACAATGTAGATGAGACAGGTCTACAAATGAACAACAAACCAGGCTTTGTTATTGCTCAGAGAGGTTCAAAACACGTATCGGCAGTGACATCAGCAGAAAAAGGCGAAACAATCTCCGTAATAACATCTTGCAATGCGGAGGGGTCATTTATACCACCAACGTGCATCTTTAAGGGTAAGAATCAGAAACCAGAGTTTGCCGATGGTATGCCACCAGGCTCCATAGTAGTCATGTCTGAGAAATCAGCTTAAGTCAATAATGTTTTATTTTTGAGGTGGCTTAAAGAACAGTTTGTCCCAAGGAAACCTCCGGGATATGTTATGTTAATCCTCGATGGACACTCATCGCATTGCAGCAGCGTAGAGACACTAGAATATGCTTCTGAAAATGAAATAATTTTTGTGTGTCTACCTAGTCACACAACTCAATTTCTTCAGCTCTAGACAGAGGAGTTTTTAAGTCACTAAAGGCGTTTTATTATGAAGAATGTAATGCTTTCATTAGAAGAAATCCCAATCGACGCATTAACAGATTGATTTTTGGACAATTACTCGCTGCAGCTTGGGAGAAATCAGCAACTGTTAAAAATGCGGTTTCATCTTTCAGAGCTACAGGAATTGTGCCTTTCAATCCGTCTGCGATTCCATATTACGCTTATCTTACTGACAAACCTCAGGGAGCTTCACCTAATGAACCTGAATCTCAACTTTTACCGAATGGTGAAATATCTGTTGACAATAGAAATGAATCTGCTCAGGATTCATCTATTATTGAAATATTCGAATCGGTAGTGAATGATTCAGCTGGACCATCTGATATGAAGACACCTGAGAAAGAAATAGATACCCTTGGAAAAATACTGGACAACATTAACCCGATTCCTATCCCTGAAGCAGTCTCTTCTGCGAGGAAGAGAGGTGGACAGTTGGCTTCTGTCTCGACCAGCAGCGATAATATTAGAAATAAGAAAAAGAAACTAGAAGAAAAATTACAAGCTGAGGCGAAGAAACGGAAAAAGAAAGAAAACAAGAAATGCATTAAACCAGGCCCTAGCCGAGTTCAAAGTAAGTCTACAAAACGGAAGCAATCTACATCTTCTTCTTCTAAAGAAGAAATAATATATGATGATTCCTCGGAATACGAAGATGAAACAAGTAAATGCGGTGGATGCGGAGATTTTTATTCCACCACCACAAAAATGGATGACTGGATTCAGTGTGTGACGTGTTCCAGATGGGTACATGAAGGGTGCACCAGATTTGACAATTTTTGTGATGCATGTGGAAAGTCGCAGCAATAATGAACTACTATATTTACTAGTTTTTGAATCGAGCCATCTCACCGAATACTATGGGCCAACTCACCCATATATTAAAGGAGAGATGGCTCAGTCTGATATTTTATTTTTTTCGTTTCTTTGAGAATAACATTTAAGTTTGATTATTTTTTCTGTTGTAATAATATTCTTCATATAAGCCTGGTTTAACCTAAGTTATTAAATGATTTTTCTGGGGTATAATAAAGATGTTATGTTGATTTGTAAAAAGGTGGGCCATCTGTCCTAGAATTACCCTAGTAGAACACACCAACTTTATCACTCCCTAATCAAATTTGCATAAAAGTAACACAAGTTGCAATTACAGCATATCAACCTATTTTCATTTCAATGCAAAATAAGTCTATAACGCATAGGTGGCTGTGGAAAATAAAAGCCATGACTATTGTTTTTATTAATCACAGCGGTCAGAATACGTTTAAAATAGTTTTGGGTAGATAAGGTTTTCAAAATGGGTAGAGGAAAGAGTATTAGTGAGAAAATTCGGTTACTGATAATTAAATCTTTTAATTCTGGGAAATCAAACTCAGAAATTGCAACTTGGTTATCGCGGTACAGTGTGAGGAATATTGTTAGAAGATATAACGTAACTGGTTCAGTTAATATTAAGCCACGATATGTGAAAAAAGTAATATCACAAATGCCGACCGAAGAGCATTAAGAAGAATAATCGTGAAAAACAGGCGTGCCAATTATTTACAATTAAGTGCTCTGTGGAGTGACGCTGTTGGAAGGAGAATTTCGAGGTCCACGACTCATAGAGAGGCCCACAAACTGGGATTTAGCACTTGCAAGGTAAGTTTTCTTATAAAAAAAAGTGAAGTAAAAATCCTAAAGTTGCACGGCTTAGATGGGCTAAAGAACATAGACAATGGACACCTCAACAATGGTGTGCAATACAATGGACTGATGAGGCCCGATTCGAAGTTTGTGTTGGTGACAGTCGCAGTAGAGTTATTCGCAAAAAATGAAGCATTCCATGTTGACTGTCTGAAGAGAAAAGTGAAATTTCTAGCATCAATTATGGTCTGGGGCAGTATGTCATCAAAAGGAGTAGGAAAACTTTATTTTGTTGATAGAAATGTGGATACAAACAAATATTTGGCAATTTTAGAAGAATCGCTTTTAGCAGTGATGGAAGAATGTTTGACATCCGGCCAAGATTTTGTGTTTCAGTAAGATGGTGCAGCGTGCCATACCTCAAAAAAAGCTATAAAATGGATGGAAGAAAATAATGTACCACTTTTGAAATGGGTTTCTAGCAGTCCAGATCTGTCACCTATTGAAACTTTGTGGCACGAGATGAAAAAGGTTCTATGACAACATCCTGCTCGTACAATCACCGAACTGAGACAAAAGTTTCAAGAAATATGGGATTGTTTTACACCAAATTTTTGCCAAAACTTGGTTAACACTATGCCCCAAAGAATTTCAGCCGTAATAAAAGATAAAGGTGATGTTACCCAACAGTAAGCTTTCAATTGTTGCTTTGTTAACTTCGCGCATTTATTCGCACATTGTTTATTTGTTCAGATGTTCTATTAGTTATAGGTCTAAGTGATTTTAAATATGTATTTTTTTACGACTAGAGTGTATCTAAAATGTTTTTGAGAAAATAAATTGTTATAGAAGTAAATAGTTTCGTCATGTGTAGTTTATAAAGGCATATTTTGGTACAAATCTTGAAGTGGGCCAACTGAAGTGGGAAGGGGCTCGTAGTCTACAGATGACATTTTATTGGTTATTTTTACACAATAACCGCACGGGTATCACGTATCTTGAAAGGTGACATCATGCCGATTTTTTTGACATTAGGCTGGATTTTTATGACATTATGTAGGCTATTCTACAAGATGTTAACTTAGCACTTAGTTGTACGTGTTGCCTAAACATCATGAGGCTTGTTATCAATCTTTGGCTCTGATGTGATGGAAAAACTCCTTCTGAGATGGCATTACTGGAGGTCTAAGCTGTAAGTTGTATGTGTTGATGATAATTACATTAGGTTCTTGTCTCGAATACACTTAATTGAGATTCAAAGCTAGAAATTAGTTGCGCATCCACTTTTTCTTATCCATTCTGGAAATTACATACAGATTGGCTGAATTTCAAAAATGAGAGAGATAAGAAATAATTATATTCAATGTACACTCTCGAATTACAAGCCATATACATGCTAACAGTCATTACACACAACGCGGGCGAGGTGATGGTTTCCCGTAATTCTGCTCAGTGTTTCGTAATTTACATCTTTGAACATAACCTCCTTTCAGAAAACACAACATATAAATAACCCGTCATATTCGGTAATGATTTTCTCACACAGCAAACATCACTGATTTTATACACACGCAGACCAATACACATAATCATCCAGATGCAATCTTGCTATTCAACCAACTTTCTTCTCAGAGATAAAAACTACAGACACGGATCACTCAGCCTCACAAAACTATGCAACCAATAATGCGTAGTTTAGTTTTGTGATTTCTCCATAGATGGACGTTCACAACGATCCTAGTGAGCAAACGTGGAATGACTGCGCCCTAAAAACTACCTAGTCTGCAAGTTGACATCTTATAGGTTTTTTTTGACGTTTTATAGGTTTTTTACATGATACCCGTGCCGTGCGGATCCCAGATACTGTCAACGACAAGTCACCGACTATTTGCTAGTCTTGCCAATCTTGATAATAATTTACCACTGTCTGTAATCACTGCACCAATCCTACCTTTCGTTCTGTGTCAAGGCAAATCTAGAGAATGGAAATCGACGGAGATTGAGTAAAACTATACTTTGACGTTACTCTTACTTCGTAGGTTATACAAATATGAGTACTTGCTATTCTAGCAATATTTTCTCCAGAAATTCATTTCTAAGGCGATCGTTAACGATGATAGGCATTGTAGTTTAACACATTATATCATTTCATATCAGAATTCCCTATGCAGTGTGCAAAAATTCAGATTCTTCGATGTTTTATAAACTAGTATTATGAAAATACAGGCTGGCCCAACGACAAGGTCGCACCCCCATTTGTGACTCTCCTGATATATTTTGAGAAAAATGCTCGGAACTGGTCAATTTTGATTTCTAGGGGACGTCTTTTCATCTGTAGCCGGTACAAAGTGATTCAAAAATGAGATTTTTCGTTACACTTAGGTTTCTAAATATAAAACCCCCATGTTTTTGATTTTTAGTTTTCCATGAAGCTTTTAGGAACTTTTATATAAACCTTATACCTACCTATCTCCAAACGTTGTGACGCTATTTGAGTTTTACTGCTGAATCGTAACTAGAGTTTTACCGGAGATCGAAATGTTTTAAAATGGACAAAGGACATAAGGCAAAACTGATACCGAGCACAACCATTATCGGGTACTGACTGTTTTCAAAACGTTTTCATCTCTTTGATAGTGCAAGGTGTACCTAGAGTATCATAATCTTCACGGTTGGCGCTGGTTTACCTCATTAATATTGCTTTAAAACGCACAGTATTTTGCGGCATACAGTACACGCGCCCAGACCGGCGGAAATAAATGACGTCTAGAAGACCAATGTGTAATTTGGAAATGATTATAGCTTCATTTGAAAAACTTAAACACAATGACTTTATTTTCTCTCGACATTTTCATTAAAATATGCTTTACTTTTTTAGGCAATGTCCCACAAAACTATGTTGGAACTTTTGTTTATAACTTTGTTTCGGTTTTACCTCTCACACACTAGTAGTGATCATCCTTCCACGCCTTCAGTCTTCCGTATCTCAATTGACACAGTGTATCGCACGTCTATGATGTGCGACTTAAACAAATCCATTATTCTTTTTGATAATTCAGTTGGCGTTTCAAATAAATCATAAGGGAGGAACAGTAGCAGGAGTAACGGCGCAGCGATGGAGTTATTCGGAAAACATGCAATCCCACTCGACTTATCGGTATGTTAAACTTCACTCAGATATGACTTTTGAATCCGATTATGGTGACGACGTTCTTCACGCAACTGTCATTGTTTTCCAGTCCGTGCTGGGATATCAGCGATGTAGCAGCAGAAAGTGCATATTGCTTCCATACTCATTTCCTGAACGGTTCAAGCTAACAAGCTAAAATTGGGAGTGATGAAATTGACGGATGAATACTATATCTTATCGCATAAATAACAGCTTTTTTGACATAGGAAGGCTTTTATAGCTACTCTCAGGCAGAAAAACTCGATAGTACTGCCCTGCCGAAGTGTAAGATTCTACATAAATGGCATATTCATTAAAACCACTCAGTCGTTCCCCACACATGTCGCCACGGTAATGCTCGCAGGATTTCTTCATGGTGGGTAACGTTGTACTAGGTTTTCATACCGAAGGTATTAGTCATCTATTCTCTATCGTACACATACATACTTTTATACCTATGTAGATGTACAACCAATCAAAATAGAAACCTACTATTGGTTTAGGTCCATTTTGTTCTCCCGTACCTTACTCAGCACCATTTGCCTCGCTCTTGATTGAGTTTTAACCCATCCCCCCTTGCGTATATTCATGGCAAAATTGTCAGCAATGAGACTGTCACCGAGCGTCAGTTCCAGCTGTGTCTAGTACCCAACTAACAATTATCACTCACTAGAGTTGCAAGAATGATTATACAGTATTCCTTAAACAGCATTGTATACTGTAAGAACATTGGCAAAACCCTCTTAGAACTGCTATACAAGCGGAATGGGCACACCTAATAGGACACTTCAATCATTTAATAGGTTGTATAAGGGCTGCAGGTAACAGTAATACAACAAAAGTGTAAGCCTCTTGCAGTCGCTATAGGACATTTGCGTCAGTGCAAGATTCCGTTTTTGTCAACTATATAACTATTCTGTTACGTGATTCTACTTTATTGCAACCAAACTATTTCTTATGTATTGTATAGACGGAGAAGAATATACGTTATAACTAACACATTACAGTCATCTTGTTTATTTACATATCGGCCATTGTGAATTTCATACACAGGTATATGATAAAGTTTTACACTGTGATATAGGGCTATTGAATTACTTGCGCAGCAAATTTTATTGTGATTATCGTGCAAATTAGTTACACAATTTCTACAGGCTTCGTATTTGATTCATATTTTAATAAGGATCAAAAGTATGTCAAGATTTTTAATATGGAAAACTGAACTTATCTGCGTTAAATCTTCCACAAATCCTATATTTAGACACAATTACACTAATATTTATCACTTATATCTGTAATTTTGAACTGAAACATAATTATTTAATATTAAATAGAGGAATAAATGTTTGCCCAATATGAAGGGTGGTTGTGTATAATCATGGCATCGTCCATGTTGTCTTTAGGTTATTAGAATATTTTGGTGTGGCCTGCAGGTGTTATACAACAATTTGACAAATGTCTGACATGAAATACCGACAGAGTCGAATAATTTACCCAGAATTTGTTCCAGATCTATATCTTCTGTTTGAACAGTTGATAAAATATTGTGAACCAATATGCATGCGTTGTTTGTCTTAAAACATTGGTTATCGCATTTTAACAAAAATATGACAGCAGAAAGTTAGGTTATGGTGAAGTTGTAAACCAACATATGTATTTAGCATATGTACAGAATTTAACAGTTACTAAACAACAGTTGTATAAGTGCTTCCGTTGGGAGCAATTTGTTGGCTAAAGTAGTAAAGTGCATAGCAAAACAACAAGGCTCGGCCATTTTGACTAACGTGCAAATATGCTGTATAAAATAGTTGTATAAACGGTTATGCAGCAGTTAAAAATTTGCCCTATAAGGTGTTGTATAACTATGCTACAAGAATATTTTAAACACATCACTTTAGAGCAAATATGTTGCAGAAAGCAAATTTGCATTCCACACAACATTAAGCCAGCATTTTGGTGTTCACTCAACAACAATAGAGCTGAACGGTTCTTTTACCAAAGGTTTTACCACTACTTTGCTAGTTGGGTAGTCAACCCACCTACCACATTCGGGTAGGTGATCAGGAGTATCCTCCTCTTCATTGCAATATACGCAATTCGCGTACTCTCTCTTTCCTACCCTCTTCAGGTAGCTGTCAAAAGAACCATGTTCTGTGAGGAGCTTTGTGGTATAGTAATCTGTCCTGGGATCGGCCTTCTAGTCCATGCACCATGGCCAGTTGCATCTCATGTATTCTGTCATCTGATAAAAAACGCTTCTCTTCGTCTTCGTCGCTTGTAACTTCGATGCCCTTCTTATAGACCGCACATCACTCCGCAGCCAGCAAATCAATTGGTGGGATACCAGCCACCACCGACAGAGCGTCGATCGACACCATTAAGTAACCACATACCTCGCGCAGCGCTACTTTTCGCTGGCTTCTCAATATTAGCTGTCTATATTTCTTTTTCCTCAAGGCCCTGTTATACAGGGTGGCCCATCCATGTGTGGACGGAATATTACTCATGAACGAATACATTTTGGGAAAATCTATTTATGACATGTTATACATGACATTTGAGGGCATATTTCTGAAATATTGGCAATTATACAGGGTGTCCCAATTTTGACCTACATATCAAAGTTGTGATTTTTTAAGTAGAATGCCTCAAATTTTATTGTATATTTGGATAAACCAATTCAAAAGAAGAAGACTGATATAACCTAGTATGGGGTCTTGGTAATTAGCTACTGAGATGTAAGGTGTTTTGTCCAGAAAAACCGTCCACTTCGGCAACTCCTCAATACGCCAGTTTGAAATTTGGATTGCTGGATTTTATATCAAAAATAACTCACACACCCTTTTGTCTTATTTGTTACCTTTTTGGAATTTTCATTTTTGCTCATACAGGGTGATCAAAAACGCGAATTGTACTTTTTCTCAAAAATTTCAAACGCATCACCCTGCATATTTGTGCAAGTTTGGATTTAATTTTTTATAAGTTTTTTGTTGTATAAGGTTTGATTCAGATAAAATCACTATATTTTGAGTTATTAAGCTTTGAATAGAACAACACACCAAAATTAAGGAAAAAAATCACATTATCCATTGAAACAAAACACAAACAGTGGGCTAGTTCCATATTGCCACTAAGATTACAGATTTGACGTAAAAACTAATAACAATCAGAACAGTAGAAATCAGGTTCAAGCGTAATAGAGAAAAACAACATAAACAAACAACTATCACTACTCAAGACCTAATCTACAAAAACTGGTCGAAAATATTTCCACCATGTTGTATACACAGCCGTAGCCTTTGGATAAATCACCGTTGCACATTCCTCAGCATGTGTTCCCTTATGTTCCTTCATATTTTCCGGTGTAAATGGTGGATATCTATAAAGCTCTCGCTTAACGTATCCCCACAGAAAGAAGTCCATCGGTGTCATATCAGGTGATCCAGGAGAACAAGATATAGGCCCATTACGACCGATCCAACGATTGTTCCTCCAGGTGTCCAAATAGTTACGCACACGATAATGGTAATGCGCAGGTGCACCGTCATGTTGGAAGTACATATGCATCCGAGTTTGCAGGTTGACATCCTCCAAAAGCACAGGCAAATGCTCGATCAAAAAATTCAAGTATTCTGTACCTGTTAATCTGTTGTCGAAAAATAAAGGCCCGATAACTTGTCTGCCAATGACTCCTCCACAAACATACAAGCTCCATTTATTTTGGAATTCTATTTGCCTAACCCAGTAAGGGTTTTCCGTCGCATAATAGTACATGTTATACCTGTTGACAACACCTATGCTGTTAAAAGTTGCCTCGTCGCAAAAAAACCTTATCCAGGAATGTAGTGTCTTCACTTTATTTACCATTATTCTACTAGACTCCATTCGAGCTGCAAAATCCTTAGGAACGAAGGTCTTGATGCAAGCATAGGTGATATGGATGGTACCTATGCTTGTGAATAATCCTTTGGACAGAAGTTCTGCATATATCAGTTTCTGCTCGATTTTCCTGCAACTTTAATAGAATCTCCAACTGATTTGCCTCATTGGTGACACTTAGATTATTCATACATTTTTTACTATATTCCACTGCTTCATTTGATTCAAAACGTTCTCGTAGTGTGGAAAATTTTTCCGGCCTTGGATGTCGCATATTAAGGTACCGTTGCTTATAAATGCGAGATGCTAGGAAACTATTTCTTTGGGCTTCGCCCAAAACGAGCACCATGTTCACCATTTCTTCTTTAGACCCGTATCATCAGTCGTTCCTACAATATTGTAGGATGCCTTTATGGCCTCCTTGATTTTCATAATAGTATGTCATCATCAGTAAGGTACTTGTATGTACTGCTTTAGATTTCTAGTCTGCTGTCAATCAGAAGTCAATTGTGATGTTAGGTTATGTTTCTTTTTTGACGTTTAAAAAATTTTAGACATGAATCAAATGCGGAAGGATATTTTCTTGCAAATAATGGTGATCATTCAATAATAATTTCCTACATTGAACAAACTCGTCAGGCTGTGGTATCTTCAAGTCCCATATCTGGTATTAATGATCTAAAATCAACAATTTAATGCAAATGGATGTGTATTTATATATATTTGCCTAACAGCTTACAACCAAGCTGTTCCTTGATGAAGGTAGGTAAGTTACAAAATTAAACATTGCAGATTCATATACTTATCGCCTTTTTTTCAGTTGTGGTATGTTCTCACAGACTTTATGAGATGTTGGATAAGAAACATTGTATCCCAAGTGCAACTGCATTGTTGATGTTGGAGATGGCTGTTCACAACTCATTGTTAGACTTTGGATTGCGTAGTGTCAGGCTACAAGTATGTATAATGTGTAAATGCTCTGAAATTGAAATTAAAGATGCCCTGCCCTATCTGGTACTTTTTTATATTAGTGGGAACCTTAACCTAATAATTTCAGACTACAGGTATAACTCTGAAAAATATGATAAAATTTTAGCCCACACCAAGGTGTAAAATTTTTAATGTTTCTTGAATCTATGCATATTTTTGCAGATATAAACCATCGTGATATTGCATACAAAAATCCATATCTATTTTGGAAGGATAAAGAGGCAAATGATCTTCCTAAGAATGGATTCATGCATCCAGGCACTTCAAAGCATATTTGAAGAAGCCAAAGAGAAATATGTGAATTTGCTTTTTGTGACTGTAATTTGTAAATTAAAGGTAGGCATAAGCCTGTATAATCATAAAAGTTAAAAGCTATCGAGTTCAAGAGGAGCTTTGTTACGCCCGGGCGTGGGGTTCTCAAATGTCTAATGGTTAATGTTGCATGTGAAAGCTAAAATGTCACATGAAACTCGATAGAGTGGCTTTTTGATTATTGTAATCTACATTTCTATTTGACAAACTCTCACAAAGCTGATGCCATATGTTAAATAAAAATCCAGTGATCTAGCAAAAATGCTATATGAAATACATATTTTAACACTTATGGTTATATCAGTACTTAGGCCTAAAACATAAGAAATCACCATTACTTATAATAGTATTTTTTCAGATCTACTTGCATTGCTCAAAGATACATCCAATCCTAATAAGCTCAGGGTACAAGATATTCTTCCAAAACAATAACTCCAGTGTAAGGAACGTTATTAGAGAGAAAAAAAAGAAGAGTCAATATATTTAAATTGGATATTTGCAGAAGTTTGGTACCTAGAGTTAATTAACTTTCCAAAATGATCTAATGTACCCTCAAACTAGAAAGATTCCTTTGTATTTGATTAGATATCCTTTTAGCCCTGTTGACATAATCTAGTTAACGTCATGCTAGAGAAAAGAAGGATTAAAAATTGATGAAATCTATATTCCTAGATATTTTTCAACGAACCTATTATAGTATTTCTGTGGGTATACAATGTAGAATAAAAAATATTTATTTTACCAAGTATTCTTTTATTTATATCCTGCAAATACCAACTGAAAAATATGATATATGAAATTGTTAAGGAATTCATAGACAGTATGTCAAAACACATAGGTATCAGAAATCAAATGAAGTCTTTATATCTAAAAGGTACAACTAATAAAAGGAAATATGAACTAATATATAGCCAAACAACATCCAAACTGAAAAACTACAATAGTGTATTACAATAACCTTTAATAATTTTAGATTTACTTACATAAAATATATAGTGTTTTCCAAGAGAATGTCCATATTTCAGAGAGTGACTTTTGGTTCCATTTTAAGAAGAAAACTTCATATAATCGTATGTCCTAAACGTCTTGACTTTTGAGAAACGGGGCGGTAAACTTTTTAAAAATCAATAATTTTTTTGTTAAGATCTGTAATACCACTTTATACTTTATTGAAATTCGGCATAAATCAAGAAGTAATTTTTAATGTGCGAATTTTCTTCTAATTTCTACTAGCGATGTTAGTACCGATTTCACTTGCCTATTTTGGCAGACAATGATAGTACGCAACTGATTTCTCTTAAAATAAAAACTTTTAATATAAATCCCGTCATTTCTAGGCAAATTTGACCCTTTATGTTTTTCACTCTGATGCATGGTATTTATACAAAAATAAAATAACGTTTCTTTTCATGATCCTAGTGTCGTTAGTATGACAATGTCAGTATGTCGAGAAATATATTGTATTTTTTCGGGTGAAAACCGTGCGTCAGACTAAAAAAATTCAATTTTTAATGTCCGGCCCAAGATTTCCACTCAAAAAATAACAAATTTCTTTGCATGGTAATATTTTCATGTTAACAGTATTGTTATGATCGTTTTTATAAAAACCGTGCAAGAGATTGAAAAAAATCCAAGTGATTTTTGATTCAAAATTTTAATAAGAGAGAAATAAATGGCATACCATCACTGTCTATCAAAACAGGCAGGTAAAATCAAAAGAATGCCTCTTGAGACGTGTACATGAATGCCAAATTTCGTTAAGTGGTATTACAGATATTCATAATCAACGATTTATTTTTTGAAAAGGTAAAACATTTAGGACAAATGGTCATGTGAACTTTTCATCTTAAAATGGACCTGAAACCACCCCCTTAGATATGGACATTCAATTATTAATCACACTAAATTGCAGCTACTATTACTACAAGAAATAAATGCAGACTTTCAAGTCAAAGATTTCATAATTTTTTTTACTGTGACTATCATAGCTGGCAAAATCTGCTTTTCATATGAGTGTCTCAAATATCAAACCTGGTCAGTTTTTGATATTTCTTTCTCAGACAGAAAATGTTTTTCTTTCCTATGCAACAGTCTTAATAGATTTTCCCTTTTAAGATTGCAAGTCAATCGACGAAAGAGTTGGAGAAGAAACTGGATTTAGGTTTCCTCACTTTTTTTTCATAAACCACATTCTACAACATCAATATATGGTGCAACATACTGTTCTTTGAGGCTCAGTGTATTGATCCCCTTGTTATTGATGATGCCACTGATGTATTTTTTTAGTATGCTCAGTAGCTGAAGTCCCCATTATTGATAGCAATTTAAATCCAAAATTTATACGCAGCAGTTTAAATAGAAATCAAATTCTGTTCCTCCGAGCCAGGTTAGGTTAAGTTCATTTTTGCCCAGAATGAGTCTTGTATGTTAAGTTCATGATAAAGTTGGGAGTTTTAATTTGATACTTGCAGCATCTATCTATCTGTAGCGATAAATGAATTATGAATGAAATGCAATTATCTTAAAACTACTTATTAGGGCTTAACCTAGGCTGACTTTGAGGGATCTACCATTTTCAACATAATGAGGCTTTTCCGCTCGTCTAGTTATTTGAATTATTTGGAATTTGTTTAACAGGGAAGTTATTCCCTTGATGAGTCAAAATTTTCTTTTCTGTTCCCATTTGTAATTAATTATGGAATTTTATGTCATAAAGGTTTTCTGATTTTACTTCATGCTGAAACTCTATTTTTCTGTTTACTCTCTGTAATCCTACATAACCATGGCATTCTGAGCACCCTGAAACAGCGATGGTCGATAGTAGAAATTATGATCTTCACAACACACACGTTATACATACTTGTAGCCTGTCATTCTACACAATCTAGAGTCACACAATGATTTGTAAAAAAGCATTTCTGACATCGACAATGCAATGATTGGACTGGTCATACAATGTTTCTTATCCATGGAGGAACCATCTGTGAGAATGAATCGCACCTGAAAATAATGCGATAAGCTTATAATATGAATATACAATTATTTGTTTTGTAACTTACCTGCCTTCATCTACAGAATAGCTTGGTTGTAAGCTCCTGGATTTTTATACATACAAATATAATATTATAATATAATATATCAATGTGCATTAAATTTCCTAACCCAACAATTTCTTGAAGATGTGGAATTTTTTCAATGTAGTGAAGTATTATTGACTATTGACTGATCAACATTATTTGCAAGAAAATAATAAATTATGCTTTTGCAGTTCTGCCTTCGATTCATGAGTCTAAAGATTTCTTAAACGTCAAAGAAACAACCTAACCTCTAGCCAGAACTGTCAGCTTGCCGGAAATCTAAAGCAGGACAGACAAGTACCTTATCGATGGAGACATAATATTATCGAAATCAAGGAGGCCATAAAGGCGTCCTACAATTCTAGGAACGACTGACGATACGAGCCTTAGAAAAATTCATTTTCAAACACGTTTTTATTATAATACTCACAAAGCTCATTTTGACAGTTAATCAACAATTTATTTGTTTCCAAGGATGATGCGATATTTTATGGAATTAAGCCGTTCCATAAAAGACGTGTTTAACCGAAAAAATAGCAGTAAAAACCCTTATGTGTATAGTATCGAAAAAGCGTATAAAAAGTTGAATCCAAACTTGCACAAATATACAGGTTGATGCATTTGAACTTTTTGAGAAAAACTACAATTAGCGTTTTTGACCACCCTGTATGAGCAAAAATTAAAATTCGAAAAAGTAACAAATAAGATAAAAGCTAAAGTGTGTAAGTTTCTTTTGATATAAAATTCAGCACTCCGAATTTCAAAATGGCGGACTGAGGGGTTGCCGAACTGGGGGGTTTGCCTCGACAAAATTTGAGGCATTCCATTTGAAAAATCACAACTTTGATATGTAGGTCGAAATTGGGACACCCTGTATAATTGCCAATATTTTAGAAATGTGCCCTCAAATGTCATGTATAACATCCCATAAATAGATTTTCCCGAAAATGTATTTGTTTATGAGTAATATTCCGTCCACACATGGATGGGCCACCCTGTATACAGGAGCGCCGCACAGTGTACAGTATATTCAGATAAGAGATAGACCGGATGTAAACAAAAGGTTCGGGTGATTTTCACGCTAACGCCGCCGTCTCGACGTAAAACAGGAGCCCTCATTGGTCAATTCGCAATTAAATGCCTATGCCGAGCGGCAGAGCAGTCGTATCAAGGCAGAGTCACATTCAGGTTCAGACGTGTTACGTATGTCGTGTGCATCATTGCAACTTGATATTTCTTTGGACGTTTTCGTTTGTTATCTTATTAAGTTGTTGAGTTTGTCGTTGTTATTGTTATACCTTGTTATTGATTGTTATTGTTATCAACTGCTTGCGCAAAATGCCCAGTAGTACAGATACTACCGATGAAGTTGTAAACTCCTGTAGTCCACCTAGGAAACGCTCTAAAAAAAGACACCTGAGTGCAGAAATGAAAGAGGTCATTTTGAATATATATAAGATCGAGCGCGAGGAGAACGAGGCATCAACCATCAAAGAAATTGTTGTGAAGGTTTCTCACAAAGTTGGGGTGTGTCGCGCATCAGTGTTTAATGTGTTAAGACAATACAAAAAAAATCACACCTTTTCTGAGCCAATGACCAGTAAACATCGCAAAAGTATTGTTAAATCATTGGATGAAGCTGATAAGCATGCGATTAGGAGGAAAGTGCATGAATTCTTCTTTAGGAATGAAATACCTACTATAGATAAAGTACTGCAGGAGGTAAATGGAGATACAACGTTGCCAAATTTCAAACGATCAACTTTCCATGCGTTACTGAAGCATTTAAATTTCAAATGGAAAAAACGGGGTCGTAGTAGTTTACTACTGGATAGAGAAGAAATTGTGCTATGGAGGAGGGATTATTTAACAAAAATTGGGAAATATAGAAATCAAAACAGGAAGATTTATTACCTTGATGAAACGTGGGTAAACGCAGGACACACTACAAGTAAAGTATGGGTTGATGATTCTGTAACTTCATCCAGGAAGGCCTTTCTAGATGGACTGTCCACCGGAATAAAAAATCCAGCAGGTAAATACGAGTAATAGACAACAATCGGATGTTTTTCAAACCTTGGGAACAAGGTTCTAAACATTAATTCCAGTTGGCAGATAAAACATATTACAAGTAACAAAACTTTTATAACTTTCGATAAAATGCGTGGATGTTTTATTGTCATTTTCATTTGTTAGAACTTTTTTAAGCCATGTTTTTATGTGTTTTCGATATTTCAATAATTTTTTAATATAATCTTAAAATATGTCGAATATTATAAACTTAAAAAAGTTACTAAGTTTTATATTGTGTACCGTTCCTGATATTTCTAATCATTTTAATTCATACTTTAAGCTTTATAAAGTTATAATTTGTTAATATTAATATTTGCGCGTATTTCAGGTTCCTGATCATTCATTTTTTAAAGGTTTATAACTTTAAATTAAATTGTGAAGCGCTGAGTAATCATACGACGTTCAACATTCTTTCTTTCAATATGACTAAATAATCCCAATTATAGCAATCTGATACTCATGTCTCAATGTTTTTTCGCTGAATGTGATGAAAACATTTGAAAAAGGTTCGCTCATTGAAATAAATCTACACCAGTTAGTACTTCGATTTCCAGGTAAAGGGAAAAGGCTCATTATCTGCCATATTGGCAGTGAGGATGGATTTGTTGTTGACGGTCTGTGGTGCTTTCAGTCTAAGACAACTGGAGATTACCACGAGGAAATGAATGGCGAATCGTTTGAACAGTGGTTTTCAAAAATTTTACCGAACTTAGAGGAAAACGCAGTAATTGTGTTGGATAATGCGCCTTATCATTCTCGAAGAATGGAGAAGGTCCCAACAACGGCTTCAAGGAAAGTTGATGTTCAAAATTGGCTCCGCTCGAAAAATATCAACTTTGAAGAAGCAATGCTGAAAGTACAATTATTAAGAATTGTCAAGGATCACAAGGCGGAATATCAAAAATACGCCATTGACGAAATGGCAGCAAGTCAAAATAAAACTGTGCTCCGTTTACCTCCATACCATTGCGAGCTCAATCCCATTGAGCTCATATGGGCAGAGGTTAAAAATTATATAGCTAAGCACAATACAACTTTTAAATTTTGTGACCTCAAAGGACTTTTCAAAGAAGCACTAGAATTAATAACAGCGCAAAAATGGGAAAACCGTATTAAGCACGTGAAAGACAAAGTTGAAAAGAGAATGTGGGGACTGGACAATATTTTAGAGGAACAAGTCGAGCCATTCATTATTGACGTTGGTGCTTCAGGCAGTAGCGATGATGAAAGCTCATCAAGCTCATCTTTCCAATAAAAGATGTCGTTCATCAAATTCGGTAAGTTATAAGTAATTATAAAGCTACTGTATTTTTTAATTAATTATTGACATTTTTGAACCCATTTTGGCAAAACCTATTCAAGAATCTACTTTCTGACAATGTTCAACCATGCACATTTTTTTACGTTCTGAACGTTTTAATTTGGTTACATATTTACCTAGAAATCAAAAAATATACTAATCAATATTCTAAAAGCAATTTTAAGAGATATACGATTATTTTTAATTTAGGCTAATTTAAACGCCATTTTGAGATTATATTCGACTGTATTTCACCAAACATCAAGCGGCATTCGAAGCTGGAAATCGAAGCGAAAATTTTGAAACCCTTATGTATATTTACATCATTATATATTTCTTGCCCCACCCCCACATGATCCTATATCCATCACCAATCGTATACACATCGAATTGTGCTAATTTACTACAAAGTTACGCAAAGCAGCATCTACTATCTAAAATATGTACTGCGTGACTCTTAATACGTCCCTGCCGAATGTTACAGCGTTCGATGATCACGTGGTCTTGTTTATGTCCGGTCTATCTCTTATCTGAATATACTGTAGTCGGGGTTGTCTGCCTTGCCAAAATCCTGTACCTCTCACTGGCCTCCGTCAGATGGCATTAGCCGTATCAGACTTGCAACGACCTTGTTTACTTTGATAGTGGTGCACCGTATATGTATGTTTTCATATCTTTGTTAAGCCGCTCACCCAGATAGTTTGCATTTTGGCTCCAACACTCGGAATCATCAACTCTATCAGCTAATGAAGTTAGTTTCTGTCTGTATAAATCTCTTTCTCAGGAGCCAATTTCAAACAATTTTTACCATCCATATGGTAATTCTCGTTATTCCGTATTTCAAGAGTCCTTCAAGTGTATCTCATTCCTTGCTCATCGCAAGGTCTTCAGCATACTCTCTCAATTCCCAGCAGCTTCACTGTAACCGAAGAACCTCATCGTAGAACACGTTCCAGAGAGAGCAACGGTCCTAGGTCGGAACCCTGCGGCACTCCCATGTTTACCTTCATCGTCTTTTGTCCTACTATAAGTGCTCTCTCGTGAAAGTAGCTCTTTATCATGTTTAATAGATAACAAGGAGTGTCTAGCTTTTCGAGAGATTCGACGATTTTCTGCCATTCTGCCGTCTTAAAGTCATTCTTAACTGCAAAGGCAACCAAAACGCAGACCTTCTTACTACTGTAGCTGGCACTATACGCTACTTTCGCTATATGTGCCACTGCTCTAAGTGCATCTAGAAAGAATTTCCCTTTCTGAAACCATTTTGCGAGGATGACCTTCTATCAGTCGTTCGTGGGCTTCGGAGGGTTAGGGATGAGTACCAAACCTCCTTTTACCTCTTCGGAAAGACTCCCGTCCTCAAGCATTCAAGTTTTTCTACATCCTCTGTTCAGAGTTCGCTATGAGCTTTTCTAGTTATTTTTAGCATGACTGATGATGTTTGTTGTATACTGTAGTACTTTTATTTGATCTTGTTATTGCACGACAGATAGGCAATCTATTCTTTTTTTGTGCTACTTAATTTTTCCTCCAATACTTTGCTTCTCTCACTCAACATGCTGTTAATGACTACATCCTCCAGCAGTTGAATTTTTAAGCTTGGTTCTTATTGTTAGTATATTAGTACTATGAACTATCGTCATGCTAAATCGCAGCTCATTTCTGATTGTGTATGTGCTCGTAACCCGTGGGGACTGGACTACATAGATGGAAGGAAGTTTTCTGGAATGAGCAAACTTGCAGAATGCACCCGCCATATATCAACATTGAGAAAACACGGATGTGATTGGAAAATATGGAAATGCCTCCGTGGATGAACCGCAGTAAAATGTCCTTTTCGGGTTTAGTACGATCGCCGATCTCCGAATATATTTATCAAATATACACATAAACTTTCCGCTTGAAAACATTTCATTTGGGATGCGGCATACGGGAAAAACAATAAAACTTGGAAGTTGTGCTTGCCAGTCAAAAAATTGAATTGAATCTTACTCGTATTATGCAAATAGTCTATGTGGAAAATAAAAGCAAGTCCAAGTAGACTAACTTCCATACTTGATACCTCCTATACAAAGGACCCGGCAACACGCCTATGGGAAAAGTGGTTTTGGTGAATTTCGCTGAATTTTTGATATGTTATGCGTTTTGACATCCTAAAAAAATGTTTTGATGGGCACAGGCCCCCAACCTCAACGGGTCTCAAGGTATAGCCTGTCCAAGTTGGTATAATAGGGTTCTACTCAAATATTTAGTTTAAATGGAAAAGTGGTTTCGGTCAATTTCCCTGAATTACTCATATGTTATGTTTCTTGGCATTCTGAATAAATGCCTTAATGAGCACATTTTTCCCTGAATACTCGCCACTTTTAGATATAACAACGGCGCGCTACCAGATTGTGCCTAAAACCACATTTGTAGCTGCATTCCTTGTGGATGTCCTCACTTTGTATGGTATAAAGTCGGTCCTCACATTGTATGAAAGCCAAATATACAGGGTGACTTCGAAGTTGAGTCATTTATTTTAACAGTGAGTAGATCTGATCAAAAGAAATGTTTTTTTCCTTTACCATTTTTCTGATAAAATTAAAGTAACAAAGTTATAGCCCTTTGGAAGTTTGAGTACCGCCCTGTCTCAATAATATCATGTACTCGTGTTTGGCAACAACGGATATAATCCACCTTATCGGTTCATCGCATCGGAAACAAAAAAGCGAAAGAATTTGGAACGATGTTTATTTTATTCAGTTCAGTTATACATACAGTTAGTGTCAGTCGCGTGTGAATAGTGTCTGTTGCGTGGCTCAAACGAAATAAAAAATGGCACATATTTATGCGTTTCGGTTTCCCAATCGAGTGCAACCAACCCCTCGTGCCTTTGTTAATGTAGTACAACGGGCTCGTGAATCAGGTGACTTAAGACCTCACAGGGGACCTCACGATCAAATACAGGTCCGCACTGAAATACTTGTCGGGAGGATACTTTATAAAACAAGGTAACAAATTTTTTTTAATTTTTTTTTTATTTTTACACACATATTTTGGTTTATCTTCCTTCTACAATCATTATCTGAAAATTAATGCCTCAACTTCAAAGTCACCCTGTATATATATAACTTCGAAGTTGAGTCATTTATTTTAACAGTGAGTAGATCTGATCAAAAGAAATGTTTTTTTCCTTTACCATTTTTCTGGTCAAATTAAAGTAACAAAGTTATAGCCCTTTGGAAGTTTGAGTACCGCCCTGTCTCAATAATAATATTATGTGCTCGTGTTTGGCGACAACGGATATAATTCGCCTTATCGGTTCATCGCATCGGAAACAAAAAAGTGAAAGAATTTGGAACGATGTTTTCACAATTATTTCATTCAGTTGTATACAGTCAGTGTCAGTCGGTAGTGGATAGTGGTGTCTGTTGCGTGGCTCAAACGAAATAAAAAATGGCACATGTTTATGCGGATCGGTTTCCCAATCGAGTGCAACCAACCCCTCGTACCTTTGTTAATGTAGCACAACGGGTTCGTGAATCATTTGACTTAAGACCTCACATATGGACGGCATGCCGGTGCTCCAAGACCTCACGATCAAATACAGGTCCGCACTGAAATACTTGTCGGGAGGATACTTTATAAAACAAGGTATTTTATTTTTTTTTTATTTTTACACACATATTTTGGTTTATCTTCCTTCTACAATCATTATCTGAGAATTAATGACTCAACTTCAAAGTCACCCTGTATATAAGTTATGTACCAGTCTATAGAGAAGAATATGCTGAACAAGGACTTTTGCCTCCGCATTGCTTTCTTATCAGTTTCAGTATTGTATTTCATTTGTTCTTTACTTTAGTTTGTATAATGAACTTTGCAGTCAGTCTCGATTCAGAACTCATTCAATTAACATCATTGTATTTGGTTATTCTCAAAAATAAATCTTTTTAAAAACGTTTTCGTTGAAGAAAGATATTTGTCACAGAGTGACAAAAAAATGTAAACACCTACGTATGTTTATCCGATTTTATTAGTTTTTGGCATATATGTTCAGTGTCACTTACTAGTAAAATGATTAAATTTTCAGCTTGATTCATCAACTGGCTCCAGAAGCTGATTCAATAATGTGTTGAGGATCCACAACTTCTTATACACTCATTGACACGCCTGGACATCGTGCTGATAAGGTGGTCGATATCCTGTTGGGGTATCTCATTCCAGGCTACTGCAACTTCGTGAGTAAGAGCTGCTAAAGTCTGTGAAGGGTGTTGCCAATTCAAGAGCCTGCGAACTATCATGTCTCACACATGTTCAATTGGAGATAGGTCAGGCGATCGTAGTGGCCAAGGTAAACGGTTGATGCGGTGTTGATCCATGAAGGCTATCGATGATTTGGCTACATGCGGTCTGGCATTGTCTTGCTGAAAAATCGGGTTTTGGATGGCGTTTAGGTATGGAATAAGATGAGGCTCCACTACTTCCTGAATATAGCGTCGGGCTGCCATATTGTATCTGATGAAAATTAGTGGTGATCTGCTACCATCAGCAATAGCACCCCATACCATAACCTCACGGTGTGGTGAACGTGATACTCTCTTTCAAATCGTGGGTCACGTCTTTCACCACGTCGCCTTCTCACTCTTGTCCAACCAGCGTGCACCCCAAGAAAGAAGCGGTTACGCCGATATTCAGCTGTAAGAGGTAGCACCCAATGTGGGCGATAAGAAAAAAGGCCAAACTGTCGTATTCGGTGATATACCGTACGCATACAAACCATCCTTCCATGCTCTTCAAACCACTGATTAGCGATGGCTCGAGTACTACTGAATCTGGGACGTCCAGAACCTTCGCTCGCTGTCCTCGGCCTTCCTTAGTTCATGCTCGTTCACACTTCAGTATACTGCATAAGGATCTGTTGGTCGTCCTGGAAACTTCTCTTATCAATAGACCGGCTTCACGCAACCCGACAATTCGACCCCTCTCAAAGTCGCATAGCTGGGACACCCGGCGAATTCCACGCACTTAGAGCAATCACAAAAAAAGGCTTCTCAATAAGCTACACAAAATTTAACACTTAACTGACACCGTAAGTGTACGAAAGCTGAATGCTTCGTTATCACGAAACAATACCCGCAGTCACCACAAAAACGTAACAGAAAAACCTGATCATTTTACCACTTTTTGTTCATGGCAAGATAAATCGATATGTAATCCTTGAATTCTAATAAACATACGTAGGTGTTTACCTTTTTTGTCCCTCAGTATATATATTTTATTCATTCTATAAGTTATGGCAGTATTAAGGTTCTTGACAAGGAACAACAACTCTCAAAACATCTATTTTTAGAAATGTCCGACATTTTCGTGACAGATCATTGCATGAATAAAAAGGCGGATCTTAAGCAGCTTAGTGTCATTTATTCTTACTTGTTGAATTGCGAAAAATTAGAACGTCTACATATTCCAGTTTATCTAACTTCCCCAGAAAATTGAAACACAATTCCATCACTCATCCGGTTCGCTCATTTTATCCACGTGAAAGAGATGTAGGAGGTTAGAAGGGACTTTTTTCCCCTCAAAATTGCAGTTCGATAATTTTTAATATGTTTAGGTGTATTAATATATAGTGTTAACACCTAACGATGGCTTCCGTCATTATCAGTAAACTCAATGTGTCCGTCCTTTTGATTTTATACTTGTAACAAGTGCTCTCGTCCACGCTTTCGTTTTTAAATACCATTTGGCTGCACGCTCAGCGACGAGTGAGTTGTCTGATAATTTAAACCCCTCCCGTATTGGTTGCTAGCTTCATATTTGTGTTTTCAGCTCCTGAAGATGGCTCCAAAGGAAAGCTGAAAGCTCGAGATTACCGTTAAAAGGGTTTACCAGAGCCTACAAAAATTTTGTCAAATTTCCCAATTAACAATTGATTGTATTTCTTGCCCACCTGGTTTTTGGCAATGGCAATGACTACTGCTAGCATTATAATAATATATATATATAGTATAGAGAATATAGAATTTAAGGACCCGATGCCATTTTGGGTTTGTCTCAAAAATAAGGCTCCCAATTTGCCACCCATGATGCTAGGCAAAATCTGGCAACACCGTCTTGTTAGTCGGTTCTTTCACCACTAATTCCAACAAGAAGAGCCTATTTGCAATGCTCAGTATCGGCCCGTCAGCCATGCGCAATCGAGTCATTCATCGCCGTCATCGCCAGGTGCGAAATTCGTGCGGTCACCCGATTTTTGTACGCAAAAACGTTACCACCCATAGAATTCCATCACGACTTGATTGAATTGCATGGGAAAACATGTATACGCATTCTCTGACGGACGCACGGACATCAGCGATGCACAACAAAGCAGGTGGCCGTCGATCTCCGGGGAAGTTATGGCGAAGATTGAGCAAATCTTGCTCGAAGATCGGCGAATCACGATCCGGGAACAGGCGGCTGAAATTCATGAGGTTGTAGGGGAAAACACCACAACAATGCGCATTCTCATGTCTCACAACAAATGAAGGACTTAATCGAGCGATTTGGCTGGAAAGTCATTGCCCATCCTCTTTACATCCCTGGCGAGGAGTTACAAGGAGCACTTACGAAGTTTCTAAACGGGCTGGCGGCGGACTTCCTTGAGGCGGGAGTGCAAAAGTGGATTCCACTTAAAAAAAATGCGTAGAAAGATATGGCGACTATGGAGAAAAATAGCTAAAAGATCAACGTTTCCAATGATGAATTCGTTTTTCAGTTAAAAAATTAATTGTGCGTAAAAAATGTGGTAACCTCATTTTCGAGACAGCCCTCGTACATGGACCAGAACATGTTACTCATACTAAGATTTCCTTTAACAGGGAAAGGTGGAAATCTATCCAAACGTGTCACATCCTACTATCGTTTTTGTCAGGTTTTTACATCATCTACATTCTCCATTCAAACGATATCACCCCACTAAAATTTTATTTGGTCGTAGTATTTTACCACTGTGCAAAAGGCTTGTTAAATTATTCCGAAGTATTGGGTGGCGCAGTGATATCGCCGTGTTCCGAGCCGTTGAAAATTCGACACTCCAAAGCGAGCCGCTCAGTCTCCTCTACTCAGATTGCTATCGGACATTCGGTCAGTTCTCTTTTGCTTGCATTGCTTATTGCACCACATTTTTCTATTCTAACCGCATACCTTCCACGATAACGCACATAGTCTAATCATATTAGCAAATTTCCCCGAAATAATTGTAAAGTCTGGTTTTATTTTGCAAGTTGTTCAAGGGGGTATTTAAAACATGGACGCATAAAATGGGTACACCAATTTTTGTGGGAAAACTTTTTATTTGAAAACAAAGAATTAGAAAACGTGTTTTTTGGGATTCAATCGAAATTGTTGACAGGAACGAAAAAACTTTTTATAAGATTTTTAGGTACTTACAAGTAGCACACGTGAAAAGATCATACTAATAGCAAAAATGTTATGACCGAAAAACGAGGCAAACTGCAGGTTTTGGCATTTATTGGTAATGCGACGATAATTTCACGCAACTACTTGAAATTCTCTAAATCCGTAGGATTCATACTTCTAAATAACATCAAAATTTGACTATATTGGTCGAGTAGTTTTTTGATAATTTCTAAGTGTTTATCCCAAAACACTTGTTTTCCGGCCATCACTGCTAGTTTAAAGAGCAATTACAAGGTTCGTTCAAAGAACATTTAATAGCAAAATAATGCGTTTACCTTGCCGATATGAATCACAAACCACTCCGAAAGATAAATGTTATTTTTATGCGAAAAACAAAGGTTACGTTTTTTCTTCTAAACAAATTCAAACATTTAGTATTTGTGAGTAATTGAACAAATGCGCTACGATATTCGAAAAACATCCGTTACTAGACAAGTATATAGTAAAACACAGCGGATGTGCCTACCATCTTTTGTTGCGAATTACTCACAAATACGAAATGTTTGAATTTGTTTAGAAGAAAAAACGTAACCCATAATTTTTTGCATAAAAACAACATTCATATTCCGGAAAGGTTTGTGATTCATATCGGCAAGGTAAACTAGTGTATTTTGCTATAAAATGCCATTTGAACTAACTCTGTATATTGCTCAATAAACTAGTAGTGATGGCCGGAAAACAAGTGTTTTGGGATAAACAACTAGAAATTCTCAAAAACTACTTGAGCAATCTACTTCAATTTAGTTCTGGTTATTTAGAAGTACGGATCCTACGAATTTAAAGCATTTCAAATATCTGCGAGAAATCATCGTCGCATTACCAACAAGTGCCAAATCCTGCAGTTTGCCTCAGTGTTCGGCCATAACTTTTTTGCTATTAGTCGAATCTTTTCACGTGAGGTCTCATTTTGTGGGTCTCATATACATACCTAAACATCTTATATAAAAGTTTTTTCGTTCCTGCCAACACTTTCGATTGAATCCCAAAAAAACACGTTTTCTCATTCTTTATTGTCGAATGAAATGTTTTCCCACAAAAACTGGTGTACCCATTTTATGCGTCCATGTCTTGAATACCCCCTTGAACATTCTGCAGCAATAAAACCAGACTGTATATTTAGTTCGAAAACCAGTGGTATTTTCGTCTAATGTATTTAGACATAACATACTAGAGGAACAGATCTCATGAAGCTTGCATGACAAATTCGTCTTAAAGTCTTAAAGTGTGTGCTACGTCTCATTCTCATTTTACTTGTATTTAAATCGATAGAAGCACCTTCATATTTTTTATACTGCCACACAGTGAAATCAAGCTTGGCATTTTCGGGCAATTCTTAAACAATTAATTTTATAAGTGTTAACGGAGGGAAGCAGGGAAGCATTGATTTTATAAAAAACGACACAGGTTATTTTTATGTTATAGCACAATAATTATTCAACATGCATTATGCTCAGATAATCAATAGAGAATACTTGACAATGCGTGGTTACAGTAAAGCGTTAGATTTGATCAGTATGTGTACATTCGGGTGTCCCAAAAAAATGAAACTTCCTTAGAATTTAGTGATTAATGACTGCGGTTATTTTCCCTTCTTATATGCCCTTAGCCCCCTCAATCCGGCCCTGTATCAAAATTCTACCTTCCTGTCAAATTTTATATTCATAGGCTATACAGTTTTCGAGATTTCGTGATTAACACCTTTGTATATATCTGTCCTTAGCCCCCTTAATCCAGTCCTGCATTCTAATCTGTCCTGTCCATAAAATACAGGGTGGCCAACTTAGTATGCGAGGTACTGTATCTGGAGACCTATCCGTCGAAGGGACAAAAAGTTATTACTAAAACAGCCAAGAGGAAAAAATATTTTCATGTTTCTGAAAGAGGGTTTGTTTCGGCATTCCAACAGAAATGGTTAGTTTCTCAAGAAAATTAAATGCGTTTGTATGATTTTTCATGACAAAGTAGCCATCAATCATGTCTAAACAAGCTCGCGAAAAATGCGTCTTGATGTCTTGTTCCTAACCTAAAATTTTGGCAATGAAAATTTTGTACGGAAATCCCTTATATTTTTATTTCTTGAAACTAATTTACCTGGAATTCTTTTTTTCTTTTTTATTCATTAGAATAAAATCACTCTTTTTGAAAATATTACAAATAATCGCTAAAAGGCAAATAAGTAATGCTTATAACAAAAGACATATTTTTTGTTTAAATGCATATTTACTAGGAGTATATACGAAAAAGACAATTAATAGGAGTAGGCCATAGTATACAACAAAACAAATACCTAATCAAAACATAAATAATCCTCGAATTGTCAATAGTTGTCAAAAGTTTCGCGTAGCTTTGAACAATTTTTGTGTTTATCAAATGCGTTTTACGAACGATGAAGCTGTTGATATGCTTGCAGTTTATTTCGGATGTCTTCAGAATGCCACTGTAGAAGAGTTTACGCGACCCGTTATCCAAATCACGAATTGAAGGACATCCTGATGTTAACACAATCTGGGCATATCACGGACAACGGTTCAAAATACTTTGAAGGCCCATAGGTAAGTTCTAATGGCCATCAAAATATAGGGATTTATTTAAAAAAAATTATTTATGGGAACGGTTGAGGAACATCGTGTTTCAGACTCAACCGACAACCAGAAAAGGTATGAAAAACCGGATTCGTAATGCAATACGTAACATGCTTTAATGCTTTTAATTTATTGGTACTATTACACAAAACTGTGTTTGCACAGGCCAGTTAGAGTAGAACATAAAAGAGTAAGTAAAAACAACAAACAATACGAAAATAAGACAAACGTAAAACACAAAGTGGCAATAAAAGGTAAAAAAAACTTGATAAAACCTAGTTTAAAATTAAAATGAACAATAAAATAAGATGGTTAAAAAAATATGAAATAGTAATAATTTTTGCATGTTTGTACTCAAAAGTCCTTACACACGTCTGGAGAACAATAAAATGTAATACAAAAATATCACATACACAAAAAACACTAACAAAAACAAAGTAATAAAACAAATAGTCAACAATTATGGAACAAAGTCGGTAAAATCATTATTTAAAAACTCATCTATGCTGTAAAAAGCTTTCGTCACTAGATACCTTTTCACAGTTGCTTTAAAAATGGTTTAGTTGGGTGTTTGACAAAACTTGGGCAGCGCATTAAAAAATTTCACGCTGAAATAATTACTTCCGTGTCTAGTTTTTGATAGTCTTGTGTACTCTGGTATTAATGCATTGTTGAACCTTGTGTTATATTTGTGAGTCTCTTTCGGAGTTAAAAATTTTAGGTCGATAAATGTCGTCTTGCAACAGTGTCTGAAATGTAAGTTTGCCAGTATTCTCAAGCATCGTCTCTGAACAGCAAACCCCTTCGATAAATGACATGAATGACCCCAAATCAGTATGCAGTATTGCAAGTTAGATTGGAAGTAAGCATAATGGGCTGTCATTGAAGTCGATTTTGTTATGTAGGTATTTAAACTACGTATTATATAGGTATGTTATTTTAGATAACCTCTTTGATAAAGAGGTGATGTGTGATTCCCAAGTTAAGCTTGCATCAATAATCACTCCAAGAAATTTCACGGGTTCTACTAAATTACTTCTATGTGGACTAGTACTGAGTAGAAGAGATTGAATTTTCGCTATGTTGATTGACAAACTGTTGGCACTAAACCAGTTTTGATGCTGAAAATCGAGTAATACATGGTCAAAGTTACTATTGGAGGATATTGATATCGTGTCATCCGCAAATAATATACGTTATATTGATTGATGCTACAGTTTAGCAGATCATTGATGTAGATCAAAAAAAGAATCGGTCCTTGGGGAACTCCGTGCTTGATATGTACCTAGATTGTCAGATAAACAATTTTGAAAACTAACATACTGTCTTCTGTCTGATAAATAAGACGCAATTAAGGACAGGCTGTTATTACTAAAACCATATAGCGACAAGTTTTGAATCATAATGTGATGTTGGAACAATCAAATGCTTTTGTAAGATGTATAGAGCGTGATGAACAGCATTTCGAGCATTTACGGAGGCGTTAAAAACCTGTCCTTTTTAAATCGGCCCTTTTTAGGGCTACGACTTGATAATAAAATGAAATTAAAAAAATAGATTAAAAAAATAAAAATTCAAAGGATTTCCGTATAAAATTTTCTTTGGCCTAAATTTTATGTTAGGAACAAGATATTAAGATGCGGTTTTTGCGAACTTGTTTAAACATCATTTAGCTACTTTTTCATACCAATATATTCAATTTTTTCTGTCAATGTCAACTAGCCCAAGTCTATCAAAATCGTCTCAGACGTTTTGAAGATACTGGACGTTTTTTACGGAGACCTTTGAATAGCCCCCACCACTTTATTTTTAGAGATACAGCAAAATTTGTCGTACAAAAAAGGTCAGATCATCCTCGAGTTTGAAGATCGGGTATTTTTTAGATTCTAGAATGCAGTTACGCACCCTATCGGCCATTTCAGAAACTTGAAAATATTGTCCCGGTTTTTCTCTTGGCCGTTTTAGCAATAACTGTTTTTGCAGCAACCCTCTACGATGGATAGATACCCAGATACAGTACCTCGCATTCTTAGTTGGAAAACCCTGTACATCTCTGCTGAATATCATGTTCATCGATCTAATAGTTTTCTAGTTAAATTTCTGTAGGCCTAACTTGAAAGATAGACATATTCAACACGCTCCTAGCCCATCTTAAGGATATAATCACTAGAATTCTCTTTATTTTAGACAAAACATACCCCTATAGGCTGGTCTAATTTGGAATATTCTAGGTTCTTAAGAGTTTTAACCCTAACTTCACCCTAAGTTCCGAAAAAAATTTAATAGATGATAAATCCATTGCCACGCCTTTTTTTATAAATGAACAAAATAGTGGTGCGTTTCCTCCTAGAGAGGAAGGCTGCTCAAAAATCTACTTTAATCAACTATAACTAAAGTTTGTTATTAAATCTATTAATCTACTAAAATAATTAGCGCGAACAGCGACAATTGCATGAAAATAAGGTAGTTTTATTTACCAAGATTGTGGTGTTTTATCCGGCGAGGCCATGTAAAGGTTATAAACAACGTTGCAGGTAAAAGAAATCAGTTTACGAGGAACCAACGATATTTTGGACATATTTTGGATAAAACGAGTAAGTCATTAATAAAATATAACATTAGTGTCCAAAAGGTTTCAACACAATACTGAATCGCTAAGAAAGAAATATGTAATATGTGTGAAATTATACTTTCAGTAGAGCAATTAATTATGAAATTTTCCATAAGAAAATCATTGAGAAGGGCTTGGTCTAGGAATCAGTACTCTATCATTAATAAAGGGAAATTGAGATTACTGGTAAGTGATCAAAAATGTAGAGAAAAGAAGTTATGTGATTTTGGCACGTTACAACCAAATTCACGCAAAAATTTTTCAAGAAAAAGGGCGGGTTCTCGGCAAAATCGGCTACAACCGGCTACAAAGCTGAAGAAGTACTAATAGTGGTTTTCCTCTATGCCTTCAAAATAAAAGGAAGCGGACATAAGAAAGAAACTTGACGTCTACTTGAGCCAACTTTTTCTGGACAAGCATTAATGCATGTGGTTAGATAGTATAAAAACAGAACTTACCACTGAAGAGGTTGAAATCCCATAAAAATAGACAACGCTTCAGGTAAAAGAAATACGTTTACGAGGAACCAACGATGTTTTATGAAGAAATTTCTGGGATAAAACGACTTAATCATTAATAAAATATTATAACATTAGTGTCCAAAAAAATTTCACCACAATACTGAGTCGCTAAAAAAGAAAGGTATAATATGTGTAAAATTATACTTTCAGTTTCAAGCTCAATAGATCAACAAATCATGAAATTTGCCGAAAGAAAATCATTGAAAAGGGTTTGGCCTGGGAATCATTAATAAAAAGAAATTCAAATTACCTTGTATGAAAATTTAATAGAAATCTGCAGGTTTATGGAGGACCCAAAGATCACTGGACAGACAGAAATCAGTGACATAATCTTTCCTGATGTCATGTGATATCGAAAATATCTTATTTTTGAATGTTTTTGATAACAATGGTTCTCGCCAATTGACGTGCAAAGCTGAGATGTTGAGATATACCTTCCTGTCTATTTTTTATGAACTAGCGGATCCTACTCTAACGACAACGAAAAAAAATTCAGTATAGTGCTATATCACACCGATTTAAATTTATACGCATTCCATGTGCATTTTCAGCCCTTGCTCCCCTTCATTTGAAAACTCATTTCCCTCTAATGGCGCATTTAAATCCATCACAAAGTTTCAGACGTTAAGCAGCTAGATAGTCTGCCGTAGCGTTACGAAGCACTAAATGCATTAGGTATAAATACGTGTGTATGCTCGTACATCCGCGACCTAAGAGAGTATGTAACTATGTAAACAGATATTGGAGCGACATCACGTTGCACAAGCCTGGCTGGTTTAATAGAATAACACCATGTTATAATAGATAAAGGTGAACTCGTCGAATTCTTTGGAAAAGGAATTATGTCGCCCTCGGAAAAAGTGGTCCACTAGAACTCAACTTTTCTGTTTCGCTCAGTTTTGACTTCTAATGCTCATTTTATATACCTGAAACACCACAGAGGTCTGAAGCCTAAACACTCCTGAGTACCTTGGGACTATAGATGGATACTGCATGTTATAGTTATTCGCACCAACGGTAAAATGCTACTGGCAGACTGGTACAGGAAACCAATTTTCTCTTTTTAGAGTACCTTTTCCAGAACAATTATTTTACCTTTAATAACAAAGTGTTTTTACAAACACATGGTTTTCATAAAAAAGTATGTGGAAGATATTATCGTTTGTCTTCCTTATGATAGGGTGGATAATATTGTTGAGGTTTTTAACAGTTATGATCCCTACATCCAGTTCACCATCGAAAAAGGAGATGACAATCAATCTGCCCTTTTTGGATTCAAGATTGATTCGTACCTGTTGACAATATATTACTGGTAGACTGATACAGGAAACCAATTTCTTCAGGAAGGTTCCTGAACTTCAGGTCTTACCACGAACTTAAAATAAAAATAAACCTGCTGAAACAAATGAAGACTTTCCATCTTTCCAATTTAAGGAAGCTTTCAGTCTTATTTATCAACAACGGCTATCCTAAGTATTTGGTTAACAGAATCTTGTTCAGCTCTCCTCCGAATATTTTGCCAATGACGAATAAGAATAGTGAAAATGACAACACTGTTCAGCCAAGAAAATACCCATGAATTCTTCAACCAATGAGAATAACAGCACTACAGTGGTTGCTCCTATTTCCAGAGCTAATTATGTTGTCTTGCCATACATCAAAGAACTAACACCATAATTGATCAGGCTGTATAATTCCTTTAATTGTTGTTTTGCTAGTAAATCAGTACTCACAGTCAACAGTTTGTTGTCCAAAATGAAGGATAAGGTTCAGTGGCTTGATTCAACCAACACTGTCTATCGCATTTTCTCACTCACATTTCTTAATATAAACTCACATAATCCATCTTTTCAAGGTTGTATCAATATCACACAATCTTACACTCATATGAACCACACACCACAAATTAATTCAGCATTTTAGTAATTTTGGGTGGAGGTTTACCGAGCGTCCCTCGTATACTTCATACCCTAATTTGGACAAGGAGGTTTACAGTTCCACTTGTCATCTGTCGACGCTTTATATATATATACGTATATATATATATATATAACAAAAAATAGGAAAATAATGGGCAAAATCCGCAAAAAGAAGGAAAGTGAATTCGAGCAGAAAATAGGATAGGTAACTACCGTATTTCTGCTGGTTGGCTTTATCAGGCCCGAAATGAATGCACATATGAAACTACAAAAGTAGATAAACATGCCCACACATCTGGATACGGGTATACCTGAGGAAACGACGATGGAGGGGGAAAAACAACACGCGAAGTGTGAAAATTATAATTTTCTCTTTGTAGATCCTTTGTGCTTGAAGTACCACAGCAAGTGTCTATAACCGGCCGCGTGGTTGTGGGTAGATGTCTCCTTGATAATTCGAGGTCTTCTAGCCATTTTATACTACAATGTGTAGGTTGGCTCTTGTTGTGGACTTTGTGTGTCGTTTTTTTCCCTCTCCATCTTCGTTTCCTAAGGTTGCACCCGTATCCGGATGTGCGGGCATGTGTATATCTACTTTTGTAGTTTCTTATGTGCATTCATTTCGAGCCTGATGAAGCCAGCCAGCAGAAATACTTATCCATGTGTAGACGGAATATTTCTCATAAACAAATACATTTTGGGAAAATCTATCCATGGTACGTTATACAAGGCATTCGAGGGCACATTTCTAAAGTATTGGCAACTATACAGGGTGTCCCAATTTTGACCTACATGTGATTTTTTAAATAGAATGCCTTAACTTTGATTGCATACTTGGATAAACCAATTCAAAGGAGAAGATTGATATAACATACTATGAGGTTTTGGTGATTAGCTACTGAGATGTAGGGTCTTTTGTCCAGAAAAACCGTCCACTTCGGCAACCCCTCAATCCCTCATTTTGAAATTTGGAGTGCTGAATTTTGTATAAAAAAAAAACTTATACAACTCAGCCTTTATCCTATTTGTTACTTTTCCGAATTTCCAGTATATATATATATATATATACAGGGTGGCCCATCCATGTGTGGACGGAATATTACTCATAAACAAATACAATTTAAGGGATGTTATTCTTGACATTTGAGGGCACATTTCTAAAATATTGGCGATTATACAGGGTGTCCCAATTTCGATTTTTCAAATGGACTGCCTCAAATTTTATTGCACATTTGGATAAACCGATTCAAAAGAAGAAAATTGATACAATACTATGTGGTTTTGGTAATTAGCTACTGAGATATAAGGTGTTTTGTCTAGAAAAACCCCCCTATTCGGAAGCCCCTTCGTCCGCCATTTTAAAATTTGAAGTGCTGAAATTTGTATCAAAAAAAACCTACACACCTCAGCTTTTATATTGTTTTTTGTTACTTTTTCGAATATTAATTTTTGCTTATACAGGGCGGTCAAAAACGCAAATTTTTAGTTTTTCTCCAAAATTTCAAATGCATCACCCTGTATATTTGTGCAAGTTTGGACTCAATTTTTTATATCCTTTTTTCTGATACTAGACACATAAGGATTTTTACGGCTATTTTTTCGGTTATTAGCACGTCTTTTATGGAACAGCTTAATTCCCTGAAATATCCTTGAAAACAAATAAATTGCTGATTAGTTACTAACTGTCAAAATTAGCTTTGTGGGCATTATAATAAAAACGTGTTTGAAAATGACATGTTCTAAAGAAGAAATGGTGAATATGGTGTTCGCTTTGGCCAAGGAAGTAGTTTCCTAGGATCTCGCATTTATAAGCAACGGTACCCGAATATGTGACATCCACGGCCGGAAACATTTTCCACACTACGAGAACGTTTTGAATCAAATGGAGCAGTGTAATTTAGTATAAAAATGTATAAATAGTCCAAGTGTCACCAATAAGGCGTATCAATTGGAGGTTCTATTAAAGTTGCAGGAAAATTCCCATTTAAGTGCACGGCAAATTGGAGCAGAAACTGATATAATATGCAGAAGTTATCCCCAAAAGATTATTCACAAGCATAGGTACCATCCATATCATCTATGCTTGCATGAAGGCCTTCATCCTCAGGATTTTGCAGCTTGAATGGAGTTTAGTAAACTAATGCTAAATAAACTGAGTGAAGACCCTACTTTCCTGGATAAGGTTCTTTTTAGCGATGTGGCAACTTTTAACAGCATATGTGTTGTCAACAGGCATAACATGCACTAGTATGCGATGGAAAACCCTTACTGGGTTAGGCAAATAGATTTCCAAAATAAATGGAACTTGAATGTTTGGGGAGGAGTTATTGGTATCAAGTTATCGGGTCTTTCTTTTTTGACAACAGATTAACAGGTACAGAATACTCACAACTTTGACATATAGGTCAAAATTGGGACACCCTGTATAATTGCGAATATTTTAGAAATGGATCCTCAAATGTCATGTATAACATGCGATGAATAGATTTCCCTAAAATGTGTTTGTTTATGAGTAACATTCCGTCCACACATGGATGGGCCTCCCTATATATATATATATACATGTATATATAGGGGAGAAGGGGGCAAGTTGTTACAAAATTAATATAGTTATTTATTTGGGCAAAAGTTGTTCTTTTATATGAAAACTAAAATTGGAGAAAGGTACCACATATATGTATCTGTACATGTATTATCAATTTTATTTTATAATTTTTTTAATTTTTTGTACTTGGTAATTATAAGTTCATGTAACTTTGTAAACTATAACAACTTGCCCCTCTGTAGGGCAAATTGTTACAGTCTAAGGGGTAAGATGATACAAGAAAAAAAACTCAAAAACTTCAAAAAACAGTTTTGTTAAATGGTCTTGGAAGGAACCTTTATTTAGCAACACAAAAAACATTCGGAACATTACATAAAGTAAAATAAAAAAAATTAAATGAAACTTTTGTAAAAACAATAACCTAAAGAAACTTGTAAAGGAAAGTTAAACTAATCACTATCGGACAAGCAGTGAATACAAACATAAAAATCGATATTTTTGCCACAACCTACATGCGCCCACCCTTTACAGACAATGCACTGGATCCAGTCTTCATTTCTAGAATGTGAAAATGGGGTTAAACATATCAGACATGCCGATTCTTCATCCTCTTCTGAGCTTGTAGAATCTATTTTTTTAAGGGTCTTTTTAGCGCTCTATTTCTTACATTTAGACTTTGCCCCACTTGTTAATTCACCTGATATGTTTCTTTTAGTTGCTCCCACATTTTTTTTTCTTTGTCTTGTCCTTTCTTCCTCCTCTAAAGCAGATTTAATCGGAGTGTCTGCCAAAATTGCGGAAACTCTTTTCTTCCGACCTACTTTTGATTTTCTTGGCATGGCTTTTGGGTAAGGTTTTAATTCTCGGGGCGTTATATGAGTTCCAGTAGATAGTAAATCAACAGATTTATCTAACGATAAGCTGCAAGCTGAACTCGTAGAAGGTTGTGGGGTTCTTTGGTTTTCCCTATTAAATTCTGGTTCAGGACTTATTTCCATTGCTGTGTTAATATTTTCTGGCTTTGGCCTGTCTGTTACTTCTGAGGGTAAGAATTCATCATCTTGAAATATTTGTCTGTTGAAAGGCCAAATTCCAGTCACCTTAAATCCTTTTTGTATATTAAGAGGCGTAACAGCAAGGGAAAATGAATCTCTTAGAACGGTAGGTATATCATAGATGTTCGTTACTTTACCTGGATTAGATCTTATCCATGCATCTGCAGCACTATTGAAATATCTTTTTAGTGGGCCAAACACAGTGCGATCAAGGGGCTGCAGCTTGTGAGATGTGTGGGGCGGGAAACTTAAAAGAACAACTCCATTAACTTTGCAAAAGTTCAACACAGGGATAGATAAATGTGATTCATGATTATCTAAGACCATTAAAACTGGTTTCTCTTTGCTACAGCGGACAAATTGGACAAAATGTTTCATAAACAACAAAAAATTTTCACATGTCATCCACCCAGAGGAATGGGATGCACCGACACAACCAGGAGGCCCATTTGCTACCATAACATCCTTGAATTTTTTCCGTGGAAATATTATGAATGGAGGTACGAAATTGCCATTTGCGTTAACCGCTAATGCCAAGGTAACAAGTTGACCCCTTTCTCCAGAAGTGATAGCGCCTACCTGCTTAGTTCCCCTTTTTGCTATGATTTTTGTGGGCCTTTGGACCGTGGTAAGTCCAGTCTCGTCCATATTATAGACATCTTGAAGCTGGAATTTATATTTATCATAAACCTTGCCAAGATTATTGAAAAACTGCGACACATTATGGCGATTAAACGCAGTGGCTCTGCCCATACTAGTAGCTTCGGGTATTCTGACAGATAAAGTTTGATGCCTCTTCAGAAATCCATATAACCAATCCTTGGAAGCTATTTCTTTCACCTTCCAATTTTCTGGAACAGATATGTTGTTTGCTATCGCAAAATGAAATGCAAGTTTGCGCAAATCAGAAGTTGTAAGACCGTAATAAATTTTAGCGGAATACTCTGTGTATTTCGCAAGTTCCTGTTCTTCGGCATCGTTAAATATTTTTCTGTGCGTAGCGTAGCCAACTAAGCACTTGCTTCTGTTTTCAACGTTTAGGGCTAACTTTTTTTTCATATAGCGGTGTAACGTCATAAAATTAACCCCGTAGCGAGTAGCAGCATCTCTAATTGATAATTTTTCTTGTAATATGGCCTGCATGGCACTTTCATATTGTTCAATTGGAATAATACCTCTTGCAGTTTTCTTCTTGTACGTTCGCACCATGTTCAAGAACCTGAAAACAACAAAAACAATTTTATTGTGTAAATTTTAGTGGAATGGAAAATTATAGTACTTGCATTAAAATATATGGGGCAAGTTGTTACAGTAACAACCTGCTCCCAAATTATTGTAACAACTTGCCCCGCGTGCACAAAATGAGGTTAGGTCAATGTTTTTTGGTAAGTATTGTGAATCAGGTAAAGACAACGGCATGCAAATAAAGAGAAAAATATAGGCTCCAGAACGGTATAATATACATATTTATACTACTTACCAATTTTTCACAAACGGAAACAAAAGCGAACAGACAACGGTACAGTTTTATAACTGAAACAACATTATACACGAAAACACCATGAAGGACGCTACACATGAGTATAACTGTTAGTGTACAGATAGCGGGTCGGCAGAGCCAATCTCTTGTACATTTTCAGGCAACCCGTCGTACTTGCAGCGCTTTAAAATAATTATGTAATAACTTGCCCTCGTAACAACTTGCCCCCTTCTCCCCTATATATATACATGGTGTTAATGAAGTATGTACACAAACTTCAACCCTCGAATCCTTGGTCAATTTGAATACTATATTCATATGAACATGGGTCCGTAACGGATTTCTTTTCGAGGAGCTAGAGCACTATCACTAAAGAAATACGAGTAGTGTTCCCAATATTTCTAAGAATAATGAAACGTATATATTGAACAGTTGTTATAACCTATGATAAATTGTGTATGTTTTACAAGTTGCTGAGGCTCAATATGAACGTGGATGAAAATAGCATTATCCTGTATTTTAATAAAAAAAATTATTTAAAAGGTCAAAATATCTAATAGTTTTTTTTACAATAAATGTTCAAAGTGACCGCCTTCGACTTCAATACAGGCGTCTAGTCTGTTACACATTGACTGACGAATTCTCCTGAAAATACCCGAAGTATTTTGTATAATCATATATGACTCGACAATTCTGACTATTAAGTCCTCCATGCTTTGAACAGGAGTCTTGTATACTACTAACTTCAAATGGTCTCATAAATAGAAATCGATAGAATTCATGTCAGGTAGTCTAGGCGGCCATGCCTGTGGTCCGCCTCTTCCAATCCATCGATTTGGATAGTTATCATCTATGAATTCTCGCGCAACGACACTGAAGTGTGGAGGAGCACTGTCATGCATGTACTACAAGCGACTCTAAGAGGGATTTCCTTCATTAATTCACGTAGGTCAAATTCCAAAAATCTTCGCTACTCTGCGCCGCTAAGGGGGAAGGAAATGAGGGCCAATCAAATGGTCCCTAACGATTCCAATTCAAATATTGAAGGAAAAGTCGTGTTGCGTATTATGTTCAATTATGGCATGGGGATTTTCTTCACACCATATATGATCATTATGGAAATTTATTATTGCTGTTCGCGAAAAACATGCTTTATCCGTGAATAGTATTCGATTTAAAAAAAATGATTTAATGTTACTTTTTCACGTAACTAGTTGCAAAAATCAACTCTTATCGGCAAATCTCGAGTCAAAAGCACTTGTACACGTTATATATGATATGGATAAAGTTGCTGATCTTTCAAAATTTGCCATACATGATTTAAATTCAGCTGGTGCGCAATTTTTCGCGCACTTGTTGTAGGGTCCTCTTTGATTTCATTAATCACAGCTTCTTCGATTTGGATGGTTCTTACACTTACGGGTCTTCCTGCAACATGTGTGGATCCCTTAAAACTCCCTGTTTCACATAGTCGAGCGTGAATGTGGATGAAAGTTTGTACATTAGGCAGCGGGCATTGTGGAAATCATACATCATCATCATACAAACCTCGTGCTCGTCGAGAGTTGTTAAGAGCCATTCCGTAAACGAAATGAATATCTGTCATTTCTTGACTACTATTAGTTATATACCTCTCTCCGCATAATCATTTTCTCTGTATAATATATATATATATATATATATATAAATATATACAGGAGGACCTATCCACGTGGAGATGTAAATATATATATATATATATATCCTTGAAATTCAGCAACAATCTCGCCGATTTACTCCCAATGATGATCACATAGGCCGTCGAAAGCTTGAGTTTAAGTTAGAAGAGTGTACTTTTGCAAAAAAATTTGCCTTCATCCTAAAGGATTTTAAGGATATTTTCTCCTAACGCATTAAGGCAACTTAATTATGAGTACTATAGGTATATATATATATATATATATATATATATATAAACAAAAAATAGGAGAATAAAGGGCAAAATCCGCCACCAAAAGAAGGAAAGTGGATTCGAGCAGAAAATAGGATAGGTAACCCGAGCAATACGTATTTCTGCTTGTTGGGTTCATCAGGCCTGAAATGAATGCAAATATGCAACCACAAAAGTAGATACGCAAGCCTATATATCCGGATACAGGTGTAACCTGAGGAAACGAAGATGGAGAGGGGAAAAAGTATGACACAAGAAGTCCCCAACAAGAGCCAACCTACACATTGTAGTATAAAATGGCTAGAAGACCTCGAATTTTCAAGGCGACAAATAACCACAACTATGCGGCCGGATATAGCTACTTGCTGTAATACTTCAAGCTCAAAGTATCTACAAAGAGATAATAATCATGCGGAAAAAGGTATATAACAAAAATAGGAAAATAATGGGCAAAAAGAAAATAGAATAGATAACCCCGTTTCTTCAGGTTATACCCCTATCGGGTGCACGCATACATATTCTTCTAGAAAATAACGGGATTTATTCTTCCAATATATTAAGAAGCTTCATGGTTTCTTCTAGAGAAAATTTTGGTTAGCAGGCCTGACAATGTTGCTCAAAAAATAAACACAACAAGTATTAGAAACTTATCCTGAGAAGTCAGTCATAAAAACGTTTCATGAAGCTCTTATTCAATGCCTGCGTGGTACTCTAGCACACCGGCAAAACCGCGCCCGTCTTCCTGACAATGACGTGGATGAGCACGCTACCGACGATAATTAGCGAGAAAAGTTCTGACGGCGCTTTCAGATGAAATAACCGCGATTGCTTAAAAGATCTCCTTTGTTAATTAGGTCGGCCAGATAATCACACCATTTTTATAATCGTTCCTCCACTCTCCACCACCTCCTTGAACGGAATTAATTTAAGTTTGCCACGTCGGTCGCCGCGCCACTGTGTGCGCCGAAAGCTGATTTTATCATTCCGTTTCTGTTCAACGCCTTTCGAGAAAGGGTCGAACATTTTGAGTTTCCGGAAACTTTCGCCGTTTGTTCTTGATGGCATCATTTTAATTAGAATCGTCTAGCAGCGTACGTCCATTACTTAAACTGATCAGACATCTTTGCAGGAGCGACGAGGTGACTAGCCACTTAGTATACCAACGCTGATACATCAAGAATGCCAAAACGCTTCCCCCCACCTTCTGGAACTGAAGACGAAGACCAGAAAATATCTTCAACCATTATAGTCGACGCGTCAATTAGAGGGGACACCAAATGTTCACCATATTATCAGCACTGGCATTACTAGAAAGTGTCGGTAAGCGCAACCAAGAACTTCATGCCCTTGCTTAGATGCGATAGGCTTGCGGAAAGTAATTTACTTTATCAACAACTAGGATTAGAATTGAACTAGACTGGACGATCCACAGAGTTACTTCAGTATATAATATTGTAGAAGATTTATCATGCTATAAGTAAATATACGCTTGAAAATAGACAAACAATTTAGGATGGGTGGTTTCAACTTGTGGTTTGAAACACGGGGCATAACAAAACTGGAACATAACTAAAAAAATACAATGTACTGGAATGACAGAATATAAGAACTAGTTTCGTATGTGCAGGCGTCTTAGTTCATTTTAGAGCAACGGTCGTTGCAGATTTCAGGGACATAAATAACGAGTATTTTGAAGTTGAGTCATTAATTTTCAGATAATGATTGTAGAAGGAAGATAAACCAAAATATGTGTGTAAAAATAAAAAAAATGTTACCTTGTTTTATAAAGTATCCTCCCGACAAGTATTTCAGTGCGGACCTGTATTTGATCGTGCGGTCTTAGAGCACCGGCATGCCCTCCCCTGTGAGGTCTTAAGTCACCTGATTCACGAGCCCTTTGTACTACATTAACAAAGGCACGAGGGGTTGGTTGCACTCGATTGGGAAACCGATCCGCATAAATCCGTGATGCCGCGGCAGCATTTTGTAAAGACTCCCCCCCCGTAAATAAGAATCATGTCCACAAGTTCAGCATTTTCGTAAACACGTGCCATTTTTTATTTCGTTTGAGCCACGTAACAAACACCACTATTCACTCACGCGTTACCGACTGACACATTGACTGAATACAAATGAATAAAATTGTAGTAAAAGCATCGTGATAAGCGTTTCAAATTCTTTCGCTTTTTAAGGCGGATTATATCCGTTGTTGCCAAACACGAGCACATAATGTTATTATTGAGACAGGGCGGTACTCAAACTTCTAAAGGGCTATAACTTTGTTACTTTAATTTTACCAGAAAAATGTTAAAGGAAAAAAACATTTCTTTTGATCAGATCTACTTACTGTTAAAATAAATGACTCAACTTCGAAGTATATAACATATCGCCTATATACGTAGCGCGTACTATTCAAAAGATAAAATTATATTTCACAACAAACGGTGGGAAGTTGAAGCCGTAATAGGTACATACGCCTAGTACACAATCAACGTCGATTATAAAAGATCGTGCGGTAAATTGTACTGTGTTTATAGGGTTTTTGGACGTTTTCGTATACTTTTTCATGTTAAGGTAGTTAGTCACGCTTTTGTATGTTATTTTTCTGTGGCCGCCGATTGGATTTTTGTGATTGTCTGTATTAATTATGCTTTATTAGGTTTTTACACTTTGTTCAAAAATTCGCTAAATTTTATTGTTCCAATTTTTTTTATTTTATTTCCATACTCTTCCAAATTATATCCATCTGACCGAGTTAAAATTTCGTCTCCACATTAAGTCAAAGCATGTTAATGTCATGAGCCCATTGTTTTTGAAAAAACTTGTTTTTTCAAACAATATTTTCTAATAACTTTTCTGCCAAAACTCTTTTGTCACGTCTTGGATGGCTCATGACATGTAGACAATGATATACTGTCGACATGCTTTTTCGCTCTACCCACTTACCGGAGCCAAGGTGTCAAGCGTCTCGCAGTATCCATCGCATTTTGCAGAATTTGGATACGTTATAGTTACATTGACAACCTCTGACACATGAAGTAGACGGGAAGATGCGGAAATGTCGACTCCCTAATAACAAATATAAATATTTTATAGTTGGAACTGTTTATATAGTGTACTGTGGTTTAAGCCATTGCCACTGACTATTATGAAGCAGTTTATTAATGAAAACAAGTATTCTTATTTCACGTGAACATTTTATAATACTTGCCTATGAAAGTGAAAATTATATGTATATGTTACCGGCAATCTGTATAATCCGGTATTCTATACAATACCTACGTAATGTATAGAATACCTAAAACGTGTAGGTAATGCATGAAATATAATTTGTTTTATACTTTGCCTAGGTATTTTATACCGAATGCCCAGCCGGTAATGTATGTAAAAGACGAGAGCAAGGAACGGATTGTACATACTGGCAGGCAGGCAATAAGTGTGTTGCGTACTTGTAAGCAAAGAAAATTACATTATGTTACTTATAGCCAGAACAATTTTTAGTTTCACGTTAATTTCACTATGATTTTACGTGTGATCTCGTATTTACTGTGGCAAATAACATTGAGAAAGCAAAAATCTCACATAACTAATATACACGTTATAAACATTTGAATCACTGGCGCTCCCAAGGACACACTCCATGGACCCCTTCATTTCTCAAATACTCATTCCAGATTTAGTATTTTGTTTAATACCAAAAGCTAGAAATGTGCATATCTTTGTGACAATGCATTACACACAAATGTTTGTGCTATTTATTCTGCCTATTGCCAACTGACTTTACCTCACTGCCATAGAATAGGATATCAGGAGCTTCAATGGTGTCATCGGGCTCAATCGTCTCCTTGTCTAGCTCCCAACATACAAAAATCAAATCATTTCAAAAAGTCTATTGACCCTATACTCATGTCCCGAGAGGAAACATATACAGAATAATCTCGTCTTAAATGGACATGGCCAAGTGGTAGGTGGTATGAACCAAGACCTTATCACAGTGAATAATGAACATAAGGAAGTTCATTTTTTGTAAGTATGGGAATTGTCCAAACACAAATATCAGGCCATACCAAACCGATTGAAATGATTATTTACATACCAGAAATTTATTCTAAACCATACTTTCTGAATATTCATTTCAATTGCGTTCGAAAATGCAAAAATAGCGTAGTTTGGAAGTTGCTGTGAGCCAATCGAGGTACAGTGTAAGCAAATAGAAAAAATAGGAAGTTCCTGGACTTTTTAAATGTAAAATCAGTTTGTATCAAAGACATTGAGAAAATATCAAAACCTGGTCTGGCTCTGATCAGTATTTTCATAAACATTCATTTCCTATCTAAATAGACTCATAGGAAGAAAGCACTTGTGAAAGATATTTAAAAAAAAAATAAGTAAAGTGCAGTTCAAATAAAGTTTCGTTTGAAGTGCCATCAGCTGGTTATTTCTATACAATGTACTCGTTAAGATTAATGTACTCGTAGTTGTCTTTAAACGGCGAACGGAACACGAGTGAACGAATTCCTCCGTGTTCGAACATGTTCCAACGCGTGTCGGTAAACCAGCGATATATCAAAGGATATTTGTGCTCAATGTAAACGACGTTTATTGTGCTTGCGAACACGTGTGAACAAATTCGGCCCTAGTGTCCTCTTTTCGCATGTGGTTCTGATTCTGGTTTTCCTTGAGTGATAAAAATGACAGAATATGAATTGAATTCTGTCATTTCTAGGTCGAATGCTGTCATTTTTATGTCACTCAAGGTCAACCACCGCTGCGAAAAGAATTTGCTTTTTAGTTTTTATCTATTTGTTATGTAGAGGTTGTAAGCTACATTCTTAAAAGTATGGAATAGACAAATAATGAAACTTTAGGACTGATTGAGTTATATAGAAGCACAGAATATTTGTGAAATCCAAAATCCCGATTTTACCAACTTCTAAATAAGAAAACGAGGAGTCAAAACCTCGATCATCCGTTGGAGGAACAACCAATGGAGATTGACGGTCTTTGGCCGCCATATCGATCATAGCAGGGAGAAGAATCATTCTCTGGGGCGTCAGATGATGATACCCTGTCAGAGGCTACTCAGGGCGAGATGACCCCTCTTAATAGGAGTAGGGAAATGACCACTGTCTGTCACCTCTGAACAGGAGAGGGAACTCTGAACCCCTCTCCGAAGCCAGAGGTGGCAGACTCTAAGGCGAAAAATCCTTGTAAAAGGTTCCCGGGTGCAGAGAGATGACGCCTGGCAGCGCTTCACAAAATCGGCATGCCTTACGAACCGGCGCTTGCGAAAATCCTGGGGGAATCAACAAAGGACAAGGGGGAAAAACATCCATCGTCCAACGCAGCTAGCTGCAGCAGTCAGGTACAGGGAGGGCGTGAAGTCGTCCCCATTGCTGGCTGCAGCAAGCGGTCCCGTTCGAAAGGTTGCACCCCCGAACAGGCACCGAAAAAGCCGAGAAGTGGTGGGCAGGCTCCGACGTATGGAGCGATTGCGGGGAGCTCTAGGAGGGGGTTAATCTACACAGAGCATCTCGCGGTCTCTCAACCAAGGAACAATTATGCGCTCTGCAAAAGGCGTTATTGGTAGCTGTGCCTCTCATTAGAGACAGGAACACACAGGTGAAGTTTCAGGACTGTACCCACAGACCTGGATGGCTACAAATCACCTGAGTGGACAAAGAAAGCCCGAACTGGCTTGAAGGTGCGACAAAGCACCTCCAGCCTTGGGAAGGCGCCAATGTCAAGTTTGTCAAGGGGGGAATCTTCCTAAACCCCATATTTGCGTAGCATATCTTCAGGGCGAAGTTCCAGGGGAGCGACTCTCCAGGGAGGATGTGCTGCGTATACTGGGGAATATGAACCTGACCCTGGACACTAGTGATTGGGTTGTCCTACATCAGGAGAATGCAGGCAAGGGACAAACTTGAACCTTCGGTATAGGTGATGCGTGGTGGGCAGGCTCCGACGTATAGAGCGATTGCGGGGAGCTCTAGGAGGGGGTTAATCTACATAGAGCATCTCGCGGTCGTCTCAACCAAGGAACAATTGTGCGCTCTTTAAAAGGCGTTATTGGTAGCTGTGCCTTTCATTAGAGACAGGAACACACAGGTGAAGTTTCAGGACTGTACCCACAGACCTGGATGGCTACAAATCACCTGAGTGGACAAAGAAAGCCCAAACTGGCTTAAAGGTGCGGCAAAGCACCTTCAGCCTTGGGAAGGCGCTAATGTCAAGTTTGCCAAGGGGGAATCTTCCTAAACCCCATATTTGCGTAGCATATCTTCCGGACGAAGTTCCAGGGGGAGCGACTCTCCAGGGAGGATGTGCTGCGTATACTGGGGAATATGAACCAGACCCTGGACACTAGTGATTGGGTTGTCCTACATCAGGAGGATTCAGGCAAGGGACAAACTTGGACCTTCGCTATAGGTGATGCGTCGCTGGAGGCGCTGAGGCGTCTGCACTTCAGACTTTGGCTGCGGCTAGGTACGATTTCGTCTGAGGCCCAGGGTCCAAGGAACAGCATCCTGGACACGGGGGACTAATCTTCCAGTAGCCCTCGTCGCCAGTGGCACAATAGCTCAAAAAGCTAACCTAAGCTGCCACGGGGTCCTGGTGGGGACAGAGATCCACCAGGAGCTTCCAGCTCTGCAGCATAATGGCTCATTCATTGAGCCTACTTCAGATTAATCTGCAACATGCCAAGGCCGCCACCAACGTTTTTGGCGCCACATTCCAAAGGGACGGAACTGATATCGTCCTTATCCGGAAACCATGGAACCTGAACATAGGTCGAGTATCCGTACTTGGAGGAACATCTGGCAAGGTAACAGGGACTGGGATGGATATAAAACGACCCTGAAGGAAAACCTGCATTCCTGTAGAAGGACCATAACAAATAAAGATCAATTGGACTTCATGGCGGATCGGGTTACGCAGGACATAAGTTCAGCCTATCAGGAAAACTGCCTACTCAAGGCGAAAAAAGACAACCGGAGTACGCCTTGGTGAAATAACAGTCTTAATAAAAAAAGGATTGAGGTTCGGAAACTCTTTAACCGGGCCAAACTATCTGATGAGTGGGACCAGTGTAGGAAGGCGTTAACCGACTATAATAAAGCGATCCGCAAAGCCAAAACTGAGTCATGAAAAAGGTTCTGCGAGAGCATATCAGATGCACCGAGCAGTGCTACGGTGTACAAGATCCTCTCCAAGGATTGTGAACAGGAGCTGGAGTCGATCAAGCTACCAGGGGAGAAACCTTAGAGATATTAGTGCAAAACCACTTTCCATGAAGTATAACATCTGATGACTTAGCTGGCCAATTCTCGGAGAATCGAACGGATAAAAGACCCCACAGCGCAGACTGGCAGGTTGTCAGAATCATAGTAACACCTGATGCGGCTAAAGGAGCGATAAAATCTTTTACGCCCTTCAAATCGCCAGTATAGGATGGCATGTATCCAGCTCTACTACTAAGTTGGACTGGATATATTGATGCCATTACTCCACTCTACAGAGCCAGCCTAGCGTAGAATCACATATCACATGGCTGAAAGGTGAAAAGGGTAGTCTATATACCCAAACCTGGACGGACAGATCCAGTGGCGAAGTCACTCAGACCAATTAGTCTGACATCATTTCTGCTGAAAGGCCTTGAAAAGGTAATTGATGAGTACATAAGGGGGGGCTCTGAAGAGGCATTCTCTAAGTGTGCATCAATATGCCTATCAGGCTGGTAAATCAACAGAACTTGCTCTCAACAACTTGGTTGCGAGCATCAAAGCGTCCTTGGAAAACAAGGAAATTGCCATAGCGGCCTTTCTGGACACAGAGGGAGCATTTAACAATGCCTTATCAGAATCCCTCTATGAATCAATCACCTCTAGGGGTGTGAATCCTCTGATCTGCGCCTGGATCAGAAGCATGTTGACATGCAGAATCATAAGCTATATGCTATAGAACTGGGTGCCAGAATGATCGCAGAACGACAACTGAGACACAAAACTATAATTACCTTTTGAGACAGTCAGGCAGCACTTAAAGCACCTGACTCCACCTACTCGACATCGAAATTAGTGTGGAATTGCAAAGAAGCTCTCGGTGGCATAGGAGAGGGAAATGAAGTCCGTATCATATGGATCGCATACAATACGGCTAAACAAATAATCTCTGCAGAGATGGACAGAAAGATTCATCAATACTGGGAGGGATTAGCAGGGTTAACCCATGCTAAGGCAATTATACCATTCTTGACAAAGAACGTACAATAACTATATGCTACGGCTGAACAGGAATAGCCTTAAAGCTCTAGTAGCACTGTACACTGGTCATTGCAAATTGCGACACCATATGAGCAGGCTGGGCTTGGCGGAAGACGCTGAGTGCAAACTGTGCATGGAAGGAGATGAAACGGTCAGGCATGTATTGTGCAGATGCCCTGCAATTTCCAGAATCAGGTACAACGTACTTGGAGACGTAGTAGTCCAAGCAGAAGACCTGAAGGATATTTCTCCAAACAAGTTAATCGACTCCCTCAGGAGGTCGGAGCTACTGGGGGAAATATAAATAGGTGTGAGCCACAATAGACCAAAGAGTCGCAGTGGAGGATCGTTATTGATGCACTCACAAGAAACCTAACCTAACCTACCGAGGAGGTGAGTGAAATAATACTTACATATACCCCATTTATCAAATTGTGATGGAAACATGAGAGTATTTGACGTGTTAAATATGTCGCAAATGGATGGATAATATATGCTTATTTTTACATAGCAAAAACCCTATTTTTACCATCACAATGCGATTAATGAAATAGAGGTAATTTTTGTTAAAAGATTTTATCAACGTTTTTATGCTCAAATACATATTTATGAGTATTGTGTTTGCCATGAAGTCTGTCCGGATTTGCTGAAGGTTCTTGAGGTATCTTTCTCAATGGAATTAATTATGTCGCCTTTTCGTTTTCTCTCCAGATGCTGTCAGTTACCCGCCCATTAGGTTCCATATCAAAACTTCCTGGTGGAGTGTATATACTTCGCGATGTTTTGCTTCTTCTCAAAAAATTGTGTAGGCATACACAACTTAAAACCTTCAGCAGTTTGTAACCATTCTTCTTGATTTTTTGGCACCTAAAAAAACATTTCAATTTATAAAATTCACACACCTTCTTCATATTTTTAGTTACAATGGATATCAATACTGACAATGAAAATGCAGAAGAAGCTATTACAACCACGAACCAAATGTCACATCTACTCCATCTACCAGAGAAGTAAAACAAAATGGAAAGAGAGTCAATGATAGAAGAATTGACGAAGCCTATGAAATAATGAAACAAACGGTATTCAAGAAAGCAAATAAGAATAACAATAATATATTTGGCGACTATGTGCCGACAAAACTGAATGGTTATTCAGATCGTTGCAGTCACATTGTTCAACATTTGATAAGCAATATTCTTTTTGAACGCAGATATGGGAAAGTTCGATATAGCCTCCAGCTTAGTATCATCTAAAACAGCAAATTCACAGACGCCATATATGTCCAATTCATATTATCATCAGTCATACAGTACTCAGTCACAGTAGCCATTCATTCCACGTTATTCATCGTCCGTTTCAGTGTCACTAACAGGATCTCCACATACTTCACTCCGACACCACTTGTTTCACCTACTTCTGATAACATGTCGTATATATCTTCAAATCATATGTCACCGGTTCATTATTCTGATTTATGCACAGCCATCAGTGGTAGAAAGATAAAAAGAGCAAAATGATGAGAGAGAAATTGATACTTTTGTTTTAAATTTTAAACCCTAAGGAAATGACAATAAAAAATTATTTTATTAATTACTATTGTTTTTTTAAGCAACAAGAGTTTTTGCTACTTAGCTGTACACAGTCTTGTAAACAATCAATCGTGGCTTTGCACACTTCTGGAATAATGTGACAAATTGATGTTGTAGAAATCTTGAACAAATACTCTAAACTAGAATAACAATCTCATGTTGCCGAAAAACGAAGCGTTAACAATAATTTGACTTTTGGTAATATTGCCGTTATAAATGTAGTGTCCGTTTTTGAAATGAGAGCCACCAATCAAATTTAGCAAATATTTCAAATCGATTGAAGATATTCTGCAAAAGTTACACAATTGTCCCAGATTGTCGCTTGGAAGGTATGTAAACAATGTTATTCCCCCTGCAGTGTCTCTTTTTTTCATCAAATTTGAACACCATTCTCTCTTTTTTCTTTTTTTTTCTTTGACATACCTGCCATACCAATAAAACTGGCGCTAATAATTATATCGCAATCTGAGTCCGACATGACTTTCGAAAACTAAACATCAACGAATGCAAATAGTTGTTTACATTGAAAGTGCTTCAAGCAGGTAGCGAGCTAATGAACGAACAAATAAGACCGAATTCGTTCGTTCGTTCGCTTGTGTTCACTCTAATTTAAATGCACATTTATATTGCGCAAAGTTTAATTGAAAGCGCTTCACTCTCCCTATCATCCGAAATATTGAATTTTATAGTTTTGGTATATGTTTACAAAAATTCTCCTGTATTTTCGTTAAAAAGAATTTAGAACTTTTTTATTTACAGATATGAAGAGTCCTCGGTCCGTATTACGTACCTACCACTTCACTAACCCGGGGCAGCCCGGTATGCGTATGCTCTGCAAAGAACTTTATCTTTATCTTTATTAACCACTCAGATACAGAATGGTGCATATGATGAAAAAAACTTAAACAAGTTATGTAACATAAATGAAATGTATAAAAAAGTAAAAATCAATAAAATACTCATATATCAATTCATATAAATGTTCAATTCTATCTTTAGATACTCAAGGTTGTACATTCCATATACTCACTTATGTTATAAAATGCATTTGATGCTAATAAATTTTTTATTTGGTTTTTAAATAATTACTGCTGTATTTCAGCTGGTAATTTGTTGTATAGTTTGATGCCGTTATTGTAGGGTGATTTTTTATGTGTCGTGGTATGTGTATAGATGATTTTGAAGTTTTGATTTCTAGTATTATAATTATGATGAGCATTCATATTTGGGATTAGGTTATTAAACTTCTTAACGAAAGTTACACATTTTAAAATGTAAATACTGTGCAATGTAAGAATTTCTCGTGATTTAAGAATGTGTCTGCAGGAGTCAAGTGGCTTCATTCCGAAAATTAATCTGATATTTCTTTTTTGGGCAACACATACTCTAATAATTTCGGAAGCTTTCCCCCATATCATAATGTTATAAGACATATGTCTATAAGCTAGCCAATAATATACATTGATAAGAGCTTTTTCATTTAGGACATCTTCAAGTTGTAAAATGGCAAAATATGCTTTACTTTACATATGTTCATGAACATTTAGTTTACAACCAAAATATGTGCCAAGTAATTTACGATAATCCGATAAAATATAGTTTTATTACAATTTAATATTAACCGATTTCTTTGACACCAAGCAGATAATTCATCGAATACATATAGAATTTTGGAGTGAAGGTGATTGAAATTTTTCGCAGATACAGTCATAGTGGTATCATCTGCAAACATGGTTATAAATCCCTTTTAGATATGACTGTGCAAATCGCTGACGTATAAATTGAACAGCAGTGGTCCCAGTACAGATCCCTGAGGTACGAGTACACCGTGTTCAACGCGCCCCCTCAGACTGAGGTTCTTTGTACTTCGGTTTTAGGATGCAATGGTTGTTTGGGCGCCACTTTGTTTCAAAATCTAGGAAATGAAATAACAAGTAACCACTGTTGGGATTCTGGCGAAAAAGGATATACAAACTCACAAGGCACACAGACTTTATTGACCAAAAAAAAAAATAAAAAATAATTCAAAGTAGTCCTGGAGGACAAGCTAAAGAGAATTAATGGGTATTCCCCCATAGCTAAATAATAATAATAATAATAATAACGTTTATTGAGATACAACTCAAAAGGGAAGGGTATTGTGCAGACATTTTTCAACCCTTCCGTAGGCATTAATAAATAGATAAATTGCGAAAGAATAGATTGGTAATATACATCAGACAGATACAGTTAAATAACGTGGTTAACATTACAATCAGTATATAAGAGTACATTCTACATTTAAACTGTATAAATGGACAAGTAAGTAACTACAGAAAAAAAAATATAAATAGATAGAGAAAAGGTCATAACGCCAAATAATAGATGGAATTCACGATTACAGTACTTAAAACTGATACAATAACATCGTATTAGTACACACCTTTTTGCTGGTTAAGAAGATATAGCCAACATGGTTGGAGCCATGTAGCTAAAACTACTTTTAAACTTGCTTAAAGAGTGCGTAGGAATAACATATAAATTTGAGTTTCTCGTATCTAAACTATGAACATCAGAAAGCCGCGTTTTTTATATTTGATCAGCTTATAAAACATATTGCAATTCAGCTTTTGTTATTGTAATGTGAAGATATATGTTCAAACCTGTTGATAGTGTTGTAACTGTACCGTAAACAACAGTTTTGTAAAACCTGAACCTTATGTTTCAAGTTAGCAGTTAAATATGTGTAAAAAACAATTAAACCGTAGTCCATATTAGATAGTATAACAGCATTGACTATTCGCCATTTCAAATCGGCAGATAGAATATATTTGAGTCTCCAAAGGCTCCTAAACTTAAAATAACAGCTGCTAATCTTACTAGCTATCTGAGATTCAAATGTTAGATTGCTGTCTATTAATGTCCATAAGTTTTTGACACTGTCCGCTATATCAATAACCGACCTATTCAGTGTAATATCTTGGGATTTAATTGTGAGAGCACGATTCACCATCACATTACTACCGACAACAATCGCCATAATAATAGGGGGGCATATCGGCTACTTAATACTAGATTAAACAGTTGATGAAACAAAAGGTTTCAAATTATGAATGATCCTAAAATTAACGAGATGTGTCAAATCGTATAGTATCAAAATGGCATTGAAACAAAAAGTGATGAAATACGACGAAGTATAACCTGTTGCATAGCGGACGGACAAAGTTGTACGGTAGAACCAAAGACTTCAGCCTAAATGCGATCTAGGTTGAAGTTTTTGTCTAAGTCTAGTGAGAGAAATCTGCACTCTGCAGTTTTGTTTATATAAAACTTCGCCTTATTTATATAATAAGATTACATTTCGAAATGATGTTCACAATATCAATGTTCGGTCTCGGAAGCTGATTTCCCAACCACGTCATCGTACATCTATGTTTAACAGATGTTTTTCTCATTTTATTTACCACTTGTACAGCACGTCCCGACAAACCTTGTCTATGTCTGTGTCAGCTTTTAAAGGAAGTTACAAAAAATTTCTATTAGATGAATTATTGTAGTGTTTACTTTATGTTGTGTGATTTTTTCCCTCTTTATCTTCGTTTCCTCAGGTTACACCCGTATCCGGATGTATGGGCATGTGTATCTACTTTTGTAGTTGCATAATGTGCATTCATTTCGAGCCTGATGAAGCCAACCAGCAGAAATACGTTTCGCTCGAGTTACCTATCCTATTTTCTGCTCGAATCCTCAAATGCGTTTTACAAACGATGATTCTGTTGATATGCTTAGAGTTTATTTTGAATTTCTTCAGAATGCCGCAGTAGCAAAAAAAGTTTACGCGACTCGATATCCAAATCGGCATCTTTGCGATGTAGTTTTCGGCCTACGTTTCATCGGCAATAATTTGAAAAAACACAAGAAAGTATTAACCAGGTACTGGGATATATTGAAGGAAATCCTCATGCTTGCACAAGGACATTATCCCTTGAGTTCAACGGTTCAAAATATTTCGAAAGCCCACAGGTAAGTTCTAATGGCCATCAAAATATAGGGATTTATTTAAATTTAACTGTATTTTGATTACTTTTAGAATGCACCCATATGTCGTTTTGCATCAGGCCGTGGAAGAGGAAGACTTTGATCGGAGGTTGGACTATTGTCATTGGATGTGAGGCATGATACACGAAAACAGAGAATTTTTATCTCAAATTGTTTGGACCGATGAAGCCACCTTTAATAGTGACGGAAGAGTCAATCTGCACAATATGCATTATGGGTCTGCAGAAAATCTGCATTGGTCGGGTGAATCTTAGCACCAAGGACGTTGGAGTTTAAATGGGAGGCAGAATTATCGGGCTATATTTTGTCGAGCAATCCCTAAATGGCAATGTCTTTCTTGACTTTTTGGACAATCAATTACCGTTGTTGTTGGAAGATGTGCCACTGTAAACACGGCAAAACTTGTTTTTGCAGTTGGATCCTTTCCCAGCACATTTTGCTATTATTGCAATGCTCTACAACTATTTAAACAGAGGTTGATTTTAAGAGGAAGTCTGTTTCCATCCTTCTAGATCACCAGACTTAACTTGTCTTGATTTTCATTTATGAGGATGTTTAAATGACATCATATTTAAGACTCAACCTACAACGAGAGTAGATATGGAAAGCCGGATTCGTAATGCAATGGGTAACACCGGGAGGCGAAATTGAAGCTGCAGTTTTGTCTACACATAAGAGGCTTCAGGAATGCATAAAGGTCAGCATTTCAAGCATTTACGGGGGCATTAAAAACCTTTCGTTTTTGAGTTGATCCTTTTCAGGTTCACAACTTTATATAAATAAAAAAAAATCCAGAAAAATTAGTCTACAAAAATAAGAATTTAAGGGATTTTCGTGTAAAATCTTCTTTGGCCTAAATTTTAGATTAGGAACAAGATATCGAGATGCGGTTTCCAGGAGCTTGTTTCGAGATCATTTAGCTACTTTTTCATAAAAAAAAAACAATGCATTTAATTTTTTTGAGAAAACCGACTGTCGGAATCTCGAAAAAAGTCCTCTAGCGGCCACATCTAAGACTAACAAAACTTCAAATAATATAAAATTTGTAGCCCAATAGCTCTATTCAACTAGCCCAAGTTTGTCGGACCTTTCGAAGATACAGGCTGTTTTTTCGAAAACCTTTGAATACCTCCACCACTTTACTTGTAGAGATACAACAAAAAAGGTTCCGATTATCCCCGAATTTAAGCATCGAGTATTTTTCTGTTAGGTTATTAAGACGGAATTTACAGAACCATCACTCTTTTAGATTCAAGATTGCAGTTACGCCTCCTAGCGGCCATTTCAAAAACTTGAAAATATTTTCCAGGTTTTTCTTTTGGCCGTTGTGGTGATAACTATTTTTGCGGCAAGCCTCAACGAGGTATAGGTTCCTAGATACAGCACCACGCATTCTTAATTGGCCACCCTGTACAACTAAAATAACATTACCGTGTTTAGCGGATTAGGCAAAGCATTTATGATACGGTAGTGTGTGTATGAACATGCTTCGTCGGGAATGTTAATTAGTCAAAGAAATGGCGTCGATTAGATTGATCCTCTACTTCCCACGCCTTCGAAACAGCGTCTAGTTCAATTTCCCATGTAGTTCGCCTTCATAAAGACGTGTCCGTACCCGGTAGCCTCATTTCCTTGAAGCTCTAGTGTAAAACTGATTATAATAGTTCTTGATCCGTTCTCGTATACTAAAAATTCGATACTAAATAATATTACCTAACGGGATCAAGTACACTTCAAGCATAATGCTCGTATAAGATAAGATCTCGCCCACCTCGTGTGTCACATCCCGTCTGCTACCTGATTTTAGAAATCCCTCGGATCCACCATCAAAAATTTTTACAATCCCTTGGCGCATGGCAGTAGCTGATTATTTACCTAACTCACAGCAAGTGTGACCAACAGGTACGCAATCCGCCTGCCGAAAATATCTTCTGCTTTGAGTGCAAATGCTCGGGAACATATATGATGTGTGAAATATGTGTAATAGGTGCACAGAATTACCGGGGTCGCAACCCTCCACCCCTCAATTTTTTCACCACGTGTTTTTTTCAATGACGATCAGGATCCTCTTTAATGTCAAAAAACGAATTCTGAGCGATTTGTATTTCTTTTCTGCTTTTGGCATTTTATCCACCTCCACTTGACCGGTTTTCAAAAACTACAACGTAATTTCGTCCTTAGCGTAGTTGTAACCTTGTTTGAAATTTTTATCCAAATACGAGCATTACTTTCCATGTTATAGACGGGCCAAGGACTTCCGGACAGATCGACAGACAGACAAATCAACGGAAATGACTGACATGGTTTCTCGCGATGCATATGTCATATATAACGTTCAAAAAGCAATATCTCATTTTAGAAATTTTTCGCGATTACAGTAATTCCTAGCCAGTAGGCGAGGGAAGTAGAAGACTTTTTTTTGTTGAACTGGTCTAGTTAGCAAGCTGAAGTCCCGCATGACGAAACTAATGCACGAATAATATATTTTAAAGTAAAAGTCGCAGCTGAAGATTTGAAGATTTCGAATTTCAGCTTCAAAAAATTAAGTAGGATGTACCTTTTTGAAAAACACTATAGGTATCAGTGCTATTGACTTAAACCTTACTTATTGTGAGACGTTCTCACAGATAGTAAATTACTGATAAGAAATAAAAGCATCATTCTTTCTGGAAATTACAGACTAGAAACTACAGATTTTTGCATTTTTTCTACGGATTCTTTTTATTCATCGGTTTATTCATGTTGCTCCAAATCCTGTTTATTGTATCCAAAGCTAAAATTTCTCGGGCTTCAGTTTCCAGTTGACAATCGCTCTTCCTACCACCCATCCTCTCCTACCTTCACATGCCATGTACATTCAACTGTTCCTCGCTGCCGCATACGTCAAGAGCCAACTTCCTTCAGTCTTCCTTTTGTCGGTCCCTTCCTCGTTGCTCTTCCAGAAATCCAATTTACATTCTGGATTAATTATGCTAAATTGTTGTCGTCTTCGTGACTCACTGTATTTAACGTGACATGGTATTGTACTAAATGGTTATTAGATAGAACGTTTGGCGCTGTTACACATGACGAAACCCACATTTCATGTTTTTTTTGACAGGGGAAAGCTTTAATAGCCACTCTTAGGCAGAAAATCTTGACAGTGTTGCCCTGTTGGTCATTCCTAACCGAAGTGTGAGATCTTCCAGAAATGGCATACCCGCTCACTAAAACCCCTCAGTCGTTCGTCACACATCCCCCACGCTAATTCTTGCTGAATTCCGTCATAGTGGGTAGCGTTGCGCTAGGTTCTCATACCAAAGGTATTAGTCAACTATTCTTTATCGAACACATACATACTTTTATACCTATGTACTCAGCATTCTTCGTCTCACTGTTGGTTGAGTATCAACCCATTTTCTTTCGCGATATGCGTGTAATTTTGTCAGCAGTGATCCTCTCGCTGAGCGTCAGTCCGACCTTTGTCTGGTAGTCAACCCACCTACCACATTCTAGTAGGCGATTATGAGTATCATCCTCTTCATTGCAATATACGCAATTCGCGTACTTTCTCTTTCCTACTCTTTTCAGGCAGCTGTTAAAACAATCATGTCCTGTTAAAAATCTTTGCGATATAGTAACCTATACGCACCGCTCCCTTGTGAATCCAAGTTTTAATATCTGGTATCAGCTTTCTGGTCCATGCACCATGGCCAGTTGCATCTCATGTCTCCTGCCATCTGTCAAAAAGCACCTCGCTTTCATCGCTTGTAGCTTCGATGCCACCTATATAGGACGTACATATATCTCCACGGCCAGCAAATCAACTGGTGGGATACCAGTGACCACCAGCAGTGCATCGTGTTACAATTAGAAATTCTTAAAAACTACTTGACCAATCTACTCAAATTTAGTTGTGGTTATTTAGAAGTACCAATCCTACGAATTTGAAGAATTTCAAATATCTGCGAGGAACCGTCGTCGCATTACCAACACGTGCCAAGACCTGCAGTTTGCCTCGGTTTTCGGCGAAAGCTTTTTTGCTATTAGTCGGATCTTTTTACGTGTGGTCTCATTTTGTAGGTCTCATAAATACTTAAAAATCTTATTAGGAGAGTTTTTTCGTCCCTGCCAATTATTTAGATTGAATCCCAAAGAACACGTTTTCTTCTTCTTTGTTGTCGAATAAAAAGTTTTCCCACAAAAATTGGTGTACCCACTTTATGAGTCCATGTTTTGAACTCCCCCTTGAGCAACTTGCAGCAATAAAACCAGACTAGAATTATTTCGCAAACCAGGGGTATCTTCGTCTAATATGATTAGACTAATAGTGCAACACCAACCCCGAACAAAATCAGTCAAACTTTACACACTTTTCAAATTACTATTGAGCAACAGACAGAACATAAGTAACTTTTTAAGTGCAATCTGTATAGCTAATATATTGCTTAGAATTGTCACAAGTCACAATACTCGTAATCGTAAGAACTGTGCTGTAAACCGTAAGTGATGTGGAAGAAGGACAGCGTTTGGAATAGCAAAGGATACCAAAAATGCAATGCTCAGTTCCTATAGCTATAACTTATAGTTAGTCTCTGTCGCTATGATGTGTCAGAAAGCAACACAATGGTGTTAGATTACAAAAGCAAGTGTCAGGCTCTAGGGGGGGGAGGCGCGCCTCCCGCGCCCCCTCTAAAGCCGCCATTGTCTTCTAGCCGTTTTATACTACAATGTGTAGGTTGGCTCTTCTTGTGGACTCCGTGTGTCATTTGTTTATCCTCTCCATCTTGGTTTCCTCAGGTTACACCCGTATACGGATGTATGGGCATGAGTATCTACTGTTGTAGTTGCATCATATGTGCATTCATATCGGGCCTGACGAAGCGAACCATTATTTTATATATATATATATATATATATATACACGTCTCAAGTTATATATATATATATATATAACAAAAATAGGGAAATAATGGTCAAAATCCGCAAACAGTGGATTCGCTCTGGTTACCTATCCTATTTTCCGCTCGAATCCACTATTTGCGGATTTTGCCCATTATTTTCCTATTTTTTTTATATACCTTTCTCCGCATGATAATTTTCTCTATACATATACAGGGTGACTTTGAAGTTGAGTCATTAATTTTCAGATAATGATTGTAGAAGGAAGATAAACCAAAATATGTGTGTAAAAATAAAAAAAAATGTTACCCCTTACGCATCCGCATAAAGACTCCCCCCCCCCGTAAATAAGAATCATGTCCACAAGTTCAGCATTTTCGTAAACATGTGACATTTTTTATTTCGTTTGAGCCACGCAACAAACACCACTATTCACTCACGCGTTACCGACTGACACTGACTGAAAACAACTGAATAAAATTGTACATTGTAGTAAAAACATCGTTTCAAATTCTTTCGCTTTTTTGTTAACGATGCGATGAACGGATAAGGCGGATTATATCCGTTGTTGCCAAACACGAGCACATAATATTATTATTGAGACAGGGCGGTACTCAAACTTCTAATGGGCTATAACTTTGTTACTTTAATTCTACCAGAAAAATGTTAAAGGAAAAAAACATTTCTTTTGATCAGATCTACTCACTGTTAAAATAAATGACTCAACTTCGAAGTATATGAGCAGTAGTCATTGCCATTGCCAACGACCTGTTGGGCAAAAAATACAATTAATTGTTAATTGGGAAACTAAATTGGCAAATCCCAATTAACTATATATATATATATATATAAGACTCCCCCCCGTAAATAAGAATCATGTCCACAAGTTCAGCATTTTCGTAAACATGTGACATTTTTTATTTCGTTTGAGCCACGCAACAAACACCACTGTTCACTCACGCGTTACCGACTGACACTGACTGAAAACAACTGAATAAAATTGTACATTGTAGTAAAAACATCGTTTCAAATTCTTTCGCTTTTTTGTTTCCGATGCGATGAACGGATAAGGCGGATTATATCCGTTGTTGCCAAACACGAGCACATAATATTATTATTGAGACAGGGCGGTACTCAAACTTCTAATGGGCTATAACTTTGTTACTTTAATTCTACCAGAAAAATGTTAAAGGAAAAAACATTTCTTTTGATCAGATCTACTCACTGTTAAAATAAATGACTCAACTTCGAAGTCACCCTGTATATGAGCAGTAGTCATTCCCATTGCCAACGACCAGTTGGGCAAAAAATACAATTAATTGTTAATTTGGAAACTAAATTGGCAAATCCCAATTAACTATATATATACATATATATATATATATATATATATATAGTTGGGCAAAAAATACAATTAATTGTTAATTGGGAAATTGGCTCTTTTGACGATAAAATCAAGCTTTGGGCATTCTCTATGGAGCCTTCATCAGGATTCTGAAAACACAACTGTGATGCTAGCAACCAATACAGGACCGACTTAAATTGTCGAACAACTTACTCGTCGTTGAGGTTGCAGCCAAAATGTGTTCCAAAACGAACGTAGAGAAGATAGAACTTGTTATAAATATAAAAAAAGGACGGAGACATTGGGCTTGTTGATAACGACAGATATAAAAATTCGTTATGTGTTAAAAATATCAATACACCCGAACATATTAAAAATTATTAATCATGAGAAGACATTTTGGGGAAACAATCGGAATGCAGTTTCTAACCTCCTACCTCCGCTACACGTGGAGAGGGGGACGAAACGGAAAGATAATGCGTCTACAGATGACATGTGATGGACGCGACGGACCGTGGAACTATAAACCTCATTGTCCAATTTGGGTATGAAGTATACGAGGCAGGCTCGGTAAACCTCCACCCAAATTACTAAAATGCTGAATTAATTTGTTTTGGAAAAGTGTGTAGTTCATATGAGTGTACGAATGTGAGATAGTGATAAACACATGAAAAGATGGGTTATGTGACTTTATATTAAAGTTTGTGAGTGAAAAATTTCAATTAACAGGATAGCAATTGGAAATGTATTCTAATTTTGGGACGACGTTGGATCGATTTGGATATATAGCCGTTCTAGCTTTTCGCAATTCAACAGGTAGGAATAAATGACACTAAGCAGCTTAACATCAGCCTTTTTATTCATCCAATGATCTGTCATGAAAATGTGGGACATTTCTGAAAATAAACGTTTTGAGAGTCTTTTTTCTTTGTCAATATATGCTCATATACAGGGTTCGAAGTTGAGTCATTTATTTTAACAGTGAGTAGATCTGATCAAAAGAAATGTTTTTTTCCTTTACCATTTTCCTGGTAAAATTAAAGAAACAAAGTTATAGCCCTTTGGAAGTTTGAGTACCGCCCTGTCTCAATAACAATATTATGTGGTCGTGTTTGGCGACAACGGATATAATCCGCCGTATCGGTTCATCGCATCGGAAACAAAAAAGCGAAAGAATTTGGAACGATGTTTTTACAAGTATCTCATTCATTTGTATACAATCAGTGTCAGTGAATGGTGGTATCTGTTGCGTGGCTCAAACGAAATAAAAAATGGCACATGTTTATGCGGATCGGTTTCCCAATCGAGTGCAACCAACCCCTCGTGCCTTTGTTAATGTAGTACAACGGGCTCGTGAATCAGGTGACTTAAGACCTCAGAGGGGACCTCACGATCAAATACAGGTCCGCACTGAAATACTTGTCGGGAGGATACTTTATAAAACAAGGTAAAATTTTTTTTTATTTTTTTTTTATTTTTACACACATATTTTGGTTTATCTTCCTTCTACAATCATTATCTGAAAATTAATGACTCAACTTCAAAGTCACCCTGTATATATGTAACCCCAAAAATTCTATGCACCTGTTAGACACATGTTTATAATTCAATCCCTGATGGCGATGTGTGCCTGCAATGAGCAGTTTTGTGTTGGTTAAGTGAGCGCCGGTCTGAGCCCGACATAACAAGGCCAATCAACTCAGCTGCAAAAAGGCTGTGACGTCACGCTAAGTAAGCAAGTTCATATTCTTATGGCTGTTATCATGTATGAGTATATATGTTTATTATTGTTGTTTTAAACTTATATTTGTGTCTCGCAAGTTTTCAAAATGCCTTACAAGTGCCGCGGTCCTAATTCTGCCGGTAATTACGCGAAAGATCCGAAGGTTCCGTTCCCCGTGAATAAGAATGGGCGCATAAGATGGCTCGTAGTGATTTAGTGATTAAAAAAAATACCAGATATTGCAATTTGTACTTTGCTGAGGACAGCATCATTTGGGAATCCACCAATTGCCCAAAATATTTTTCAAAGGACATCTCAAGCAGAAGACGCTGAAATGAAAAATTGAGGGACAAGGAACTACGTACCTAAATCACTGCAAAATAGCATTAATAAGTATACTTCCTAACAAAAATTAACAAGTTGTCAATTCATGGCAATCTCCATATGAGTGGCATAAAGTTGTTCAGGATGAAGTTCGGATATAAACCAGTTATTATAACACACTCTGTAATTGTTGATAAAGACCTGGATGTAAAATGTACTCCCAAGATCTGACACTCAGCTCGGGTTATACTAAAGACTCCATTTTTAGACACAGTTACCCTTCAAAGGACAATAATGTTCGATTCTATCTTGTATACAATCAGTTCACATTCATATAGATTTATTAGAAGCCATAGAGGACTTATTTTACCACACTAAAATACTCTGAAGTCAATTTGTAATAAACTGATGGTCGATCCAGCTCCAGATGAGAAATATAACTTTTCAGGCTATGCAAAGAATTTTTTCAGATATGTGAAACCAGTTGAGGAGAACATGATTTTATTGATGGATGAAATACACATTCAGCCATGTTTAGATTTTAAAGGGGGTAATATTGTTGGAACAATTAATAATGCCTCATTAGCTACAACAATGTTTATGATTTCAAGCTTTCATTCTAATTTCAAAGGAGCTGTTTCTAAAATTGAGCATAATCTATTGCACAACATTACAAAAAATGTATTACTTAATTAGAGAAAAAAGGTTACAAAATTTTTTGTGATGTGATAATAATGCACTGAATAGTAAAGCGATGACACATTTTTCTACAGATGCAAGCATTGTTTATCCGTTGTATGAAAACGTCTTTTATTCCTTTTCGATACAGTGTATCTGCAATGATTGGCTGAGTTCAAAACCAGACCAACATTTTAATATACCCATATTTTGGAACGCATGAGGTTAGTGTCGCTTCATTTAAATCTCTTGAAGCATTGTACCATACCATAGTAATGGTTTGACCCTAGAAGCTTTATATACTACAAGCCTCGAAATACAGGATGTTCATTTAGCTCTCAAGATATTCAATCCAATTGTAATAGATGCAGTATCAATGTTTGGTGAAAACATACAGCACTCCGAAGAGACAGCAACATTTTTATCAAGTTTTCATTATTCTTTGTTATGTTTTACTGTTGTTTTCCTGGCAAGAGCTTACCTCAGACCTCCTTGTTGGTTCTTGCTGGACGCAACTGTTCAACAAGCACTACATTTTTGATGCCTATCATCATAGTAAATTGTCCACATATTCCTGTGAAATTTTTTTGATCGGTTGTGACTAACATTGGGTTATGTATGTCTTTGAAGAAGTTATTATTTCTAGCAAAATATTTTAAGCTTTTATAACATCAACTTATCACTCAACTTTGCACGTAATGTTGAATGAAATAACAGTGAAAATCAGGGTGAAAATAGTTAATAACTTTAATATTTTCCACCAAGTTGGATTCATATTCCAAAAACACATTTCTGAATTACCCGTCATTAACATCAAGTATAGTTTGTTAAATATGCTGCAATAATCATATATTATTTGCTAGCGCTGATCTACGGCCGGCCTACTCGTAGTGACGTCACGCGTCCGTTGTCAGGCCTTGATCACAACGTTGCCATATATGTGGGGAATATTTACTACTTGCATAGGCCTACTTGAATCACTTGATCCATTCAATTCTTTTGTTATGCATGTTCTTCCTCATTGGGTCTAACTGGTGCCCACAGAGATATTACTTATAAAAACGTCAAAAAACGACTTAATGTCACTTTCTAAATCACGTAATATGCTTGTAAATACTATACTTTATGAACTGTTGACAGCGTTGCGTGGAAGGTGCAATTCCACCTACCTAACGCAATTTTTGTTTCAGTCTTGGAAAAAGTACGTTTCTATGCACAACCCTATACTGTTCAAACAGCCCTGATATATCATTGAGCTATTATACCTGCATCACGAACATTCTGTATAGGTTTACTCCTAGCTGTCACTTCTTTCATTCCAGAGGTCATAATAAAAATGAATTTGTTCGAAACAGAACTGCAGGCTAGAGCAGGAGAAAGGCGCCAACGAAAAACGAGAAAACGGACTGCCGCGGCTTTATCAGGAATTATTGCTTTCTTCACACGACGCTGTTTACCAGATTTATTATTATTTCAACCAGAATTGCTGCCTAGCACCAGCCGGCTCCATTATAACAACTGCAAGTGTCTCGACGGCATCCCGCAAAACGAATGCCCCAGATTTATTCCGCTCCTAAATTACTTCCATTATTATATTGCTGTCACAAATTATGAATATTTCTAATATATGTTACTGTGTATGCCGGTGTGGAGCTCTTGTTAGGGCTCATGATGACGAGATACGCAACTGGGCAACTGGAATTTCTGATGTCTCTTTGTAGCCCGTGGATATATTTACATCACCAATGCCAATGCCACACAAAATTAACCGGACAAACAAAATTTTGTTCAAATTAATTTGAAATAACTTTTTAACCTTTCCATCGATTTCGTTAATTTTTTTCGTCAAGTTGCAGGTAATTTTATTGCCATCATTATCGACTGCCGATCTTGCAAAAGAATTGAAAATGTTTGTTTTTCATTCAGGGTGTAACTAAAAGGTGCATTTTGCCTAAATTTCTGACCATCCTGTGGAAACATTGGGTTACTGAATAATGTTTTTTCGTATCAGAATTTTAAGCCTCAATTTTTCTTAACAGTCCTCTGTTTGATTAATGTCAATATCTCAATTATTGAAGGATATATGCTGTTTTGAAGAAAATCATGCGAATCATAGACATAAACAATTTAATTAAAAAATTTACAGTGACACCACTGGTAAAGAAATCATTATCAAAAACGAGGATTTCCTCTCCGGGCTTGAATAACAGCTCTCATCCTCTCTGGCATAGACTCAATTATACCAGCTATTGTGTCTTGGGGTATTTGCTCCCACTCATTTACCAGCGCCTGTTCCAACGCAGGCACTGTTTGAAATGCTCCATAGTTCTGCCTAAGCCTTCTTCCTAATGTATCCCACATGTGATCAATGGGGTTGAGATCCGGGTTCCTTCGTGGCCAGCCTAGTACTTGAATTCCAACATCGTTGAGATATGGCCTAGTCATTCTGGATGTATGCGGTCGAGCATTATCTTGCATTAGGAGAAAAGTTTCCTTTATAAAGGGCATATGAGGAACTACATGTTCTTCCAAACAATCTCTAATGTACCTGTCGGCAGTAAGGTGTCCTCCTCGTAGCGAAACAAGATCTAGGCGGGATTCCAAAGACATACCGCCTGATACCATGACTCTCCCACCACCAGATTGCAGCCTAGGAGCAAAACAACTTTGAGCATAGCGTTCTCCAAGCCTTTTCCACACCCTTTGGCGACCGTCAGATGAATATCTCGTAAAACGAGACCCGTTTGTAAAAAGAACGTTGTTCCAGTCGCCCATATCCCAATCTGCCTTCGATGACCTACATCCAATAGAAGACTGTAGCAGGTACACAAGATTATAGGTTTCCTTCTCGCAACCTTCGGCGTACGATATCAGATGAAACTATGGTAGGTGCCATCAACATCATCCCATGTTCGAGCTAAAGCTCTAGCAGGAACTGTCCTTTCTCGAAGAGCTTGAAGTCTCAGAAACCAATCTTCAAATGCGTTTGCTGCTTTCCGTCTTCCTTGCCCAGGTCTTCTTGAGTAAGAACCAGTTTCTCTGAATCTTTGTATCGCATCGAATACCGTACTACGTGGAACGGCAAGCATTTCTGCGATATATCGAATAGGACTACCATCATCTTGTAAAGCTACAGCTTGCTTGACAAGAATCTTTTTGACATGCCATAAAAGTGCTAACAGATACAGCCTACTTGAAACAATTTCCTACCCGGTAAAGCCTGCTTGAAACAATTTCTTGTTTATGGCTATGATTCGCATGATTTTCTTCAAAACAGCATATTATATTCTTCAATAATTGAGATATTGACATGAATCAAAAAAGAACTGTTGAGAAAAGTTAAGGCTTAAAATTCTCATACGAAGACACATTATTGAGTAATCTAATGTTTCCACAGGGTGTTCAGAAGTGTAGGGCAAATTGCACCTTTTAGTTGCACCCTGTATCAAAACAAACGTTTTAAATTTTTTTGTAACATCGACATTCGATAATGATGACAATGAAATTACCTACAACTTGACGAAAAAATTCACGAAATTGAAGCAAAGGTTAAGAAGTTATTTGAAATTTAATTTGAACATAATTTTGTATGTCCGGTTAATTTTGCGTAGTTATTGATATTAAGTTCAACATCTGCTGGAAGAGCAGCGGATTAAAATTGGATGGAGCAGGTGCATAATTGCTGAAAAAGTCTCTCTTGGTCACGCTGCAGACCAATGTAAGGCAAAGGAGAATCAAAGGCAGAAGTGCTTCAAGTGTACAGACGACAAGCCAGTGATGTGCGCATTGTATACATCGTGTATAATACACCATTGTATACGCGTATAAAATGGTGAATAAATACGTCTCGATATTCACGTATACAGGGTGGCCCATCCATGTGTGGGCGGAATATTTCTCATAAACAAATACATTCTGGGAAAATCTATTAACGGGATCTTATACATTACATTTGTGGGCACATTTCTGGAATATTGGGCATTATACAGGATGTCTCAATTTCGACCTTTATATCAAAGTTGTGATTTTTCAAATGGAATGCCTCTAATTTTATTGCATATTTGGATAAACCAATTCAAGAGAAGAAAACTGATATAGCATACTATTGGGTTTTGGTAATTAGCTACTGATATATAAGGTGTTTTGTCTAGAAAAACCCCCCACTTCGACAATCGCTCATTCCGCCCTTTTGAAATTTGGAGTGCTGAATGTTGTATCAAAAAACTTACGCACTTCATCTTTTATCTTATTTGTTACTTTTTCAAATTTTTGCTCATACAGAGGGGTCAAAAACGCAAGCTGTGGTTTTACTCGTAAATTTCAAATGCATCACCCTGAATATTTGTGTAAATTTGGAGTCAATTTTTTTATAAGCTTTTTTTGATGCTAGACACATAAGGGTTTTTACGGCTATTTTTTCGGTTATTAGCACGTCTTTTACGGAACGGCTTAATTTCCTAAAATATCGCATCATCCTTGGAAGCAAATAAATTGTTGATTAGTTACAAACTGTCAAAATTAGCTTTGTGAGCATTATAATAAAAACGTGTTTGAAAATGAATTTTTATAAAGAAGAAATGATGAATATGGTGTTCGTTTTGGGTGAAGCCCAAAGAAATAACTTCTTTAGCATCTCCCATTTATAAGCAACGTTACCCTAATATGCGACATCCAAGGCCGGGAACATTTTCCACACTACGAGAACGTTTTGAATCAAGTGGAGCAGTGGAATATAGTAGAAAATGTATAAATTATCCAAGTGTCACCAATGAGGCGAATCAGTTGGAGGTTCTATTAAAGTTGCAGGAAAATCCCCATTTAAGTGCAAGGCAAATTGGAGCAGAAACTTATATATGCAGAACTTCTGTCCAAAGGATTATTCACAAACATAGGAACCATCCATATCACCTATGCTTGCATCATGGCCCTCGTCATCAGCATTTCGCAGCTCGAATGGAGTTTTGTAGAATAATGCTAAATAAAGTAAGTGAAGACACTACTTTCCTGGATAAGGTTCTTTTTAGCGATAAGACAACTATTAACAGCATAGGTGTTGTCAACAGACATATCATACACTATTATGCGACGGAAAACCCTTACTAGGTTAGGCAAATATATTTCCAAAATAAATGGAGCTTGAATGTTTGGGGAGGAGTTATTGGCAGACAAGTTGTCGGACCTTTCTTTTACGACAACAGATTAACGGGTACAGAATACTTGAATTTTTTGATCGAGCATTTGCCTTGGCTTTTGGAGGATGTCAACCGGCAAACTAGGATGCAAATGTACTTCCAACATGACGGCGCACCTGCGCATTATCATAATCGTGATCGTAACTATTTGGACACCTGGAGTAACAATCGTTGGATCGGTCGTGATGGGCCTATACCTTGGCCTCCTAGATCAACAAATATGATACCGACGGAATTTTTTGTTGCTAAGCAAGAGGTTTATAGATATCCACCATCTACACCGGAAAATATGAAGGAAAGGATTAAGGATGCTTTTCTGAACCTAAGGGAACACATGCTGAGAGATGTGCAACGGTCATTTATCCAAAGACTACGGCTGTGTATTCAACATGGTGGAGATATGTTTGATTAGTTTTTGTAGATTAGGTCTTGAGTATTGATAGTTATTTGCTTATGTTGTTTTTATAGGTGTTTTTCTCTATTACGCTTGAAGCTGATTTATACTGTTCTGATTGTTATTAGTTTTTACGTCAAATCTGTACTCCTAGTGGCAATATGAAACTAACTATCTTTTGTTTCCATGGATGATGTGATTTTGGTATGTTGTTCTGTTAAAAGCTTAATAACTCAGAATCTAGTGATTTTATCTGAATCAAACCTTATACCAAAAAAAGCTTATAAAATGATGCGTTTTAAATTTTTGAGAAAAAGTACAATTCGCGTTTTTGACCACCCTGTATGAGCAAAAATGAAAATTTGAAAAAGTAACAAATAAGGTAAAAGCTGAGGTGTGTAAGTTTTTTTTAATAAAACATTCAGCACTCCAAATTTCAAAATGGCGGCTTGATGGGTTGCCGAAGTGGACGGTTTTTCTGGGCAAAACACCTTACATCTCAGTAGCTAATTACCAAAACCCCATAGTATGCTATATCAATCTTCGTCTTTTGAATTGTTTTATCCAAATATGCAATAAAATTTGAGGCATTTCTTTTAAAAAATCACAACTTTGATATGTAGGTCAAAATTATAATTGCCAATATTTTAGAAATGTGCCCTCAAATGTCATGTATAACATCCCATTAATAGATTTTCCCAAAATGTATTTGTTTATGAGTAATATTCAGTTCACACATGGATGGGCCACCCTGTACAATGTATATAATGTATACAATTTATAACAAATCATAGTTCAACTACTTGCATACAGCGCTGGCGAAAGTCCCTTTAGATTTCCATGTGTACGAGGAAGAGAGAGAGAGAGAGAGAGAGAGGTAGAAGAGGGACCACTTGTGTAGGAAGAGTGCGCCACACACCACGTTGCCTGGCACAACAGTGATGAAGGCCACAGAACACGGCTGTAACTTGCTGTTTTCTACGCCCAAATACACATTTCTGTCGAATCTGTTTAGGATCAATTCAGGATTGATCCTTTTGCAACATTGCATCGTTGGTTTGACTGTGAAAGCAGTTCATAAATAATGAGCTTTAAATAAAATAGGAACATTTCTTAAGTAAAATAAAACAAAATACTTTCTGGAAACAAAATCCACGCTGAGTGAAGTCAGCCAAAGGGCTAATTTCACTCAGCGGAATTGGACAACTTTTTTTGCAGACACTACATGGAATATTTCTTTCAATTTTTAAATAAAATGAACCCTAGTTCATCGATTTCTTTATTCTTGAAGCGTCCAACCTTATTTTTTTAAAGTTGCAGGTTCACTGTTCACCAACTTTCTGACGTTTACGAATAAACTTAACCTGACTTATTCTATTCTATATTGTCTTCATCATTCTATACGCATTGTATTCATCAAAACGTAGAGAATTAATGTATACCCGTAAACGCCCATCACTGCGACAAGCACGTTGCAAAATACTGCACCGATGATATAGAGTGCTTCTGCGGCGAGAACGGACAATATGGCCTGCGCGAAATAGAGGCTTCCGTTCACTACTAAATACAAGCAGCTACCTCAGTCGTGATAAAACAGGCGACGCCTGTAACAACTACAAAGAAAGCTGATTAGCCTGCTTTATCTCGACCTCAGGTTAATAAGACTGAGGATGACGGATTTCAGGTTGTCAGAAAAAGAAAAGACAAGCGACCGGATAGGAGCAACACTTCCACAACACCAAAATAAAGATAATAGAAGCAAACTTGAACAGGTGCAGACCGGCACACGGTTTCTTGGATCAGTTCGCAAAAGAAAATCCGATGGACGTTACTCTGGCTTCAAAACCGAGTATAAAGATAATAGAAAGCGGCCCATGAAAATCAGATATACAACCAAACAGCTGAAACATCTATTAAGGTAATAATGCATGCTCTGTATGTATTTCTCCAAACATAACAATTGACGCTTACTCAGAAAGACTATATGAATTGCAAACTCTTATCGGACCGCAATATAAAGCAGTACTGGGTTGGGGGAGATTTCAATTCAAAGTCGACAGCTTGGGGATCCTAAATTACTGACAAAAGAGGACAGGTCCTTGAAGAAATTCGCGCAGCAAGGAGCCTTGTCTTAGCAAACAATAGTGGCGAGCCAATCTTTGTTAGAGGAAGCCAGCCCGACATTTCTTTTCATAGTGAGAACATGATTGATTAAACCAAAAACTGGAAAGTAATGGGTGGTGAAAACCTGCACGACCATAGGTATATTATGTTTGAAATAACAACTGTCAAACATGAAAGACCACAGACACATAAGGTCCGAAGGTGGAAGATAAAAGGAGCTAAATTGGAAGCATTCCCCGGAAATCTGCAGTTAGCCCTATGGAACAAAAAACTGGATAATTAGAAAGGCAAAGTTGAACTGCTCATAATGAGCTCTAAACCGAGGATATGAGAAGACTTATTATATAACTTATAAAACGACGTTTGGGGTCAAGAATACAAGATAGCCATGAAAAAGCTAAAACTCACAGACAGACCGTAGTGGATACTGAACAGCAAATTAAAATTTGCAGAGATTGTTTCCGAAGTACTCACACACCGAATGGAAATTTGAGGAAACTCTGGACGTACCAGAGCTCACCATGAATAAGCTGGAAGAAGTTGCAACGCACTTGAAAACAAGTTAGGCACCAGGACTAGATATTATACCAAATGAGATCATGAAAGCGCTGGTTAAAGAGATACCCGAAATGGTGCTGATAACATGATGAATGAATGCTTGATAACGGGAGTCTTTCCGATGAGGTGGAAGAAGGTTGGTTTAGTACTCATTTCTAATCCTCCGAAACCTACCGATAGAGAGGTCAAATATAGACCTCTTTGTATGCTGAATTCACTAGAAAGCTACTACAACGACTCATAGGAGGTAGGCTTAGAAAATACGTCGAGGAAATGAACGGGCTGTCTCCCTCGCAATATGGCCTTAGAAGGAGAAGGTCTGCCATACATACACTTAGTGCAGTGGCACAGCTGCCGAAAGTAGCGGATACCGGCAGCTACAGTAGTAAGACGTGTTTCTGAGTGCATAATACACCGAGAAGGCCCAACAAATTACGAATGTATTACATGTTTTTCGACGATTGGATTTTTCTGAAATGTTGGTTCTTTTACTTACCTAACCCTAAGAGGCATACAAAAATTTGTAATAAATTCATTATTACTGGGCATTATTTTCCCTGTCACTTAGTGTAGCTACTAGGGTTATCCCAAAAATAGAGTCTCCACATTTTTTCAAGCAAGAAAAAAATTTTTTTGAAGAATTTGAAGAAACCAATTTATTGCTGGAAACGTTGATCTTTCAGCTATTTTTCTACATAGTCTCCATTATTTTTACGTATTTTTTTAACCGTTGAATCCACCTTTTCACCTCCGCCGCAAGGAAATCAGCCGCCAGTCCGTTTTTTTTATATTCCAACTACTACGAAGGCCTAAGGCCTAAGCACCCATTGGGTACCATGGGGCTATAGGGGGATACATGGGAAAGGGGGGGACGCCACACGGACTCTGGCGAGGGAACACGTGTGCATGCAACATGCACACATTCTGGCTCCGCCTACGAGAACCGCCGGGTGGTACCTCCGCGTTCGACAGTCAGAGACCATCTATCACCTACGGACAATCACAACATCCATAGCCAAGAGAAAAATTTCTCCTGGGACGGGACTCGAACCCGCACAGCGCACGGCGACTGATCAGGAGACCGATGAGTCTACTACTGCGGCCACCGCTGCTGCCTAAACTTGGAACTGGACTCGGAAACTTTGTAACTGCTCCTTGCAACTCATCGTCCATCTCGAACCTTTGACCGCCTAGGTGCTCCTTTAATTTCGGAAACGCTGTTAGGGCTGTAAGGGGGACGGGCAATGGCGTCCCAGCCAAATCGCTTGATTCAGTTCTTCGTTTGTTGTGACGCTTTGCAGAGATTTCCCCTATTTTGGATTGCGCGTCTCAGTTTTTTCAGAAGCCTCAGGAATTTCACCCGCCTGTTCCCGAATCGTGATTTGTCGATCTTCGAGCAAGACTTCATCATTTGAGTACATGTTAAAGGCTTTTACATGTTTACCATATACTTCACTCAATTGGCGATGAATTTGTATGGGTGGCAGTGTTTTTACGTGCAAAAATCACCGCATGAATTTCGCACCTGGCAGTGACCGCAATGAAGAGCTCCATTTCGCATGGCTGTCAGTCCGGTATTGAGTGTTGCTAAAGGCGCTTCTTGTTGGGGAACCGGACAAATCCGACCGTGTTGCCAGATTTCGCCTAGTATCACGTGCGTCGAGACCCCTATTTTTGAAATAACCCTCGTACCATGATTTCTTAAAAACTGTCTGCCAATTTTCATATTGATATATTCCAATTAGAGTTTTAAAATAATTGCTCTAATAGCATACAAGAGCTGAGCAGCAGTCGGATACAAAAGCTTAAATACGAAATTGGCTTCCCTTCGCAGACACACCGCCGTCTGAGCGATAAAATTTAATTTCCTTTCTGGAACGTTTCAAGATACAGTCTGAGAGATTATTGGAAATTGGTATGACTCTATTACCGAGCGATAGAAAGCGCGCACTCATTTGTCACTTGAAGCCACCGCCACAGCTCACAGCCGCCTCAGATTGATAATCCGTCCGATAATTTCTAGGATTAGATACACTACGATCTTCTGCAGTCAGTTCCTAGCACGGTACGGATGGTTTCCGATTAACTTCAGCTTTGGGTTCATGCTCGCTAACTACAGGATGTGATGATAAAAGAGAGATGTTTCTTACAGTATGTAACCGTGACCATCACACAGCCGGAGGTAGTCAAACTTATCATCACATCTATCTCCAGCATCTGTCACAACGATCGCGCAACATGCAAAACATTTCAAAGCCTAGGTAAGTCTTCTCGACGAAACCTGACATTTTTCAGGACTTCCTGAGCGCTTAAGTAGCTTAAATCAAAAGCAGGCTGAACCTTCTCTGCATCCCGATTTATCAGAATGTTGTCCATAATTGCATATTCAATATCTTCATTGGTACCTAAAATAACTGCCATGACAAACTTTGTAGCTAGATCAACAAAAAATGAAATTGCAAAACACGAAGAAGTACAAAAAACAATAGCAAAACTTTAAAATTAACAAGATTATTGGAATTAAATCATAGTCTTTGTACAGGTTTAAACAAGATAAAAGTTTATTGTATCCTAATATATCTAGGTTAGAAATTGTGTGCGGAAATGCACCTAATAACTGTGAGTCTGGAACAATTTTAAGGTCTACTTGTCATAATTAGTGTAAGGTCGACAATAGTAGTTGATGTCAGTATTTCAATAACTCCCTGATGTCATAAAAAACTTACATAATGTCAAAAACGAAATAATGTCACGTTTTGTTACGTAATACCCCTGCCAAACGTTATCTGAAGTGTGATAGAGTCATCCAGAAAATACATTTCTCATAAAATGGACATCAACTCCAAACCGATGGCTACATACCTACTATATGAAGCATTTCTCTTTTATTGGAACTCCTAAATCTCAGCTAAGAGCGAACATATAATAGCTAACATATGACGAACATGGAACGAGTGAATCCCAGTCTCAATCACCAGTGTTATTTCGCCGAATTGTCAAATCTGTCCTCTCCTGCTACTGCTAACGTTCCACTAAATAACTCTCATTGCCCAGAAGATTTAAGGGAAGCATATTGAAGATGAACATTCATTGAAAATATAGTAGACTTTTTTATAAAAATTATGGCATGCTAGACTCCCGATGGTATTCCAATACCATCCAGCGTTGTGTCTGCATCTGCGTTCTAGATAAGGCAACCTCACATTACAGCTCGTAGTGATGAATGCATTGTATACATCATGTATAGTATACTCTTATACAATTGTAATTGTATACGTCTTGATCTTCATATAGATAATGTATATTAAATGATAGTTCGGACAGCAACGGGACCGACTGAAAGTGTCAAGAGGGATGTCCGTATGAAAGAAATACAACAAAAATCGTGTTTTTAATGAAAACTGAATACATTATAGAAACTGGGACATTTAAAACATATACTTTGAAGTTGAGTCATTAATTTTCAGATAATGATTGTAGAAGGAAGATAAACCAAAATATGTGTGTAAAAATAAAAAATAAAAATAAAAAAAAAATGTTACCTTGTTTAATAAAGTATCCTCCCGACAAGTATTTCAGTGCGGACCTGTATTTGATCGTGCGGTCTTGGAGCAGCATGCCCTCACCTGTGAGGTCTTAAGTCACCTGATTCACGAGCCCTTTGCACTACATTAACAAAGGCACGAGGGGTTGGTTGCACTCGATTGGGAAACCAATTCGCATAAATCCGTGATGCATCCGGGAGCATTTTGTAAAGACTGCCCCCCCGTAAATAAGAATCATGTCCACAGGTTCAGCATTTTCGTAAACATGTGCCATTTTTGATTTCGTTTGAGCCACGCAACACACTACTATTCACTCAGGATTTATCGACTGACGAAAAACATCGTGATAAACGTTTCAAATTCTTTCGCTTTTTTGTTTCCGATGCGATGAACCGGTCAGGCGGATTATATCCGTTGTCGCCAAACACGAGCATATAATAGGCAGGGCGGTACTCAAACTTCCAAAGGGCTATAACTTTGTTACTTTAATTTTACCAGAAAAATGGTAAAGGAAAAAAACATTTCTTTTGATCAGATCTACTCACTGTTAAAATAAATGACTCAACTTCGAAGTCACCCTGTATGTGTATACAATTATAGGACGCCTTTATGGCCTCCTTGATTTACATAGTTTTCTACTTTTCCGTGTCACCGCTCTATTTTCAGGTCAAATATCTATTTGCATCAAATTGCTCATGCTCTTAATTTATATCATGTTTTATTAGCCTGAAATTTATTCAATTCAAAAAGAAAACATAGCTTCACAATAGGAGAGCGCTGACGCTGGCACGGAACAGGTGCAATCTAGAAATGTTTGAAGGAGAGAAAATACTATAACAATCAAAGAGGCCATAAAGGCGTGCTACAATTGTAGGAACGACAGGCGATATGGCCCTCATACTCTTATAATTTTGAACAGTGTATCATGTGATTATGTATTAAAAACAAAATACCTAATAGTAATCATATTACATACTACTTCTAAGTCCATATTGTAAAGACATGCCTCTAGCGTAAGTATTGATAACATTATTCTTTCATCTGTGAAAGTTTTTCCCAATAGAGTACTAAATATTTGACGTGTTAACACACAATGTTACAGTAGTAGACAATGAATAGATGTGCTAGATGTTAAAAAGTTATCTAACATACCACTTGAAATCGCACAGATAGAGTAACTTTTCTCGTACCGTAATGTTGACGCGCTTTTTTACCATTTTAGAAAGTAATTAAATTAACCATACGCGCTCTAAGTTGTGTGCTGATTCCGGCTTCATCACCAGGAATACAAAGAGTGTCATTATTTCATACACCAATACGAAACCGATGGACATTTGGTACATCTGACAGGTTGATATATGTGAATATTTCATTTGGAGCCTCTATTTTTCGTTAGATTTCAGCAAAATGTAAAATACTAAAGGCAACAGAGCCCAGTGGATGCATAACCCGGGGTACCGACGGAGGCATTAGGGGCGTCACGGGAATAAATTTAAAAATTTTATTTGCATTTTTTCAAGTTTTGTGCAACGATTTTGAGAAAAACTCCACTGCGGATAGTCTTATAAAGCATAGTAGATTATATTTCAACAGTTCGCAGAGCTTGCTCTACTGGGACCAAGGTTTGACGGATACCACAGAATCATGTGTCAGTTGTCGATATGGGGAGTTTTGAAATATCAGGAGATAATCAGCTGTTATTCAAATAATATCTAATATAGCCTAGAACGAGTACTCCGTGAAAAAAAATTATTGCAAATTCTATTCTTTGCAGGTCTTAAGTTGGTTAGGCTGCAATTATAGTGTGGATGTTTGTTCACTTTCTGAACAAGAAAAATATACATCTTTTTGATGTATGGATATCAAAAATCCTTTTGTGCAAATAACAATCTAATATGCCATAATGGCACTGATGGACGGCAATTAAATGAATGAATGTTTGGGAACGAGCAATATCTATAAAATTTTTGGTAGAGTATTTGTCATCAAGTAGGTGTTCAATGGCGATCTGCAAGAGGTATATAGGAAAAACCACACGGTAGGTAATGTTAAATCAGTAAAATCGCATATCAGTTGAAGAAAATAAGATAAACATGAATAAACAACCAACAATAGTAAGAAAAACATGAATTTTATTCAAAAATCAAACATTTTTTGTAATTTTGACAGAATCATATATAACTTCTTAATATTCAATTGGTGATGTTTCAATGACAAGTTGTCATCTCATATTTGGACAATATTTTATTTCCAATATTTCACAGCTATTGTTTGATAAAATTTGTTGAATGGATCTTAAAGCTCCTTCGCCATATTTGACTGTTACCTTAAAGGTGGAAAATAACGGCGTACTGATTTGACAATCCTGGTAAAATCCACCCTAAGTGACATATAAGATGCAACAACTAGAATCATTTATTGAATTTTGATAAAAACTTGTAAACACATTTGGAAGGATACGCTGATGAAATGTTGAAGGCATTCCGGACCGTACTTTTTTGTAAACGCTCCGAACAATTTGAACATGATTTTTTTTTCAAAGAAATCGCTAATCGGGTAAATCGAAATGAACCTACTGTGATGAGATGTTGTCGAGCGTGGTTCCAAGAAGGCCGAAATCGACGAGTTAGCGGTACTGGACGTCAATGACAGACTACAGAGCGACATGATCATTATTTGAGCCAACTAGCACTTAGGCCCGTATCATCAGTCGTCCCTACAATTGTAGGGCGCCTTTATGGCCTTGATTTCGATAATATTATGTACCTTCGGTAAGGTACATGTAAGTCCTGCTTTTGATTTCTAGTCTGCTGTCAATCAGAAGTCAATTGTGATGTTAGGTTATGTTTATGTTTATTTTTTGACGTTTAAGAAATTTTAGACATGAATCAAAATATCAAATGCCCAAGGATATTTTCTTGCAATTAACCCTAGGTTAGTCGCGTCTCTTATCCGCACATTATTAGTCGCGAGGGTGACAAGTGTCAACCATCCTAAAAAACAACCTATACAAGATTTTTCCAAAAATATTTATTAAATAAGAAACAAGATATTCTCTATAAGCCTTGACATAAAATGTAGGTTGATTTTAACAACAACATATATTTAAAACATAAGATAACTGTGAATTACTACTTCAGTCATTGTTTTCATAACATCGCACACAAATTTCTTTTAGGTGGTCATTGCAAGCAAAATTTTGACACTGCGCGCAAAGTTTTCTAGTTGTTTTATCTCGTGCTCTTCCGCAGTAGTAACAGCGCCCTCTTGCTCCTCTTCGATCTCTTTGTTCAACTACAGAAGTTGAGGGTTCCAAACCCAGCAATACCATTGACCTGCGGCGAAGTTCCCGTGGAATTTGTGAAATGTAAGCTCTTCGTTTTATTTGTGGTGTCAACATATCCCATGCTAAGCTTTGCAAAAATTCAGTTCGGCGTAATTTTCCCTCGATTTGTTTGTTGAGCTTATAAATTATCATAGCATTTACAGCGGAAACATTTAATAAATTATAAAATACAACCATAGGTGAACGTCTCGTATTTCTTGCTACATTCTTTTTTTTGGCATATTTGGTCTACTAAATCTACTCCAATCTTGGTACTATTGTGAAATGTTATAATATCCGGCTTTTGATATTCTCCTGTGTCTTCACTGATTGCACTATCGTGATGCATGGTAGAAACTGCTAGAACTGCTTTATTCTTTTGTGGACAGTAAGAAACAATTGTACAGTTTTCCTGGAATCCAAAAATTTAAGTCAATTTATCCCGGTCTTTTTGGGGAAGAAACTCCTTAGGAATTTCTCTTTTATTTTTTCTAAGAGTACCTACGTATGTTAATTTCTTTTCAGTCAGCAGTTCATTGACTAATGGAATACTAGTGAACCAGTTATCTCCTGTGATGTTTCTATTTGTACCCTGAACTGGTTCCACCATCCTCAGCACAATATATATGGCATTGTTACTTTGCTGATATGGACCTGGAGGTTGCAATCCAACATACGTTTCCAGTTTCATAGTATAAGCTGTTTTAGCATCAACCAAAGCAAATGTTTTAATGCCATATTTACTTGGCTTATTGGGGATGTACTGGCGTAAAGCTGCACGACCTCTAAACGCAAGCAATTGCTCGTCTATAGTTAGATATTCACTCGGTGAGAAATATTTCTCAAAATTATTGGTGAATAGTTCAAACACTTCCCTAATTGCTGCCATTTTATCAAGTTCTTTACGCATGTTACGGTCATTGATGTTGTCAAATCTCAAACATCTCAAAAGGAAACGGAACCTTTGTTCACTCATAGTAAGATAACATGATTCAATGCCATTTCCCTTGGAGTTATCCCATAGTAAATGAATATTTTTACGAGAACACCTCATGATGCCTATAAGGAACAACAATCCAATAAATGCCCTTATTTCTATCTCATCAGTACTCCTTGCACCTCTGTCCCTTGTAAATTCTTGACGTGTTTTCTCTATATAAATATTAGTGCACGCTGTAATTGTGTTGAGAATATTGTCGTCTAAAAAGAGTTCTGAAGCTGCTACTTCTGTTTTCACTTCTCGTGCTTTACCTTTGGGTCCTGGTGAATGAATAATAATGTTATGGGACCTTGTTTTCACATTTCTTGGAGGGTTCGCTTTTCTCCATTTCGTTATTTTGTCCTTCCCAATGTAGAAACTAGCAGAATCTAAAGGCACGTCTTCACTTTCAACTTCTTCACTTTCCGCAACCTCTTGTTCCGATTCTGTATTATGCTCACTCTCTGTCAGTATATTTTCTTCCTCTTTGTCACTTTCATCTTCATCCTTAGAGCTTTCACTCAGATCACTTTCATCACTTAGTTCATGGTACCACTTCAGCCATACATTGGGATCATTACTGGTCTCTACTTTTCTTTTTTTCTGTTCAGACATGGCCTTGCTACTACTTCCAAATACCTAAAGCAAAAATACCTTAGCATAGGGAGAAAAAATATTAAAAATTGAATTACCTTTGCCACAGTACAACAACACCTTAATAATAATTTAACAACGTAGAAGGTCGCGCGGGGGACACTTGTCAACCACTCAGCTTTGCTCAGCGATATCTCCACTAAACACGCACAAGCCGTACTAAAAATTTGACGGCACAGACATCTATCATAACATGAAAGATACTCGGAGCGATGTTGCCAAGTGAGCTGAAACATTTAAATAGTGGCATATTAAATGAAAGTGGGTGACGATTGTCACCCGCGCGACTGACCTAGGGTTAATGTTAATCATTCAATAATAATTTCCTACATTGAACAAATTTGTCAGGCTGTGGTATCTTCAAGTCCCATATCTGGTACTAATGATCTAAAATCAACAATTTAATGCAAATGGATGTGTATTTATATATATTTGCCTAACAGCTTACAACCAAGCTGTTCCTTGATGAAGCTGGTCAGTTACAAAATTTTTAAACATTGCATATTAATATTTATACACTTATCGCTTTTTTTCAGATGTGGTTCGTTCTCCCAGACTTTATGAGATTTTGGATAAGAAACATTGTATCTCAACTGCATTGTTGATGTCAGCTGTTCACAAATCATTGTCAGACTTTGAATTGTCTAGTGTCAGGCTACAAGTATGTATAATGTGTAAATGCTCTGAAATTGAGTTTAAACATGCCCTGATCTATCTGGTATTTTTTATATTAGTGGGAACCTTAACCTAAAAATTTCAGACTGTAACTCTGAAAAATATCATTATAAAATTGTAGCCCACACCAAGGTGTAAATTTTTTAATGTGTCTTGAATCTATGCATCTTTTTGCAGATATAAACCATCGTGATATTGCATACAAAAATCCATATCTATTTTGGAAGGATAAAGAGGCGAATGATCTTCCTAAGAATGGATTCATGCATCCAGGCACTTGAAAGCATGTTTGAAGGAGCGAACCTTACTGAAATAAGTGAATTTGCTTTTTGTGTCTGACATGTGTTACACTGGAATTTGTAAATTTAAGGTAGGCATAACCCTGTATATTCATTAAAGGTAAAAACTCGCTAAAGTGGGTTTTTGAATATTTTATTCAACATTTCTATTTGTACAAAATCTCACAAAGCTGATGCCATAGGTTAAATATGAATCCAGTGATCTAGCAAAAATGCTGTATGGAATACATATTTTAACACTTATGCTTATATTGGTACTTAGGAGTAAAGCTTAAGAAATCACCATTACTTATAATACCATTTTTTCACATCTACTTGCATTGCTCATCCAATCCTGATAAGCCCAGGGTACAAGATATTGTTCCAGGACAGTAACTCCAGTGTAAGGAATGTTATTATAGGGAAAAAAGAAGAGTCAATATATTTAAATTGAATATTTCAAGACGTTTGATACCTAGAATTAATTAACTTTCCAAAATGATCTAATGTGCCCCCAAAATAGACAGATTTCTTTGCAATTGATCATTTATCCTTTTAGCGCTGTTTACATAGCTTGTAATTTAGAAAACAACATATAATCTAGTTAACGTCAAGGATTAAAAAATGATGAAATCTATATTCTAGATATTTTTGAATGAACCTATTGTATCTCTTTGGGTATACAATGTAGAATAAAAAATATTTATTTTACCAAGTATTTATTTATTTATTTATATTCTGCAAGTACCAACTGGAAAATATGATACATGAAATTGTTAAGGAATTTATAGATAGTATGTCAAAATACATAAGTATCAGTAATCAAATGAAGTCTTTATATCTAGGTACAAATAATAGGAAATATGAACAAATATATGGTCAAAAAACATATCCATATCCTTTAATAAATTCAAATTTACTTACATAAAATATATAAGGTGTTTTCCAACTGAATGTCAATATTTAAGAGTGCGACTTTTGGTTCAATTTTAAGAAGAAAACTTCATATAATTGTATGTCCTAAACGTCTTGACTTTTGAGAAACGGAGTGGTAAGCTTTTTAAAAATCAAACATTTTTTTGTTACGATCTGTAATATCACTTTAAATACTTTATTAACATTCTGCAAATATGCACCATCAAAAGGAATTTTTAATGTACGAATTTTCTTTTGAATTCCACCAGCGACGTTCGTACCGACTTCACTTGCTTATTTTGGCAGACAATGATAGTACGCAACCGATGTCTCTTAAAATAAAAACTTTTAATTGAAATCTCGTCATTTCTAGGCAAATTTGATTGCTTAATTTTTGTTCACTCCGATGCACGGTATTCGCTTACAAAAATAAAATAACGTTTCTTTGCATGATCCTAATATAGTTAGTATGACAACGTTACTATGTCGAGAAATAGATTGTATTTTTCAGGTGAAAGCCGTGCGTCAGACTAAAAGAGTTGAATTGTCCGACCCACTATTTCCACCCAAAAAATTGTCTGCATGGTGACATTTTCATGTTAACAATATTGTTATGATCGTTTTTATAAAAACCGTGCATCAGACTGAAAAAAAAAGCATTTCGTATCGATTTTTGCTTGGAAGTGATTGAAAATTTTAATAAGAGAGAAATAAACAGCATACTATCACTGTCAATCAAAACAGGCAGGTAAAATTAAAAGAATGCCTCTTGACACGTTTACATGTATGCCAAATTTCATTAAGTGGTAATACGGATATTCATAATCAAGGATTTATCTTTTTGACCTTTTTTACCACCCTGTATTTCAAAAGTTAAAACATTTAGGATATGGAAATGGACCTAAAACCACCCCCCTAGGACGTCCAATTAGGAAACAAACTAAATTGCAGTTACCAATACTTCAAGAGATGAATGCATACTTTCGAGCCAAAGATTTATATGTTTATTTACTGTGACTATCATAACTAGCAAAATCTGCTCTTCATATGAGTGTTTCAAATATCAAACCTGTTCAGTTTTTGATATTTCTTTCTCAAACAGTAAATGTTTTTCTTTCCTATGCCACAGTTTTAATAAATTTTCCCTTTTATGTTAAGATTACAAGTCAATGAACAAATTGGAAAAGAACTGTATTTAGCTGTCCTCTCTTTTTCTTCATATACCTCATCCTACAACAATAATATATGGTACAACACATTTGATAAATACAACATATTGTTCTTTGAGGCTCAGTGTATTGAACTCTTTGTTGTTGATGATACCACTGAAGTATGCCTCAGTAGCTGAAGGCTCCATTATTGATAGTGATTTAAATCCAAAATGTATACCCAGCAGTTTAAATACAAATCACATTCTGTACCTCAGAGCCAGGTTAGGTTAAATTCATTTTTGCCTAAGATGAATCTTACATGTTAAGTTCATGATAAAGTTTTAATCACATTGTGTTACTTTCTGTCACATCATGGTGACAGAGGCATACTAAGTTATAGATATAGGAACTGGCATTATGATTTTTTGTTATCTTTTGATATTCCAAATGCTGTCCCTGTTTGACATCACTTGTTTACAGCACAACTCGATTTATACGTATATACGAGTATTGAGACTTGGGACAAATCTAAGCTATACAGATTGCACTTAAAAAGTGATTTATGTTCTGTTCGTTTGCTGAATAGTAATTTGTAAAGCTTGACTGATTTTTCGGGGTTGGTATTGCACCGATGAATGCCTAAATTGGAAATATATAGACATTTATGAGATTTCTTTAGCGGTACGCCTGTGGCCTGTCTAGAAACTGCGTCGATCGATGCTCAAAGTCAGTACCACACGTCGGACATCTCTTCTCGCGTAAGTGTCTATTTATGTTGCTATATTGAACTCGTTTAAATCACAGAGCTGCTGCACTATACGTGAATATGTACAGCACTTTATTCCTGTACTTAGTACAAACATACATTACCAAAATAATTACGATCGAACAGATACAGTTTTTTGCCTTCCCAACGATTTCCAGCATTTCTACATGCGATCAACACCGGTTCGAAAACTGAGAAAACAACTATGCCGTAAATCTGAGTTCGACAACGAAAGTTTGAAAAATAACTGTTACATCTATATTGAATTTCAAAAACCCCAACCCCTACTGAGCTGGGCCGTGGCAAATGCTTGTTCCGGAAGTTGTTGTATCCAGCATACAACTTCTTCCCGTACAAGTGATTGTACACGCGTTAAGGAATACCTCAGTACCGATTGCTGGGTGGCGGTACAAGTCCGCCAACGGGCCACTTTAGGTCTATTTAATATCATTAACAGGCAAAAAGAAGGTGGTAGACAAGGACCAGTCGACGGAGGCGGTACCACCCTATAGCTTTTCCCAGAGTGTCCCATAAATGTCCGCATGTTTCCACACCTAAGCTATGCAGTCACTTATCTCCCAAAACAAAGAAATTAATGATGATGGATTCCTCGAGTACTAAGAATTCCGGATGTAGGCTCACTCTACTCTCAGAATGTCCGGATGGAGGGAGGACTCCAGGAAACAACAACGAAGATAAAATTTGTTTCACGAACATCTGCGGAATTAACAGCAACATTGATGCTGTTCATCACTACTTGCAATTCAATCGTCCCGCCATGCTTTTCTTGGCGGAGACAAGAATCTCAGAGTCCGCACCGATTAACCATCTTAGCTTACCAAATTACGAGGTGCACTCCAATCTGAGAAAGAACGGGGGAGTTGTGGCCTTTGTTCGCAGCAGTATTTCCTGCTGCAGAGATGTTTCTCTGGAATCAGACCGGAAGGACATTCTGTGAGGCTTCGCCTAAACTGCAATACATCCCCCATATTTATTTGCTGCCTTTATCGAACCATAACTGGGATGACCCTCTTGAATTTTTTTTCTAAATAAAGGACTACTACTACTACTATAATTATACCTTGCCATACAATGTTTCTTTTCCATGGAGGAACCATCTCATAAAGTCTGTGAGAATGAATCACACCTAAAAATAATACGATAAGTATATAATATGGATATGCAATGCTTTGTTTTGTAACTTACCAACCTTCATCAAGAGAATAACTTGGTTGAAAGCCGCTGGATTTTCATACACACAAATATAATATTATAATATAATATATCCATGTGCATTAATTTTCCTAACTCAACAATACCACAGGTTGTGGAATTTGTTCAATGTAGCGAGGTATTTTTCAGTGATCGAGATTATTTGCAAGAAAATTATAAATTATGGTTCTGCTTTCCATTCATGTGACTTGAACGTCAAAACAATAACATAACCTCAAGCCAGAACTGTCAGTATGTCGGAAATCTAAAGCAGGACATACATGTATGTCAACGAAGAAGACGTAATATTATCGAAATCAAGGAGGCCATAAACGCGTCCTACAATTGTAGGGGCGACTGACGATACGGGCCTTAGAGATTTTCCACAACAAGGGCAGTTACGAATCAGTGGTTTGATGCTGTCGGAAAGGCAATAACAATGAGTAGGTACGGTTTATCGCCAAATAAGATATCTTGACCTGTTTTCATACCGTCCCTATCTCGTACTACCTCCGACCCCACAAAAATTGGTGTACTTATTTAATGCGTCCATATTTTAAATACCCCCTTGAGCAACTTGCAGCAATAAAACCAGACTTTAGAATTATTTCGCAAGCCAGGGTTATTTATCGTCTAATATGATTAGACTAATAGTCCTTCGCTGCAACACCAACCCCGAACAAAATCAGTCAAGCATTACACACTTTTCAAATTACTATTGAGCAACAAACAGAACATACATCACTTTTTGAGTACAATCTGTATAGCTAATATATTACTTAGGCTTAGATTTGTCACAAGTCACAATACTCGTATTTACGTATAAATCGTAAGAATTGTGCTGTAAACGTAAGTGATGTCGAAGAGAAAGCCTTTGGAATACCAAAGGATACCAAAAATCGCAATGCTCAGTTCCTATAGCTATAACTTGTAGTTAGTATGCCTCTGTCGCCATGATATGTCAGAAAGCAGCACAATGGTGTTAGATTATAAAAGCAAGTGTGAGACATCTAGGGGGGGGCGCGCCCCCCTCTAAATCTGCCACTGAGCAGGTCACGATTAGTGTTCATTCGATGTAACATGAATTCCCGGCACTATATCCACGAAGTTTCACAATCACATCTGCTTCCCTTGTTGGAAACAGTGCAAAATCCACTTTTTCAGCAGGACAATGCACGACCTGATGTCGCACGTGTTAGTTTACACTTTTTTACGCGTCCGGAGTAAATCTGCTTCAGTGGCCTCCTCGATCTCCAGACGTTTCCTACACAAACATGGGAGGCTCTACGTAACCAAATTCAGATGAGCTGGGATACAATACAGAAAGAAGAGATCAATCAACTAATCCAATCAATGCTACGACGACTTAGCGAATTAACATTATTAACATTAAGATGAGATACCTCAGCTATTTTGCGATATTTCGAGTTAAAATGTTAGTCACTTTCTATCTATCAGTAGACCTAAAACTATGCTCAAAATTACAGCACTCCTAGTCGGCGTTGCATTTTATATGTGAATACTATGCATAGTATTTTACTGTAATTTAAAGATCAAAATGTCATGCTACTCTTGGTTTACCCCAAAATACCCCTGCCAGACATTTTTTAATATTGGCACATCTCTATCATTCATTCATGTACTGAAGAAGGTCACCGTTTTGACCGAAACGATTACTACATTAAAGAGGAGTTTTAAATACATATGGTTTCATTGGCCATACAAACATGGGAGATTATTGACATGAAAGCCATATAGGTATATAAATAAATGCACATACGGCTGTTGAATCGACCGTCACAAATCTCAAGTCGTTCTTTTTGAGCATTGTGGAATTAAAGGGGTCTACCTAGAAATATGGCACAGGTGCTGATGAAGAATGTACATTATTGTTTTTTAAGTTGGTTATTCTAGGCATGGAGTGATGTTCATCGGTATTAAATTCAACATAAACCGTAATTCACGCTTCTCAGTTTGGCGGCGGGTACAGTTGAAGTGGAGTCCCTGGAGGGCCAGTCCAGACTCTGAGAACTCGGAAGCACTCGTTGCTGCCTTTCACAATCGAATCCTTCGTGGTCGCCCTTCACAGGGATATCCTCTCACCGTTGTTATGGTAATTAACAGCTTCCTGACCTGTTTTATATAGAAACTAGATGGGAACTAAGGATCAGGCTACATTATGCACTATTCCATATTTGGGAACAAGGTGATCAGTGGCGTAGCTTGGCGGCACGTTAGGTACTCGCTTATAAATTCTGAATATTGTGACGTGCCAAAATCACTTACCAGTAAGATGTCGCTTTTGTGATCAGCTGTTCACCTAAGTAAACGTAAAAACGTAATGGATACTCGTAGTTATACGACACAAATACTAAAAAGTAAAAAATGCATAAAATGAAAAATAAATTTTCAAAGACAAGTTCTTATTTAGCTATTCAAACGAACTAATAATGCAGAAATATTCTCCCGCTTGGAAATATGCCGTTTTATATTTTAAAAAATTCAAACAATACCGAAGTTCCTTAAGTTCAATCATTTCCGTCTGTCTGCCTGTCTGTTTGTCCGTCTATCGACCTGTCTGTCTATCGGTCTGTCCACTACTCCTTGGTATAACTTGGAAAGTACCGCTGGGATTTTGATAAAATCTTCACACAAAGTTACTACTATGCCAAGGTCAAAGAAGTTTTTAAAATTGGTTCAGAATTTGGGGTTGTAGGAGGTGGGTTGTTTGACGTTAGTATATTTATATACCTTAAAACACGCTCAACTAGCAAATATATTTGATAATTTTCGACTGTCCCTACCATAGTTTTGTATAATTGCTTCATTACTGCTCTTATAATGCAACTTTGTCTTAATATAATTACGAGTACCAGTAAAATAATTAAGCTTTTAAGAAGGATTTTTTTATAAGGTAGTCGTAAGAATTCTCTCAAAACAAAAATACAGAAGTTTTAGAACAAATTTTCATACTGTTTTTTTATAAACGCTTACACAACAATTTGCGAACATCAATGAAATTGTTTTGTTTTAGTGCTCTGTGAAACAATAATAATAAAATTAATTTATTAATATTTACTTTTTGAAAAATTATCATGCAATGGCAAAATGTCTTAATTTACTACTTTAGTGTTTATATAATGGTATAAGATGGTTCAATTGAATTATTTTATTACAATGTAGGCCAGAATAAGAGAAAATACAGAATGAAAATTTTGACCTTTTCTCTTAAAATTCAATAATAGACGCTTGAAAATTTCGAGTAATTGTCGGGCTGCTGAATCCGGCCTATCGATAAGAGAAGCTTCTAGGAGGACAGATCCTTACGCAGTATACTGCAGTGTGAACGAGCATGCTCAGGAAGGCCGTGGACAGCAAGCGAGGGGTTCTGGATAGCCCAGAGGAATCACAGTGCGGCAAGACCGCCGGTTAAGACTTTTGGCGCTGAGAGATAGATTCAGTAGAACTCAAGCCAACGCTAATCAGTGATCTGAAGAGCATGGAAGTATGCGTACGGTATATCGCCGAATACGACTGCGTGGCTTTTCTTATCGCCCACATTCGCTGCTACCTCTCATAGCAGAACGTCAACCGTAACCGGGAATGGAACCACGTGGTCTTTAGTGATGAATCCCGCTTCTGTCTGGGGATGCACGATGGTCTTGCAAGAGTGAGAAGGCGACGTGGTGAAAGACGTGACCCAGAATTTTACAGAGAGCGTCACGTTCACCTCACCATGGGAGTTATGGTATGGGGTGCTATTGCTTTTGGTAGATCACCACTAATTTTCATCAGAGGCAATATGAGAGCCCGATGCTGTATCCAGGAAGTAGTGGAGCCTCATCTTATTCTATACCTGAACACCATCCAAAACCCGATTTTTCAGCAAGAAAATGCCAGACCGCATGTTGCCAGAGCATCGTTAGCCTTCATGGATCAACATCGCATCAACCGTTTACCTTGGCCATCACAATCGCCTGACCTATCTCCAGTTGAACATTACTGGGACATGATAGGTCGCAGGCTCTTGAATTTGCAACACCCTCCACAGACTTTAGCAGCTCTTACTCACGAAGTTGCAGTATCCTGGAATGAGATACCCCAACATGATATGGACCACCTTATCAACACGATGCTTAGGCGTGTCAATGAGTGTATAAGAAATCGTGGATCCTCAACACATTATGGAACCAGCTTCTGCAGTTAGTTGACGGATCAAGCTGAAAATTTAATCATTTCACTAGTAAGGTACACTGAACGTATATGCCAAAAATTATTAACATCGGAAAAACATACGTAGATGTTTACCTTTTTCTGTCACTCAGTATAAATTCCATATATTTATACAACAAACATTCTTGCGCAGTAAAATATCAACCATCAGATTACAAAGCAACTTTCTGTCTGTCTGGTATTGGATGTATAATGCCTGCCTTTTCGTTTTATCAAGGATCATTAAAAAACAAATTATCCTCAGTGGGTGCAATTTAACAACAGAAAGAAACTTTTAGTGTTAGCCAAAACAAGAAAGCTGCATCTTAGATGATAAAACAACTTTTATAAAACTATGTTATTCTAACAAAACTGTTTTCTAATTGTTGCGTACTATGTTTTATATTTTAAAAACGCTTAAACAATTATTCGGTAAAAGCTGTGGGAGCCATAATAAAACAAATTGAAGAACAAAATTGCTACACAAGAGTGCTTTATTAGCGTTGTATGAACGTTGTTAGGACACTTACAAAACATAAAATTGTTAGTTGGGTACCTAAGCACGTATTGGACACATCAGAGGCTCGCTCGAAACATAGAATGATAAAGAAATATTTTTGTCACACGTATCTGAAAATCATCAATATTTCACACAAAATCATGCTCAATATGCAAATTTGTATGAGCATATTTGACTAACTTGATCCATTTAGTTTATTGTAAAACTGTTTTCCTCATAGGGGCCAGCTTGTGTCGAACATGATCCTTTATGAACTTTATGAACTACTGACAGCGTTGCGTCAAGAAAAATAGGACAATTATTGTACTGTGCGCATTGAAAAGGCAGCAGCAACTTGAACGTCATCCATGTTGTATTGCGTGCGGGCGACTCATCAGCTGTCAGCTAAGCACTTTAGCAGACTTCGCCTGCTTCCTGGTTCGCCAAGTTGAACGAGTGTATAGCCACGTACTTCGGCTAACTTCGAAAAATATACTAAGTGACATATAAATCCGAACACCCAGTTTAAATGGTTTTATTTTAATAAAATTTTGTATAAGTATTAATGAAGCAAAATAAGTAAATGATAAAAATTTCAAAATGATTGCACTGCTTTAAAGCCCTTTGACCTTTAATAATGTGTGGATGCACCCTGATGTGCTACGCATTCTCCAAGGCGCCTAGGCATACTTCTGATCAGGTGGTCAATGTCCTCCTGGAGTATCTCATTCCACGCAACCACCAACTCCTCTCGAAGTGCTTGAGTCCGAGGAGGACGTTGCAAATTGAGCAATCTCCTACCCATCATATCCCACACGTGCTCAATTGGGGATAAGTCGGGAGATCTTGGTGGCCATGGTAACAATGTACATATATATATATATATATTACGTGCCAATTAACAAAACATTTGTTTTTACACTTGTCATAAAAATTACTGATGACGTATACAATACATATAAAAGTATAATTGGTAAAAATAAAATGAAATATAATATAAAGGTGTAGTAGGCCAGATCACACACATAGGGGGGTCGCGATAAACTCATTCAAGGAATAAAAAGGATGTTTAACTAATTCTTGCCAAAGTGTATTTTTAAAATGTTTTAAAGTAAGATTCTTGGTAGTGTTTTTTAGCTTGTTATATACCCTAACATCAAGTGAGTTTTTATCTGAGATCTTTAGCCTGTGAGCGCTAGGTTGAAGTAGATTGGAATGCCTGGTGTTATATCCATGAACATCCGAGTGCATTGAGAATTTATGCTTGTTCTTATGAATCTCAACAAGGCTCTGATAGATGTACATTGCATAAATTGTAAGCATATTCAAGTTTATAAAGAGTGGCCTACAGTGGTCACGATAACCAGCTCCCGCAAGGATTCTAATTGCTTTTTTTTGTAATATAAACACTCTATTTATATGGGTAGAATTTCCCCAGATTAATAAGCCATATTGAATGTGAGAGACGATGAGGGAGTAATAAACACTAACAAGGCATTCATTACTAAGGCAAGTTTTTAGTCTGCGTAGTAAGAATATGTTTGTGGCTAATTTGCTACATAGGGTTTCAATGTGCTTTGTCCATTTTAGTGAGCTATCAATTGTTATGCCAAGCAATTTTACACATTTGTTTTCTGCAAGAGAAGAGTTACTAGTTACTACTAGCCTGTTAGTTTTGTCTGAGTTTAGGCATAAGCTATTCTGTTTAAACCAGTTGTTTGCCTTATCTTCAAGCTGTTTAGATAAGCTTTGTAATATATGAAGGTTTTTGTGACTCTTTATAAGGGTGGTGTCATCTGCGTACAATACACAAATATCTGGTAATAAGTAGTAATAAAGATCATTAATGTAAAGGGAAAAAAGTATTGGTCCAAGTATGGATCCCTGAGGGATACCATAACTTACACCTTTAATTTCTGAATGTTTATTATTACTACTAACGAGCTGAGATCTTCCAGTCAGATATGATCTAAAAAAGCACAGAGACACCCCACGAAAACCATAATAATGCTCCATTTTACACAGCAGCTTCTCATGATCCACACAGTCAAAGGCCTTGCTAAGGTCACAAAGGGTAATTTGTACACTTCTTCCCCCTTCAAGGCCCTGGACTATGTGGTCAATAAGTTCCGCTAGTGCATTTATGGTTGACAGACCTGGCTGAAAACCAAATTGCTTTGGATTAATGATGTTATTTATTTTTAAAAATTTTAAAAGGCGGTGCTTTAAAATTATTTCTAAAATTTTGCCAAAGATAGGAATTATGGAAATGGGTCTAAAATTGTTTACATCAGATTGGTCACCTTTTTTAAAAACTGGTACTACCTTACTAATCTTAAAAACATCAGGGAATATTCCCTGAGAAAGACAGGAGTTATATAGATGAGCAAGTGGTGTAGCAAGAGTATTTGCACAGTGTTTTATTACTTTGCTGTTTAGGTCATAAATATCAAGAGATTGCTTATTTTTTAATTCACCAATAGCATTCAAAACATCTAGATATGTAACAGGCTCCAAAAAAAAGGTTTTATTACACTTATTAAAATTTATGGTATTTAGCTCATTAATATTAAGATCAGGTAGGCTTTTTATTATATTTTTGGCTGCGGATACAAAAAAGTCGTTAAACATGTCTGATGTGATATCAGTTAATGACATTGGTTTGGATTTATTTCTTTCAAAATTTACTAGCCTCCAACAGTCCCTACTTTTATTTTCCGATGAATGAATAAAATTATTATATGCACTATATTTAGCATGTCTAATTTTTTGTCTGTATTGTCTCTGAAAGGTTTTAAAGGCATTTTTTGACTGTTCGTCTTTTTGATGCTCCGATATTGTTTTTAGAACCTGAAGAGAGGACCTAGCAGTCTTAAGTTCACTATTAAACCATTTTACTGGCTGTCTCTGAAAATGTTGCTTTTGCTTTTGTAATGGAAAATATAAATCTTTAAGTTCATTTATTGATTCTACGAGAAAAGAAGAGAGACTAATCACATCATGATTGACATAATATTTTGTCCAATCAATGTTGGATAACGAGAGATTTAAATCATTTAGGCTAGCGTTTGTGATTTTCCTAGTATGAACAATATTTTCTTTTTTAATAGAATTTAAATGTACAAGCATACTTTGGGCATAGTGGTCTGAGAGACAGGGATCTCTTACAGAAACTGTATATTCAGACTCGTCTAAATTTGTCAAAATATTATCTATGCAAGTTGTACTTGTGTTGGTCACTCTCGTATAATCTATAATTGTTGTTTTTAATCCAAAAGTCTTTATTAAATACTTTAGGTCTTGCAATTGTAATGAATTGTTACAGAAGTCGGTATTAAAATCTCCAGCTATGACTATAATGTTATACTTAGGGCTGATATAAGTGAGTAATGCCTCAAAACCCTGAAGAAAATCATAAAAACAAGATTTACCTGTTCGATATAATGTTATGAATATTGCTTTGTTTGTTACTAATTCTACAGCACAGCATTCCAATGACAGCTCGGTGGTATAAGGCTTCAGATCGACAGGGATAAAAGAACTTCTAAGATCATCCAAAACAAAAATGGCAACACCCCCATGAGCATGATCTGACCTACAAAACCAAGAGCATAAATTAAAATTTGGTATATTAACCGTTTTTAGTTGATCCTCACACAACCTCACACAACCAGTGACATCATTATGTTGAAAGAAGTCTATTGTGACTCTTGCAACATGTGGTCGGGCATTATCTCATGCCTGACAACACCTAGCCACAGTGTCTACACTTCTTTGCACTCTAACTGCAATTGCCCGAAAAGAAAGTCTAGCTTCCCGAAGTCCCACTATACGGCCCCTATCAAACTCACTAAGTTGACGAAATCGTACAGGTCTCCGTACTCTAGGCATCGTAACCGATCGTAAAAGATGTCAACAACCAAAATCCGCCAACGTTGATTCTTTACTGCGGCTGAAATATTCATTTTTAAAGCGTTAGTGAATTAAAAAAAGCAGTATAAAAACCGGAATGTCCAACTGATAAGGCTGAAAATTTTTTCACTTGTTATTTACAGTAAGATAAATACATTCACCAACTTTTATTAAAATAAAACCATTTAAACTGGGTGTTCGGATTTATATGTCACTTAGTATACTTCGACGAAGCAACTTCGCGAGTAGTGTAGCGGAGACTTTGGGTTTTCTCATGACAGCAACCTGAAGGCTAAAAATGCGTCATTTTATTAACCACCATGCAACGGAACCGGTTGCCCACGTCATCACATCAGCTGTCAACCATAAGTTTACCGGATGCATCGGTGATGGGATCAACCGGTGACTTAAATAATATATCTACTTGTTCTGAGTAGGTTGACAATTTATGAACCGGTCATAGTCTAATTAATGACAGAGTTGTATGGAAAGTACAGAGTAAATCGACCTCTAGCATTTTTCACTAGGTTTTCTCATAACAATTGTTCCGGATCCTTTTCTGCCATTACAATAGTAACTTAAGCTTTTGGTTCTCGTATCATCAAACTAGGAGTAAACGACTCGTCGCTTGGCTTATGTATCATCAAAACGGAGCCAATATCTCGGCCAAATTCATGTAGTTATGGAATCTCGGTGACCAGACCACATCGCCTGCATTCGTAAACCAATACAGCAAATAAATCCTGAAGACGGACGGCAAGAGGCGAGCCATATTTCTGCCTCGGAAGCGGTCTTAACCGAAATGAATCGCTAGCATGCAAATTGAATTGTTTTCGATTTATTGTTTCATGTGCGAATTGATATTTTTCCTTCCGCCGGAGACTTCCCCCTGGGATTTATATAACGGCCAATGTCTATTTATTGCCGATACTTCTTGATACACTATCCGATGTACAAGGCGAGCTGAGACATTATGAATGAAGGAAAGTTTTCTGACAATTTGTATGGACGGAGTTTTTACCTTCTACGATTTCCGTTTCTCTGCAAGTGCTCATTGTATTCGAAGTAAAACTCGTCTCATTTCAAATCGAGCTCATGCCTCATTACACCTCAAATCTACCACTTAGCAAAGGACATCCGAAGGTTAAAGTCCACCTCAAATTCGAGATCTTTCGCCAAAATATGAAAATAAATTGATGGAGTTTTTAGAAAACGCGCTTTCATGAAAAATTATCGGTATTTTTAATGCTCTTGTGTAATTACCTCTGAACTGAACTAGGTGTCCGTGTTCTTTCACACTAAGGTTGTAAAAATGAAACCCAGTGATTATTCGTAGTCACATGTATTTATATCCGGATTGATTGAAAGTGACTTCTTACATGTACCATTACTACTGTTAACACAATATCTATCATCTGGTACTTCCTTTGGATCATCCGTAATATTTTAAAGGTAGTCTTAAGTATTTGCATACCTGAAAGGCATTCAAACAATTCGGTGAAATACATCACGTTTTATAGCTAAGCTTTATTGCTGTTTCTAATGACTAGCGACAAATTAGGCAAGTTCTTTAGAACTTCATGAACAGTTTGCAAGAACTTTCCATATCCATCGTTTTCATTTTACAAGCTTTACTTTGAGATATGCATACCACCCTCGATTTTTGTCAGCTTGACTCTAACAACTCAAAAAATCGGGAAACGATAACCCGTGGCAACTTTTGGTCAAACTTCAAAATTGAAAATGGGTAGGGAAACTAATTGATCAACTTTCCTAGATAGTAGTTATTCTCTACAATTTTTGTAAAAGGTACTTTTGTGGTATCTCTGTTCCTTTCAAAATATGAGAAAACGTGTGTTATTTTTAACATTTTAACCCAAATAAATCAAGGTTCCACTCCAAGGATGCATGAGAAGTTTTGATATACAGATTGGGCCATTAAGTTGAGCGGATTTTAAAATATCACAGGAAAAACTACAAAGCGTAGGGAAAATAATTTTATATTTTTAATAAAGTAGATACATAGGAATTTTATTTTTTTAATATAACATCATTGAGATGTGAGCCATCGAGAGGGACGCACTCCTCGAATCTCGACTACAAATTCGTAAAAGCTCGCTAGCACATCGCTCATGCGATAGCCGACATCTCCTCGGAAATGTACTTCAGTTGGTCAATCGTCGTCATAAACGCAGCTCTTGAGGTATCCCGGAGAAAAAATCCAGTGGCATGTGATCTGGGCACCGGGGAGGCCACGGAATGTCCCCTTATCGAGATATTCGTTCTCCACTAAACATTTCATTTAAAACTGCTAAAGACTCGTTGGCGGTATGTGACGTCGCGCCATCTTGTTGAAAGCAGATCCTGCTATGGTATGCTTCAAAATTATACAGTAAAGAGTTACGTAGCATTGCTGTACAGCGATTAGAATTTACTGTTACAGTGTGGCCTTGCTCCTTTTCGAAGAAATAGGGTCCGATGATTCCTTCAGCCGACATGGCCGCCCAAACTATAACATAACGCAAATGCAAATGTCGGTGGTATTTTAATCTGGAATTTTTTTTGATTCAGTTCCGGTAATTTTGCTTAACACATGACAAATTCACTCAATTGAAAATGAGCTTTATCAGAATATTGTTCAGACTTGAAAAGCGCTCCAGCATTGTTCCGGCAAATGCACGGCATAGATGGTGGTGGACCAGCGGTTACAATCGTGCACCATTTGAAGTTTATATCGATGCCACTTAAGGTCTTTTACCAAAAAACGCCTTACAGATGCTCTTGATATGACAGGCTCAGCTAATCTCTTTTGGAATGACAGCTGTGGATTGCGCCGTACGGACCTCGCAATTTCGCTTAGTTTCCTCTGTTCGTATTGACCTTGGACGACCCGCAGGTTTCTGATTCGGTGTCGAACCAGTAGCCTCGAACTTTCTGAACCACGGCCTGATCACACTTCCACTAGGACATTAATTTAGATCATGTAAACTAAACTCAGAGTGAAACATATGCCGCCAAAATGTGCACGAATCTTCATTCTTGTAATAAGCCTTAACACAAAACGCACGCAACTCACCAGTAAAACACCCCACTACCTGTCTTTCTGACCCACCCTGTATTATTCATAATGATGAATTTAACTTGTGTCGTAATTTTTGCAAACTTACAATATTTTTTATTGTATTTTGTCTGGGCTAGTTATTCAAAAACACTTTCACCTGCTTTACATATTTGTATATGCATGCGACCTGATTGAACTATTATTTGCTATTGTCTACATTGTTTACCTTGTCCCTTGTCTACACGTACATCAATACGTATACAATGGCAATTGCATATGAGTATATAATGTAGTTTACATGATGTACAATGCACCCGCGACTGCATAAACGGTGAATGTACATTGTGTATCACCGCTGCACCTACACCTAAATAAAAAATCATGTCCATGTGTACGTCGAAGTTACTTTCATATTTCTCAATCGTCCCAAAATTCTGCCTTCGTGTTCAGCGAGGAAAAATACATGGGAAGAATATAATGCACACACTTCTATTTTTGTGGACCTTTGTTATTATAGCAACGGAATGCAACATTCACCCAATGTATTGAAATGCAATTCATTACTTCATGTGCGAACTTAAATGTCTATGAACTGCAAATATTTCTTGAAACACTGTCCGATATACAGGACCCTCTGCGTGGGGCCTGGTGAATATGTAGGTATGAAGAGAACTTTTAGTAGTTTTCCAAAAGGACGCGGCAACACGCCTATGGGAAACGTGGTTTCGGTTAATTTTGCGGATTTTATATATGTTATGCGTCTTGTCACCCCGAACAAATATTTCAATGGGTCCCAAGATATAGGTCGTCTAAGTCAGTATAATGAGACTCGAATATTTGCTTAAGTGAACAAGTGATTTCAGTTAGTTTCGCAAATGCTTTAATGGGCACAGGCCTCTTAACTTGATAGGTACCAAGATATAGGTTTTCCAAGTCAGTATAATGGCGTTACGGTTCTATTCGAAAATCTGGTTTAAGTGGAAGAGTGATTTCGGTCAATTTTACTATTTTTTCAAATGTTATGTGTTTTGAAGTCTCGAATAAATTCCTCAATGTCCAAGTCATTATAATGAGGTATCAGCGCTACTCAAATATCTGCTTTTAGTGGAATGGAAGAGTATTTTCAGTAAATTTCGCTGAATTTTTGTTATGTTTCTCGGCGTCTAGGACAAAGGTGTCAAACCAACTATCAATTCTCCTATTTGAGCACAACTGCCATTGATATTCCTACGAGTATTACCGGCTTCTTGAATGTATCGCAGAAGCATTATATTTGGGGTACTTTCTGGGCTGTAGTGATGTGTGCACAGCAGACCGAAGTTCTTGCCCCTGACTTATAAGGACAATGATATCCTAATATATCTTCTACTTCATCTTCATTTTCCATCATATCGCGTCCATGTTCTACTTGAAGACATACATAATTGATAGCGGGTCGCGTTCCTGAATCTAGAGTAACTTCCAATTCTCAAGAGGCTTGCGATGTCTCTGATTAGATCGAGTTCAAAGATATCAGTACTATCATGTTCCAGCTTGTCCTGAACATACGAAGGAGCTAGTTCAAGCTCCTATGGGATGAGGGACAATCGACGTAAGTATAGAAAATCTCTTCAACGACCAATCCCAAAATTAATTTTAGGATCAATTTAAAATTGCCGAATACTAATTAGCAATGCCAAGGCACCCCTCAAATTGACGCATTTCTTTTTTCTTTGCTCTCCCTCTTTCCTTCCTTTCTTCTTCCCTTCTTTCTCCCTGACTTTGTTTGGTATCTGGGCAAATAGACCTGACAAACCTACTGACTTACAAGACGTCAACCAAGAGCAAAGGTCCTACGGACCGCTCTGACAGACAATGACGAATAGAAAATAATTAACTCTTGTCAATCAACGCTTGTACCACATTCACGTCCATTCAGTTTCATTCACGTCATTGTCTTGTGCTACGGCAACAGTTTTATCCACTACTTGTAGATGTACTCGATATTTAGTTAATAAGCTACCCAATATTAAGAAGAATCTCTTAAATATTAAGTAGAATCTATTAAATGTAGATCATGTGTTACTTTTGGCCGCCGAGGTGCCTCTCGAAGGTGTTGGTGCAAATAACTATATCATCTAAGTACACCAGCACATTTTGCTCCAAATCCACACCGATAACTCTATCGATAAATCTCTGCCACGTGGCTGGGGCATTACGGAGTCCCATAGGCATACACCGGAACTAAAACAAACCACGAGCTGGAATGACGAAAGCGGTCAATGGTTTTGATAATTCGGACAGGGGTATTTGGAAGTACGCTGACTTGATGTCCAGAGTTGTCAAGTAGGAATCCTTTTCGGTAACGCTATTTAGTTGAAGAAAGTCAACAACAAAGCGGTAAGAACCATCGCTCTTCTCAATGAGAAGTATGGGGACTTAGAGGGCTCAACTACTGCATCTTCGAGCATTTTTTCCAATTCACCATACACGTGCTTGAAAACGGCGGGGCTAACGGGGTAATGTAATTGCTTAATAGGAGAAGATGTAGTCTGGATGTGGTGTTCCACCAAATAGGTACAACCTAATCTCGTGCCCATAGCGGCAAAACCCTCCGACAACAATTTATCTAATTGTTGTCGTTGGTCAATATTGAGGGAACCCATTTCATTGATGCCCATTACTTTTACTTCAGAGCACTTTGATTCACGGAATGACCATTCTCCAGAAAAAAGATCGTGTACGATCTGCATCGCTTTCCAGAAATCGGTACCTAGGATCAAGGTATGAGGTAATTACGGTACCACTAGCACATCTAGGGTTTTGACCTTTCCCTGGCAACAGGTAAAGTCACGCATCTGCGAACCTCACAACTTTGTCCGTTGGCTGCTGTACATGTTCTGGTTTCGCATTTACTGAGCGAACAGATTGTGCTCAAGATCTTCCAGCCTGGTCCACAAAGGATTGTGGCACTGGCCCCAGAATCAAGTAAACCGGACAGTCGAAATCCGTAAATAGTCACCGCTAAATAAGGACGAGTATCGTCTTTTGCATGGGCTAATACATAATCGAGTATGGCCGTTGAGGTTTCCGCACTGGGGGGATCGCTACGACCTATCTCTGACCCCTCGACTTTTTTTTTGTGCAATCAGGACATGTGCGGGAGCTCACACCGGATCTCGCACATTTGAAACAAAAGACTCGTCCTGATTCAGGGCATTGACGAAACTTATGGGTGGCTTGGTGACAATTCCAACATAAGGGTGGAGGTCTGGAACTGACAGAATTTGGAAGTTGGACAGATAAGGACACAGGAGCATCGGCGATCGCACTTACGATCTGTTCCGACCCCTTTGATGGATCAGCAACCACAGCTGCCGTTTGCATTCGCGGCACATGTTGCGATGAATTACCGGGCCTATGATATGCCAACTCGAGCTCAAGGAGGTTTCGGTGATTTGTAGGTGGGGGATGGAAGTTTTGAACTCGTAATGAAGTTTCCTGACTTGCACGAGCCAGATGTATCAAGTCAGAAATCGAGTGGATCATCTGCAAAGCCAGGTCTCGCTGAATTGATGGCAAGAAATTCCGACGTATTATATTAATTCTCTTCGATTCAAGAGGTAGAGATGGAAGTCGTCTAAATATATCTTCCATGACCGCAACGTAGCTCACTACACGCTCTTGAGCGCCTTAGGTCCGATTACGAATTTCCTCCCATAAGAGGTCTTCGTAATCATATGGTTGAAAGTCGTTCCTGAGTTTGTGAGTTGACTCACCCCAGGACGAGAATTGTTGGGTACGGAACTATAATAGCGCATCCTGAATGAACAGTTCAGGAGCTGATCTGAGAAGTAGCTCCTTGGACACACGACGATAAATTCTTACCTCTTCTACTCTTTGTAAAAACTCATTCACCCCGGAGCGACCATCGAAATGGACTCTCCAGCGGCCAACATCTACATAATGGGAGCAACTGACCTCAGTTGGACCCCGAGATTGAAACTCCTCCATTGGGTCACGTCTGTGCAAGGGTTCTGATGCTGTAATCGCATAAAATTTCTCACAGATCGCAGTGGATCAGGTTCAGGATATCTAGGGTAGAGATAACTATCGTATCTCCCCAGTGACATATCGGCTCTATCACAACCAGAAGCTAAAGGAGCGGATCTCCGAAAGATGACCTTCAGCTGATCTTCGGTTATCGACTCCGGAGAGGGAAATATTACGAAATTGTTCCACGGGTGCCTCTGTGGGTCGTGGATCATCTACCAAATCAAATAATACGTCCTGACCATGTGGCGAGTTCTTCTCGAATACCTCTGGTAACAACATATCAGGAGCATCAATCACGGATGCTTCCTTAGAATGTCCCAAATCTTCCTCGGACTCCTTGGCTTGCTCTTATGCGAGGTTCAACTCCCCAATAAGAGAGAGAAGATTCGCCTGAATTCATTCTCTATATTGTCCGGGTCGAAGCTAGCAACGTCCATACGAAGCTCCAACAGCTTCTCGTCACAGATCTTCAGCTCATGTTCTGGAGGAGCTGAACTTTTATCAGGCGCCTGCCTTAGCTTCAGCCTCTCAAAGCGCAAAGCTTCTTTCAAAAGCATTCTCTTCTCAGCCACTGTGTTGCCAATGGGCAATTGCCTCGCTTCTAGCTCATTCGACAATTCATCTCTGAATAATCTGTTAACCTCCATGATTACAAACAAACCCCTCCCCTACCAGAAAAGGAGAAAAATCAAGGGAAAAAACACCCGATACCTAAAAAAAACCAATACCAAGCAATATGTTCAATCAGTTCACCACACAAAAGGTATTAACCACTACTCGAAAATTGCAAGCAGCAACCCTCTGCTTAAAATCGAAAATCTCTTTTCACCCTAATTCAAAATACCCGTTTGGTAGAATGTTTGAACTAATATTACTTTCGATTGTCTAATAATCTATGTGATGCATATACAATCACATCAACTAAAAAAAAGATAAGTCATTACTTCACGTGACTATACAAGAACCTCTAATGTGATATCTAAATTTCCTGTATCAACAGTTTATGAATATTATGGTATTTTTATTTGATTTGCTACTGAACCATTCGGTTACGGAACTACGGTTCTTCATAGACTACTTCCAACCACGCTTCTTACTACCAAGGCCACTTCCTAACCACGATTGGGCGCCAGTGTTACTTTTGGCCACCAGTGATACGCTTGGCGCCAATTGCTACGGGTCTGGGTGGTCGTGACGACGGGGTGATCGTTTATCAGCAGTTTAGGAATGCCTAGGATGTACTGTAAAAAAGTACTACTACAACTACTCTACAATCGCCGTATCAGGCAGTTCGTGGTTCCACGGTGACAAATTATCAACCTGTCGAATTGTGTTATATATATGTTACCTGAAAAGACAACGCCGTGTGCTATGTACAAGGATCTCACGAAAAGAGGGGTCGGATTCCTTATGTGTTACTTCGTAGGTCTATACGAAGTCGTAACACTTACATTCTATATTTCAGCTGTCCCAGAAACCTGAAGTCTTACATACACCTTACAGCCTACTCTGACCTGCAATCTCTGGAATCACCTCTTGGAGATCACCTGGTGGTGTCAACCAGCCCTCATATGGTAAAATGTAGGCATGCAGCAGGAAGCAAAAGACGTTGAAGTGAAGAAGAAACAGAGAATAAAGAAAACGAAAAAGGCCTACGGTGTAGGGTGGCCTTTAATGTAGAGGGAAATCTCCCAATCTTAATAATCCCACAATACTAGTGGTGCGCCTATAGCAATTGGAATTGTGAAGATTTCTCTTTTTCAGCTATTTTCCGCTACCATATCCGCCCTTGTGTAACAGATACCGAAAAATCGCAATCGCGATCCTTTTTTTTTATTGTTACGCGCTATCATTCTCACCTTTGACAGTGACAGCCGACTTGACACCTGTCCGCAAAGTTCATTGCTATTAAGGTTATAAAATTGTAAACAATGACTAGGGTGGCTTCAGGGGCACTGATTTATAAAAGGGCACAAGTAATTTGACTTCAATAGTGTGAGTTAAGTATCTGCTACTTATTAAATTTTGTTTCAGACTCGTTAGGGCAAGTCCACCAGAAGGGAGCGGATCAACAGGTGAAAACAGGAATTAAAATGATATGTACAATGTATATACCCCTATACACAATAAATTTTAGCAAGGGTATGAGATCCATATACTCGTATTCTTATCTATCTATATCGTATCTTACGAACTAGCAAACGAGTAAGTAGTAGAGAACCTTCTAATTCGTAAAATCTATTCAATTAACTTTCAACAAAAAAAAAGGTCGTAACACATGCTCTCTCGAGAAACTTGTTAATGGATTTAACGTGAAACTTCAGTGAAAAATGATATGATTCCATATTAACCGAAACTCTTCTAGATAGCTGAGTAAATTCTACCTACGAGTATATCTTGGGATCCTTTGGGTTCCGGGGCATGTGCTCATTAAGGCATTTGTTCAGGGTGCCGAGACACATTTCGAAACTTCAGCGAAATTAACCGAAATCACTCGTAGAAAGTTTACGGAAATAAACTGAAATCGCTTTTCCACTCGAAGCAGATATTCGAGTAAAGCCGATACCCCATTATACTGACTTGGACGGCTTCTATCTTGTGACCCGTTGGGTTTTGGGGCCTGTGCCAATTGAGGCACGCCGAGACATAACGTATAAAAAGTATAGCGAAACCACTTTTCCACTTGAAGCATATATTCGAGTAGCGCCGGTAGCCCATTATACCGTCTTGGAATGCGTTGAGATTGGAGCTCCGTGTCCATTGAAACATTTGTCTAGGATGCCAAGGCGCATAACATATAAAAAATTCAGCGAAATTAACCGAAACCACTTTTTCCGAAGGCGTGTTGCCGGGTCCTTTTAGTCCTTCCCAAATGCCTCAGTAAGCCATGAAGTATTTACAAGTTTCTCAACGGCATGCAAATACGCCCCAGAGAAGGCAGCTTTTTCCTAATTTAACCTAAGCTGTATTTCCCACACGTATTGAGATCCCCATGCATAGGATCCTTATGTTGGACGCCCTGTAGGAAGTTGCATATTATCTTAACTTTTCACACATTAAGTTATGGTGAAAAAAAATCTGCGTGATATGACGTCTATTCTCGTATTCTGAATCAGTACAAGAGTCTGAGCCCTGTTGCATATATTTTGGATCAGCAATGAAGTCATCCTGTACTATATGGATCATGTCTACTTTCATCTTCGCACTCACACTCTTCATACCAATGCATCCACTGCTATCCCCTCCTTAAAGAAAATCTGCTGCATTTATTATTTGACAGTAGGTGTCCAGTGGGACACCTTACCTCCTAATACACGCAAAATAGACGTGATATACCGCACAATGAAGCTAGAACACTATATGTACTTAACAAAAGCCGTCACTGACCCGGTAGACACACTAGTGGCTTGCGGCTTATGACGTCAGTGTCACAACCCGCACTACTGGCAAAATAAAGTGGCCGCGCACGTGTTAATACAATTGTTGGGGGCGGTTAGATCTGCAACATAACAGTCATTCAACCAATTTAACGGAAGTCCGATTTCCATAAGGAAATTGCGTGGTTCTTTATGCAATTGCGTCTCTTCCAACCAAACGAAACATCCCGCTACAATAATAAAAACATCAGCTCGTTACGAGTAGAGTAACAATTTAGAGGACGCTGAGAACTGGAAGTGTAAATATTTCCTCAATGCCGAAGAAATTTAAATGTAGGTACGTATAGTGGAGAAAAGTAGAAAAACTATTTGAATGCTGGAGGATGTCGTTGAATATAAAGTGGCCAAACTGCCAGTGAAAGCGTGCTTTACAATGTAAAATCAAAATCGAAGGTGGCATGGGCGAAATACAGAAATGGCGACGATTCCCTAATATTTCATGACAGTGGGACAGCTTGGAATATTGCATGTAGTGGATTACTGTGACGGTACTACGGGAAATTGAAAGGTCTGTAAATATTTATGGATAGAACCGTAAGTATACAAGCTGGCTCAAAACACGGTGGCACTAATTCTATGGCTCAAATTCTTTTTATTTTAACTGTAATTAAACTGACGTTATCTCAAAAATATGGTACACTAATGGAAGATGAGGTTAGAGTATCGGCCACATTGTGTTCCTCGTAAGTGTTCCCTAGTGGCGTTTTCCATAAGCTTCGGGTATTCCGGCAAGTTTGTTGCAAATAATGTCTTACAAGTTCTGATGCTTGAGTATAAAAACAGCATCAATATGCCAAGCAGGAATTAGAAAAGCTCATAATGAACTCAAAGCAGATGATAGGGAAATACTTAAATGACTTAGAAAACGACGTTTGAGGTCAAGCATACAGAATAGCTATGGAAAATCTGGATACTGAACAACAAATAAAAATTGCAAAGGGATTGTTTCCGAAGTGCTCACTCACCGAATGGAAATTTGAGGATACTCCGGACGTAACAGAATTCACCTTGAGTGAGCTGGAAGAAGCTACAACGCATTTGAAAACAGGTAAGGCACCAGAGCTAGATGAAATACCAAATGAGATCGTGAAAGCGCTAGCTAAAGAGATACCCGAAATCGTGTTGTCCGTGATAAATAGATGCTTGCGAACGGGAGTCTTTCCTAAGAGGTGGAAGGAAGCTGGTTTGATACTAATCCCAAAACCTCCAAAACCCACCGATAGAGAAGTCAAATATAGATCTCTCAGTATGCTCAGTTCACTTGGAAAGCTATTAGAACGACTGATAGAAGGTAGGCTGAGAAAATACGTCGAGAAAAAGAAGAGGCTGTCGCCCTCGCAATATGGTTTCATAAAGGGAAAGTCTGCCATGGATGCCCTTGGTGCAGTGGCACAGCTGGCTAAAATAGCGGATAGCGGCAGTAATAAGCTTTGCGTTATGGTTGTTTTTGACGTGAAGAATGCCTTGAACATGACAAAATGCCAGAAAATCGTCAAATCCCACGTGAAGCTACACACCCCTACCTATCTATTGGTCACAATCAAGAGCTACTTCAACGAGATGACACTTAGGGTAGGGCAAAAGACGACGAACGTAACCATCGGAGTGCCGTAGGGCTCCGTCCTAGGACTGTTGCTTTGGACCGTGTTCTACGATGGGGTTCCTCGGTTACAGTACTTGCTTGATACGGTATGCTGACGGCCTTGTGATGTTAGAGACCAGCAAGGAGAGAGATACACTTGAATGACTCTTAGCCGACGGAATTACGAGAATTACCATTTGGATGGAAGAAAATGGAATTAAATTAGCTCCTGAGAAGACGGTACTATACAGTTATACTTTCTGGCAGACAGAAAGTAACTGCATTAGCTGTTAAGGTTGATAAGCCTGAGATTCGGAGCCAAAATGCAATTGAGTACCCGAATGTGTGGTCTGACAAAGGTCTGGAAATGAACATATAAGGCGTACCACTGACAAAGTAAGTAAGGTCGTTGCATCTCTGATATTGATGCCATCTGACGGAGGCTCCAGTAGTGAGAGGAGCAGGATTTTGACAGGGGTGGCAAACCCGATTTTGCTGTACGGAGCTCCTATATACAGCATGTCCCAGATTCGCTTCTCTATACAGGGATCTCGGCTCCTGTTATTCCTACAGCAACGGTTGAATGGGGAAAGTTTTAAAGAAAACTTATTGCTTTCGATAGCCGGCTTCAGATTTACGATCGGTCAATTGGTTTTGGAAATATCGGCGAAATACCGAAAATGTCTCCGTTTTTTTTTTCAGTAAATTCGAAACGGATAGTTTGACAGATGTCAAGATGTGACATTATTCGGACATTTTTTAAGGCACATAAGATAGAGTGTATGAGATGTCTCAATCGTTTTGTTTTCCCGCAACCTGCCTCAACATTTTTCTTATGGCCGCCATATTGGATTTTTCCATTTTCGAAAAAAGCCTAAAATTTCCAGCCTAGTGATTACCAGCCTTGAAATTTCCAGTCTAGTGATTTCCAGCCTAGTGATGTCTCACAATTGCATAAAAGATTGGAGTATCATCGATTTCGGCACGTAATGTTATGAATTAATTTTTTTCTAAGGACATTTTTTCATCTGAGGAGGCTCTGACTTTGACGTTAAATAATTCAAAGTATTAAAATTGTGTTTTAATAAGTAGTGAGTACATTTTATCTCATTGAAATCTTAAATCTGGCCAAAAAAATTGTCCAAACCTAATGAAAATGGGATACCCTACTGAAATGAAGAACAGTTTGAAATGTTAGCGCTGTACTTACCTTCACACGGAAACGCCAACATTACGCTTGCCGAAGCTACTTGGAGATGTACCCCGAATGACGGCAGGCTCATAAAACCCAATTCAGAAACATAGCAGTTAATTTAATTCGAACAACCTAGAAGAGGATACAGTATTGAAAATCAAAATCGCGACAAAAACATTTTACAAGCTGTCAACGAAATCCCTTGGGCATGAGTGGAACTATAGAGAGTGTTAAATAAGAATAAATACCATCCATACACACCTACAATAGTTCAAGAGCTTAAAGAAACATATTTTCCAAGGTGAATGCGTTTCTGTGAGTGGTATACTAGGAAGTCTAATGAAAATCCCAATTTTGTAAATCATCTCTGTCAAAAATGTCTGGATACAAATGGACATTATTTTGCAAATCTGTAAATTAATACCCACACGCACTGTCACGTGGCAAAATCACGTCACCTTTTTTTTACTATTTTGATGAGTAACTAGTAATTTAAATATCTCTTTATTGATTATAGAGTACCGATTCCTAGGGCAAACTCTTTTTAATGATTTTATTTTGGCAAATTTCATAGTTTATTGATTGTATAATTTCACACGTATTATATCTTTCTTTCTCAGTGACTCATTGTGGTGAAATCTTTTGGACACTAATGTTATAGTATTATTAGCGATTATCTCAGAAATTCCCTCATAAAATATCGTTGGTCCCTCGTAGAGAGTTAGTTCTGCCTACAGTCTGCCCATTGGCAACCAGCGCGCCACCTTATGATTTCTATACGTACTAGCAGTATATGAATATTTGTTTTGCTATCAAGATACCTAAGAAGAAGATACTGGCTTTTCTCCGTTCCTTTTGTCGAACATACCTTCTTCAAGGCTACTCATTTAACCTTCTTTTAAAAAGTTAAGTTTCTTGCGTCATTTACTTTTCTGCGGAGATCGTGGAGTGGCTGTCATTTTATTAATTTCCAGATTCTGAGATATAAGACACCAATTTATGAAGTAATACCCTTTTATTTTGTACCTTAAGTTTAGTTGCTTTGGTTTGGGTACTACTCCGTTCATTTTCTGATGGGATTTTAACCTCCAGCGGTAAGTTCTTCGGACCACGTCCGTTAATGCTTGTTCTGAAGAAGTTTGTTCAATATCTGCTTCCTTTTAGTGGAAAGGCATTGCGGAGAACCACCATTCACACTTTGTTTTATAGCTGCCTTGTAGCTGTTTCGCAGCCGATTTCTTTGGAAGCCATCCCTTCCCCTTGATAAAAAATCCTGATGAGAACAGGTAAAATATCATTTTAATTGGGTATTTCATAGATATTGATATATTGATTATTGCTGACTGAAATTCTTAGTGTGTTCTTGATTTTGTTTGGCATTTTACGTATTCAAATATAGAGTAATGCCTAAATGTCACCTTCTTTTGGGCTTATCACATTACATTGATTATGATTTTGATTTTTGAGCTGCCGTAACTGTAGAACAAGGGATAACTTTCTGAGGGTATATCACTTTAGTACTTTTGTATATTTTCTTGCCCTTGCAGAAAGAAGAGTATTCTTGTAAAAGAGAATGTACATGGATTTTTCTTCAAGTTTCGAGTATTTAAATGTGTAGTTCTGTCTCAGACAGATAACAGAGAGTATATTTTTAAGCAGTCTTTCTCACTCTAGGGTTTTTTTATACCGTAACTTTTGGAAAACGATGCAAGCAGCCCCTACCTTCTGACGTTCTTCACGTCATTGTCCACTATTGGCCACTGGTTTTTGACCTGGATGTTTGTGAGCTGAGGACATCTCGGCTGTGACTAGAGCTCTAACTGGAAGAAGACCATTATCCAGATAAGACCACTGTCCAGATAAGCTTAGGTTTAGGTGTTAAAATGTTTGTAAGGCCTATATTTGTAAATCCTTCGTACGTGTACTCGTACCATGCTAAACGTTTTGCAGGGATAATTATCACGATCTAATAATTTCATTGTCAGGTAGTTTTGAATAATATCCTTTCTTTTAACTTGCACTCCAGTGGTGGTGCATATGTGCTGCTTCTTTTGATAATGTATTGTGATTTTTTTTAAATATCTTGTATTATTTGGCTCTCTGTGTACAATTAATTAGGTTTCGTCATTACTGTTAGATTCTTTACTTTGTGTGGTGGTCAGGCAAAACGCTCTTACCCCCATACTCTCCGCTTTATTGATCTAGGGCCTAAATTTGCACGCCAATTGACATCTGTTTTGCATTGACTCACCAGGTGATTTTATTTATCGTGTTTTAATAATTTATTAATTAATTACAAAAAAAAGGAAGAGGAATCACACCACCATTTCCTCTTATTTATAAAAAAGGCGTGTCACCACTTACATATAATTAGATTTTACATTACATTACAATTTTATAAAATGTCTGTTCAAGTGTAAAATAAATTTACGAAGATTTTTATGAGACTTGTTTTTTAACACACTCATAGTTGAAAATTTGTCCCAAAACATTTGTCTTGTTGAGAAGTCGATATTAACGATAATATTCTATTGAAAATTCAAGGCGTTTATGTGTTTTTTATGCCTTACTCATTAATGTTACAACATAACATTACGGGAGATGATATTTCGGTGATACTCCAATCTTTTATGCACTTGACAATTGTGAGGCATCACTAGCCTGGAAATTTTACACTCTCTTCAAAAATCAATAAATCCAATATGGCGGCCATAAGAAAAATTAAAGTTGAAGTGGGTTACTGGAACACAAAAGACGATTGGGACATGTCATACATGCTATCTTTTTTTTCAATGTCCGAATAATGCCACATTTTGGCAGCTGTCAAATTAACCCTTTTGGATTTACTAGCAAAAAACAAATTCCGCCAAATTCCTGGTATTTTCAAAAGCAATTGAACGATCGTAAATCTGAGGCCGGCTATCGAAAGCACTAAGTTTCCTCTAAAACGTTCCCGATTTAAACTTTGCTGTAGGTATAACAGGAGCCGAAATCCCCGTATAGAGAAGCGAATCTGGGACACACAGTATAGCAAGGCCATGAGGAAAATAAATATAAGCAACTAATACTGAGAAACCAGCGCAGGGTTGTGCTGCACCTGATACGCGCCTACAGAACGGCACCAACCCATGCCCTGTTGGTGGTAGCTGGTATCCCGCCAATTGATTTTTTTTCGCTGGGGAGTGATGCGCGCTCTATAAAAGGGGCGTCGAAGCTACAAGCGACGAAAGAAAGGTGCTTCTTGTCATATAGCAGGAATGATGGAATGCAACTGGCCATGGTGCGTGGACCAAAAGGCTGATCCCAGATATTAAGATTTGAATTGACAAGGGAGCGATACGGATAAATTACTATATTGGACAGTTCCTCATAAGATATGGTTGTTTTGACAGCTACCTGAAGAGGGTAGGAAAGATCGAGTACGCGAACTGCGTATATTGCAATGAAGAGGAGGATACTCCTCATCACCTACTGGGATGTTGTAGGTGGGTTGACCACCAGACACAGCTGACACTGATGATCGGCGAGAGTCTCACTTTTGACAATAGCGAGACGAATCATGCCTGAGTAAGGTTCGGGAGAACAAAAATAGATCAAGGAACCAATAGTGGGTTTCTACTTTGCTCAGCATTACCGTGGTGCGATGTGTGACGAACGACTGATCGGTTTTAGTGAGTATGCCATTTCTGAAGAATCTCACACTTCGGGCAGGAAAGGGCGGCGGGGTAATATTGACTAGTTTTTCTGCTATAAAAGCTTTCCCCTGTCAAAAAAGTAAACAGTGTAAAAATATTCGAAAAGCAATTTCCAAGCATCCAAAAGCCAGCAGAGGATTAGGGATCAGCCTATGTCCTCCTCAGTAAACTAATTCCAAAATAGATCATAAAACGATGGAGGAACCCTCAGCAGCGCCATGCCGGAAGCCTTGACAACAATGACGTACAAATCTCAATCAATCTTAAATTTTTATCTTATATAAATCATGTTACATATGCCTTTCACACAACTTCAGTCCTTCAGCAAAGCATGCCTTCACTGGTGTGGAATATTTAGCTAATAGTGCGTTTGGCTAAACACTAGTCTTGTTATAACTGATGACGTAGCAGTCCTCAGAGATCGTAAACAGCAGAGTAGCCTTTTTGTCCTCTTCATCGGTTAAGCCATCAGCTATGTAAGGGTATTTGAGCTGGTCACTGGGTCAAACACGTACAGTAATCCAAGAGCCCGACGTATTACGATTGCGTTTGTTGCAACCATCTTATAGAAAAAAAAATACACAGAAAACTCTCGTCACCACTCTTATGAACCATATTTATAAAATCAAAATATGAACATCTGTATTTAGAACCACTCTATTTCAAACTATGCCATGCGAAGCCACACTTACCAGTAATCTGAACCTCTCTTTATTAATGATAGGGTACCGATTCCTAGGCCAAACCCTTTTCAATGATTTTTTTGCGAATTTCATAATTTATTGAGCTCGAAACTACCTAATCATGTAAGTATGATTTCACACATACTATATCTTTCTTTCTTAATGACTCAATATTGTGTTGATGTCTTTTGGACACTAATGTTATAATATTTTATTAACGACTATCAGAAATTTCCTCATAAAATATCCCTCGTAAACTACTAACCTATATAAGAATATTTGATTTCCTATCAATCATATCTTCAAGGCCACTCAATTAACTTTCTTTTATAAGATTAGGTGTTATGTTTTTTTTCTATACACCAACTAGCACGAAGGCCTAAGGCCTAAACACGCATTGGGTACCGTGGGGCTATGTGTCAGTCCTTGTTTGATTTTCAGGTTCTGGGTTATTAGGCCCTAATCACCAGTTTGTGGAGTAGCACCAGTTTTTATGTACCTACCTTACGTTTCGGTTCTGGTTTGGGTGCTGCCTCCTCAATTTTTATGGGATTCCAACCTCTTCAGCGTGGGAAAGCATTGAGGAAAATCACCATTCTCACTGTATCTTGTAGCTGTTTCGTAGCCGATTTTACTGGAAACCACCCCTTTCCGTTGAGAACAACTATATTTTTCCTCAAACACCCTAGATTCTAGATTAAACAGAATGAACTACATAAAAAAGTGTAAACCATTTATCGTGGGATAAAGCGCTTGATAGTGACAAAACTATTCATTATCTAAATAAGAAAATACAAATTATTATTTTTTATGCATTTTAGGGCACTTGTTTCTTATTCCTGAAATATAATGGTTCTACCATGCTTTTCTTGGCGGAGTCAAAAGTCTCAGATTCTGCACCTATTAAACATCTTAGCTTCCTAAATTACGAGGTGCACTCTAATCTGAGAAAAAAAGGGGGAGCTGTGGCTTGTGTCCGCAGCAGTCTTTCCTGCTCCAGAGACGTTTCTTTGGAATCAACCCTGAAGGGCGTTCTGTGGCTTCGCTTCAACTCCCAAACATCTCCCTAATTTATTTGCTGCCTCTATCCCTCTCCCTCGGACCATAATTGGGATGATCTACCTGAATAGCTCGCTGTCAAGATCCACTTAATGAATATCAATCACTCCGCTTTAGAGTTAGTTCTTCTCGGTGATTTCAATACCCATAATGAGCTCTGGTTGTGTTCAAACAAGGACGATCCGGCAAGTCGTGCAGTTGAAGCGTGCTCTATTATCCAAAGCCGAACCCAGCTGGTGACGAGCCCTACCTTTTTCCTCCGCGTTTCGTCACACACTAGTAGCCTGCTGGATCTCTTTCTGACCACGCATCCTGTCCCTTACATCTGTGCTGTCCTGTCTCCCCTGGGTAATTCAGACCACTGTGTTATGGAGGTTAGGTTTCGGTCAGAGCCCGTTATAGCGGAGAAATCCGACCAGCCAGCAAAATTTGGCATTACGAACATGCTGACTTGGAGGGGATCAGAGAGTTCTTCTCCACGTTTTCCCGGAGAGATGTTTGTTTCACTGACGCGGATGCATCGGCTGTCTGTTTATCGATAACCGAAATTATCCACTTTGGGATGGAGGGATACATCTCTCATACAGTAAAAATGCCTAAACCAGGGTCCAACGGCTAGTTCAATAGATCGTGTAACACTGCTCGTCAGCACAAGATCAAGGCACACAGGACCTTCTTACAAAACCCCACTGTGGAGAACAAACAAGTCGACGTCAAGTCCAGAAACAAATATAACGAAGAGGTCCGCAGTGCCAAAGGCCAGCACAATATAAAAGTTAGGCACAGGGTAACCGACTCAAAGTCTAAGGTCGCCCAACGCCCAAGAGCCGCCTATTCAGAGGGTACCCTACACTATGCGGGAGGTAACATTCAGGCATAAGACCGGAAGACGAGTGCTCTTGTCGCTCGACATCAACAAAGCTTCTGGTCCGGACTTGATTACTGCCATTGTACTGAAGACGTGAAAACTGAAAATTTGCTCATGTCCAACCCATCCCAAAAAATGATCCAAGACCGACCCTTACAACTACAGACCTATAGCTGTGCTTTCTGTTATAAGGAAGATGATGCACTATGGTTTCCGGCACCAGAGATCCACAGGGGACCTACTAGCTTACGTCACGCAATTATGGAATAAACTCATTCAGCCTTATGATGCGGCTCATGCCGTTGCTCTTGATATCACGGATCCACTTTCTTCAAATTTTCTTATCACATACTCATCGTTAATATTTTTGTCTGGAAGTAACGCATTAAACAACAGGTCAGTAGCTTACCATTACCATTTTGGTAATACAGTTTTATCATTTCCACCCTTTCTTAAATTAATTAGGCCATTGTTCAATATTTATCACAACTAGGTAGGTAACTTAACAATTTGAAATGAAAGTCAAAGTTTTTGTATGACACACGATGACACTGACTGATGCTAAATGTTCTTGCTGGTATCCATGATTATTATATCTGCCGTGCATTCCATTATTATCAGAATTAACTTAGTCGAATTTTATTATAAGCTCAAATAGCTTCACAACGATTGAAGATAGGTAGATGTTATACAAAAGTTACTAAAAGCTATTGTAAAATCTAAAAATTAAAAAAAGGGGTGTTTCCATTTTAAAGTCTGAACTGTAACGCAATATCTTATTACTTGATCACCCTGAATTGTACGGCTATAGATGAAAACACTTCCCCCTAGAAATCAGGATTGACGGATTCCCAAAATGTACCAGAAGTCTCACAAATGGGGGAGCGACCTTTTCGTTTGTATATGTGGCTCAATGTGCTCCAAATGGAATGTACTATCAACCCTTAAAAGGTTGCTCTTGGCCTTCCGAATACCCTGTATATAACACTGGCCTTACACAGCTAAGCTTCCTAGAGGTGCAGAATTGAGGGTTGCCATGCACATTAGGAGTAACAAATACAGTCATAAACACAACCAGAATGATAAGGCGAGAAACATTCTAAAGCTGGAAACTACAGTTTGAAACTCCCAAGTCGGAAATGGGAACAATAAGGTAAAATCTTAATAACATCCAATAAATAATATGTAGCATACGTCCGGCAGCAAGTCATTGACGTACCCCAGGACTTAATAAAATTATACTTTTACCTTGTTTTAAGCGCGGGACGTTCCATAACTGCTTTTGTTGGCAATATAAGAAAATTTTATATACAGAAATTCTAGAATTCGCCCATAATATTTTTGAATTAACGGGGTGCTTAGCAAGCATGACAATAGAAACGAATATTTGTTAAATAAATAAAATAAAAAGCAAATCATCTGTCTTTTAATTATTCGACGAGTGTGCAGATATTCAGATAGTCAAAAACAAAAATCGGGAAAACGAGTTATCCAAAAGTGTGTTAAAAAATTGCAAGGGCGTATTCTTTCTTTTTTTTTCATTGTTCATTGGTATTAGGACATAAAGCGTCCATGCAGCCAGTCTCAATATAGATAGTAACAACAATAATAATGGGCAGCTAAATTCGTATGCTGGTCTCCTTAACAAATTTAACAATGAAATGGAATATATATCGTTAGTTCATAGACAGAATGCATACTAAATTGTAGGAAGAGTTGATGCCAACAGTTCCCATTCTGTGTAAGAATCGCTTCCTTGTACGTCATATCTTCTGGATTCAAAAAAATATGATCTAAAGTTGCAGGTGTTTTTCACTCTTCAGAAGCGTTAGAGTCAATTGCATTTAGTCTTGGTAACAATGAGGGGTAACAGTCATGTCGAAACCTCAATCTACAGTAAATAGTGATGACTATCAGCGGATAGACTCAAACCATGGTTTTGATGGGATTGTTTCTTGCACCTGCTATTTGAAACATATTCTTTATAAGAATCACACCACATCTTCTGGATATCCTTTTTGATACTCGTGATACAATTGTCAACACAAATGTATTGTGTCGCGAAATGTTGTTCAGCAGCTACTTGTTTTGCCAAAGTATATCTACAGCTTCGTTATATTTAATCCGTGTGCAGTGTGTGCCTTGGCCCAGATGAAAACAACGTCCCTACCTTCACTTCTCAGCCCTCGAAGCTTTTGTTTAATGCTACCTAATATTGGGTTCATATTATATAAATGTGTCAAGCTAGACTGCAACGATTTTAGGACAGATAATAAGTCGGACACAATAACCATATTATCATTTTGCGCAAGATCTAGGCTTTCTAAGATGGCAAATGCCTCAGCGAAAAAGATAGAAAATATGATAGGGAGCTTGTACCTCATTTCAAGTTCCTGACATGAGACTAAGACTGCACAATCCGTTCCATCTGGTTATTTAGAGCCATCTGTATATACGACAGAATCGTTGTCATATCGATCCAGGATATCAGACAGTGTACACTCATTCACTATATAATTTTCGCCATATTACGATGCGACTCAAATCTATAATATTCAACTTCTGGAACTTTTTTGTGCATCCCTGTAAGAGGGGCCAACATCAATATCCGGGAAGTGAAATTAATTGTCAACCTTACTATTTGTGTGTATTACTCGTATTTACTGTGAAAAGGCACGCATACCGACTAAATATCTACCTAACTGTGTTAAGAAACTATTTACCTTATTCCAAGTTTGAAAAACAATGCAAGCAAAACACAAGAAGAGTTTGACCAACGTCAACAACGGTTTATTAGGAACTTGGACAATCTGTTTGATATTGCGCAAGCCGACGCCCTTCAAATGATAAAAATAAATGAAGATAGGATCTTCTTGCAGCGACAGAGAGAGAGGTCGACCTAGTCATTTAGCTGGGGTGGACATGAAATCAACCATAAAAGAAGGAACACCGAAGAACAAAAGTGGCGAGCTAAATGTGTTGCTTCCTCAACTCCTTCGACATCGTCATACGAACCAGTGCAAGAAAATTCATCTTTAGATTCCAAGACAGATTTACAAGAAACTTTGCACATCTCAACTCAGAGCACACAGCCTGATACTAATCAAACTCAAATGAGGAAAAGTTTCATAACTGTAAAATTAATGGCAGCATTAGATAAGTGTCAGTTAAGTATGAGAAATGCTGTTTGTATTATTGAAGCAACCATTTAGGCACTTGGACATAACACTGAAGGGTTTCCTGTAAGCATGTCCTCCATTCGAAGAATTGATACCGGATACTGTAACTGTCGACTGGGATGGCACATTTTTGTCACCTTTAAATACAAGCAAATCTAAAAACGAAAGTCGATGGATAAAGTAAAGACCAACTTATCGCTGTGCCCAAATTGTATGATTCTTCAGGCAGCGAGCAGGCTGAAGCAGTTTGGAATGATATTATTGACTGAAATCTTGAAAATAATGTTCAGATTCCCTATTGTGATACTACTGGGTCACATAATAAGGGTCGCATTAACGGTGCCTGCGTGCTTCTTCAGAAATGCTTGTTTTCTCGCCGCTATCACGCCTTCGAATTGGAATTAGAAGGCGTGTTTGAATCAAAGATCGCACATGTGACTACAAGCCTTGACATTCCAATGTTAAAAAGTTTCGCGAGAGCTGGAAAAGTGTGGATCCCGAGAAAATACCGAAAAGCTATCATACCTGAATATGTCAGAGACTGACAAGCTGCTAGAATTTTATCAGCATGAATTGACCAAAGAAACTGCTAGGCACGACTATCGAGAATTAGTAGAACTTTCAATAATATTCCTTGGCGGAGATACAGAAAAAACGTTTAAGATGCCAGACGCCATGAAAAATTTCTCTTGGGACGGGATTCGAACCCGCACAGCGCACGACGACTGATCAGAGGCCGAAGAGTCTACGATGACTTTGTTTCAATCAACGACGATTGTCCAGCTTCATGGCCACATAATGATTCCTTTCAACACGCTAAGGAATAAGCTGCAAACACTAAGAGCAGTTAACGACACGGAAAAAGATTTACATTGCTTAATCACTGCTGATGAGGAATAAAAACCAATCTTTATTACATTGCGTACAAGTACACATACATGGATGCCTTGTTAACTTTCAAATTCAGAGTTTAACCGTAATCGTTCCCAAATCACAATCATATTTATTTGTTGAGTTGTTAGACTCAAATAGAAAACTTAGAGGATATGCGTATCTCAATTCGACCAAAAATGTCTTTGCCCTCATAGGATGGGACACCCTAACCCTGGTGCATTGTGATTAGGAGCTTGAACAACCTAAAGTCAATAGTCGAGTATCGAAAAGAAAGAGAGCAGGGAAGCACATTGCACGCTACTGGTCAACGCAACATCTCCTTGATTAAAGCGGGATACTCACGCTCCGACTTTGTCAATTCAAATGAACGCCATGTCGCGATGTGTTCTGCTGCTCTCTTCCTTTTCGGTACCAGGATAGAGTATAAGCCAGCGGTAAATCATGCGTGATTTTGGAACTATTTCATTGGTAAATCAACTTTAAAAACAGCTGTATCACATAAACCTAATGTTGAATGTACCTTTGTACCTACCATACATGAAGAATTTACGACTTTTTTCAATCACTAAAATTACGACCCAACAATTTCATACAACTACGTTTCTGAACTACATTGGCGTTGAAAATACTATTATTTCGTTTAAAAAGTTTTCTGGTGTGGCGGAAATACACAAGCTTCCGAGGAGAAGAGGAGGGTAGATCGTTCGGAAGTAATTCAAAAAAATATATTGGAAACAGTAGTTAGGAACTTTCACACACATGGGCGTGTAACATTGTATCGAGTAGGCTTTAATACAGAACGATAAAAAAATAGCGGCAATATGTCTTAGCTTTTTGTCTACATGAAATTAGAAGGTGACAATTTTTCACATAACCTCTTCCTTGATATGCGTTATGAAAGTTATGTGACATGATATGATCAAAGCCATTTGATTTGTGATCAAGAAATGGACTGACAAAAATTGCCCAAGAGAGGCAATCTCGGCAATATTATTTACGACCGCGTTTCTCAACCGGTGGGGCGCGTTTCCCTAGGGAGGCGTCTCAGTATTGAAGAGGGGGCGCGAGCATATAAGTAAAAAAAATACTAACAACATTGAATAATCTACTAAAAGCAAAGAAAAACTAAATTCTGACAACCAAAAATAAAATACACATTAACACTGATATAGTAGTACACCTGTAAACATGACAGTATCTATCAATACTAAATTAAAAACAAGTTTAATCATATTAATTGTAAAAAATAGTAATAATTACTAGTGACGCCTCTGGGCCTGCGTTGCCGAGGAAAGCTTTTCGACACAGGGTTATTATTTGAAATAGACACTCTGAGTTCTTTTTCAATATTTAGCTGAGATCTATATTTGGTGTCATATTTGGTGATATAGAAGACCAAGATATAGGCTCATCACGAACAATCCAACGATTTTTACTCCAGGTGTCCAAATAGTTACGCACACGATTATGATAATGCGCATCAGGCGTGCCGTCATGTTGGAAGTACATATCGTCGCCTAAATATATACGTTAAACTGCTAACTCCATTTTCATCACTTTGGTGATATTTATCTATTTCACAACTATGACTCCTTTTCTATCATACCAAAACTAAATGTTTGTCAAGTTCGTACGAAAACTGATTGAAAAGCCATGATGAGTAAAGCTGCTAACTGATCCCCACATCTTATTCATCGAAATGCTGCTATCTCCAGTCAAAACAAAGTGACAGATGCACGTGTGCTCCTCAAACGCTCTTCAGCTCTAGAATAAACGTGGCTTCTTTTTGAAATATCACAGACATTAGTTTCTTGTTCCGGGTAATACTTTTTGATGAAAGGTAAGTTTGATTTTGTAAAAATATGTTTATTTTGGTTTATAGTAAACAAAATTACCGTTATGTTGGAGCGGCAGCTTTTCTCTTAAATTACGTTTGGGCGTATTTGGGAGATATTACTATTTATTAATGTTTAACTGATTTCTTGAGTTAGCTATTGGTGTATGAGTGTGCCATTTTTTTATTTTTTGAAGAGCAATCGGTTACCAATATAATGGTTTGTTGACCTACACTACCGGCGTCTAGGTTAGGTTGCATACTAGCATATTTACATCGTAGTCGTACGTCATATAACTGTACGCTGGCGCTGTGGACGTGATCGAGGGTCAGGACCGTCTTTGGTTTGATTCAGGTTTGATTGAGTTTGCGGAGCTCAATATCTCGGTTATCTTAAGAGATTGATATATATGAAAATCTGCTTATTTTCTCAATGTCTACACGTCGTATAAAGGAAAACCCTAACTTTGCGGGCAACCTGTATAAGGCTCATATATTAAACAAAAATGAGGTCAGAGCAGAAAAACAAAAGGATCTGGAAAACCAGAAATGCGTATTTACTGTTGATCGTCAAGCTATTTTAATGTCTCCTAAATCTAATGTTAACAGCTCATATAACAAGACAAAATTATGCTTTTATAATAATTATGCTCAATAAATTGTTTCTTATGGCATGAGGGCATTTATGCAGAAAACGTGATATTACACTTGAGAATAAATATTTAGAGGTTGGACATACTCAAATGCTAGTGGATTCCATGCATGCCATCATAGAACGTTGTGTAAATCGAGTAAGGCTAATCGTCCCTGCAGATTATCCATACCACTTCAAAAAAAAACAGAAAAAATCCTAAGCCCTTCGAGGTAATGTACTTAGATCACTCTTTCTCCCGATTAATCAAAAAAGTTAGGAGCTGCTAGAAGTTTTTGACCAGGGAATAAGCTAGGAGAACCAAAAGTAATAAAAACATTTAAATTATATGAGTGCTTGGTATATTTAATTGTTTAATTTCTATTTGTAGGTAACTGATATTCGGGGCCTAAAATATACACCAGTAGGGGACATCTATTATAAACTTCGGTTGTCTGATGAATGAAAATTACTTTCGCAAAGAAAATCTCAAATTGACATTATTGCCTGGACAGTGTTGGACCATCTGTATAAAGATAAAATTCCAATATCTGCGCGAAAATATTCCGACCTTCAAGAAATTAACTGTACTATTCCAGGAGACTATCACCATTTTTATAATAATTTGCCACACCTGTGAATTTGTAGATGTTTTAGTTTAGATGTTTTGATCATTAAGAGTACACTAAAATAAATACCTATTCTACTAAAAATAAAAGTTGCTAACTCCAAAATTCCTTATTTTCTATTCAAATGAACAACTGCCAACTCCAGTTATTGTCCATAAAATCTAATACTTTAATTTTTACCACATCTATTTCTTGTTAACACATTGAAAATATCATCAAAAATATTCTTCTTTGATAGCGGCTTGTTTAAATGCACACCATTGTTGTAAAATCGTTTTTTATTCCTCCTATAAACCTCACAAAAAGAAGTTAGCAGTTTAACGTATTTAGCCGACGATATGCATCCGAGTTTGCAGGTTGACATCCTCCAAAAGCAAAGGCAAATGCTCTATAAAAAAATTCAAGTATTCTGTACTTGTTAATCTGTTGTAGAAAAAGAAAGGCCAGATAATTTGTCTGCCAATAACTCTTCCCCAAAACTTCAAGCTCCATTTATTTTGGAAATCTTTTTGTCTAACCCAGTAAGAGTTTTCCGTCGCATAATAGTGCATGTTATGCCTGTTGACAACCTTTATGCTGTTAAAAGTTGCCTCATCGCTAAAAAGAACCTTATCCAGGAAAGTAGTGTCTTCACTCACTTTATTTAGCATTATTCTACTAAACTCCATTCGAACTGCGAAATCCTGAGGACGAAGGAATTGATGCAAGCATAGGTGATATGGATGGTACCTATGCTTGTGAATAATCCTTTGGACAGAAGTTCTACATATATCAGTTTCTGCTCCAATTTGCCGTGCACTTAAATGGGGATTTTCCTGCAACTTTAATAGAACCTCCAACTGATTCGCCTCTTGGGTGACATTTTTATTATTTATACCTTTTTTACTATATTCCACTGCTCCACTTGATTCAAAACGTCCTTCTTTCTTTGGACTTCGCTCAAAACGAACACCATATTCACCATTAGAAAAATTCATTTTCAAACACGTTCTTGACAGTTTGTAACTCATCAACAATTTATTTGTTTCCAAGGATGATGCGATATTTTAGGAAATTAAGCCGTTCCATAAAAGACATGCTAATAACCGAAAAAATGGCCGTAAAAGCCCTTATGTATCTAGTATCAAAAAAAGCATATACAAAATTTAATCCAAACTTGCACAAATATACAGGCTGATACATTTGAAATGTTTAAAAAAACTACAATTTGCGTTTTATAAGCAAAAATTTAAATTCGAAAAAGTAACAAATAAGATAAAAACTTAGGTAAGCTTTTTTTATACAAAATTCAGCACTCCAAATTTCAAAATGGCGGACTGAGGGACTGCCGAAGTGGGGGTTTTTCTAGACAAGCACCTTATATCTCCGTAGCTAATTACCAAAACCCCATAGTATGTCATCAATTTTCTTCTTTTGAATTGGTTAATCCAAATATTATTGCAAATAAAATTTGAGGCATTCCATTTGAAAAATCACAACATTGATATGTAGGTCGAAATTGGGCCACCCTGTATCATGACCAATATTTTATACATGTGCCCTCAAATGTCATTTATAACATCCCATAAATAGATTTTCCCAAAATGTATTTATTTACGAGTAATATTCAGTCCATACATAGATGGGGCACCCTATATATATATATATATATATATATATATATATATATATATATATATATATATATCTAGAAATACAATCAATTGTTGATTGGGAAATTGGCAAATTCTTTTTTAGTCTTTAGTAAACTCTTTTAACGGTAATCTCGAGATTTCGGCTTCTCTATGGAGCTATTTTCAGGAGCTGAAAACAAAAATATGAAGCTAGCAACTAATATGGGAACGGTTTAAATTATCAGACAACTTACTCGTCGCTGAGGTTGCAGCCAAATGGTGTTCCAAAACGAAAGCGTGGATGAGAGCACTTGTTACAAGTATAAAACCAAAAGGACGGACTTATTGGGTTTATTAATAACGATGGAAACCATCGTTAGGTGTTAACACTATATATTAATACACCCGAACACATTAAAAATTATCGAAAAGCAATTTTGGAGGAAAAAACCGGCAGAGGCCCTTCTAACCCCCTACATCTGTTTCACGTGGGGAAAATGAGCGAACCGGAAGAGTGATGCGTCGACAGATGACAGGTGATTTTCGTGAAGAAATGTGGAAATGTAAACATCATTGCCAAACTTCAGGTTTAGGGTATACTCGGGACGCTCGGTAAAAACTCATCATATTTCGCAAAATGCTGGAAAAAGTGTAATTCATATGAGTGTGCGAGTGTAAGAAGGTGATAGACGCTTGAAAAGATGGGTTGATTGAAAATATATTGAAATTTTTATTACCGTGAGAGCAATGTTTCAATAAAAAGGATAAATAATTGGAATTGTGTTTTAATTTTGGGAGGACGTTAGATCAACTGGTATATGTAGACGTTCCGACTTTTCGCAATTTAACAAGTAATAATAAACGACACTAAGCTGCTTAACATCAGCCTTTTTATTCATGCAATGATCTGTCATGAAAATGTGGGACATTTCTAAAAATAGACGTTTTGAGAGTCTTTTTTTCTTTATCAAGAACCTCAATACTGCCATAATTCATAGAGTGACCTGTGTTGTTGATATGCGACGCCAAAGCACATATTTCTGACGTTATTCTGCCTTTCAGCGACCTAGAAGTTTGGCCTATATAAACTAAATTGCAGTTGTTGCAATTAATACGACAGACAGTATTGGTTGAATCAAGCAACTGAACCTTATCTTTCATTTTGGACAACAAACTGTTGACTGTGAGAACTGATTTACAAGCAAAACGCCAATTAAAGGGATTATACAGCCTGATCAATTTTGGTGTTAGTTCTTTGATGTATGGCAAGACAACATATACTAAGTGACATATAAATCCGAACACCCAGTTTAAATGGTTTAAATGTCTTTCAACAAAAAACTGTGGATTCCTCCTTTCACCACGTCGCCTTCTAACCCTGGCACGACCATCCTGCATGCCTAAACAAAATCGAGACTCATCACTAATAACAATGCTGTTCCATTCCTGATCCCAGAGTGACCGTTGTCTGCACCACTCAAGGCGATTACGTCGGTGTAAGGGTTAGAAGGCGACGTGGTGAAAGGAGGAATCCACAGTTTTTTGTTGAAAGACATGTTCATCACACTGTTGGAGTTATGGTTTGGGGTGCTATAGCTTATGGTTCCAGGTCACCTTTAATCTTCATCAGAGGTAACATGAACGCGCATCGTTATATCCGCGAAGTTCTAGAACCCCATCTTTTACCCTATCTTGACACCCTGGCAGATCCAAATTTCCAACAAGATAATGCCCGACTACATGTTGCAAGAGTCACAATAGACTTCTTTGAACATAATGATGTCACATTGTTACCATGGAAAAGAAAATCTCCCGACTTATCCGCAATTGAGCACGTGTGGGATATGATGGGTAGGAGATTGCTCAATTTGCAACGTCCTCCTCAGACTCTAGAAGCACTTCGAGAGGAGTTGGTGGTTGCCTGGAATGAGATACCACAGGAGGACATTGACCACCTGATCAGAAGCATACCTAGGCGCGTTGGAGAACGCGTAGCACATCAGTGTGCATCCACACATTATTAAAGGTCAAAGGGCTTTAAAGCAGTGCAATCATTTTGAAATTTTTATCATTTACTTATTATGCTTCATTAAGTACTTATACAAAATTTTATTAAAATAAAACCATTTAAACTGGGTGTTCGGATTTATGTGTCACTTAGTATATATACATATATATTTAAGGGTCCCAGCCTATGAGAGCAACCAAATTTTTGTTCGAATTAGGATACGCGTATCCTCTATTTCTTTTCCATTACATAACAACTCAGAAAATACATATTATTGAAACCGGCAAACGACTGTCGGTCAAACTTCGAATTTGAAAGTTAATAGGGAAACCATGTATGAATTTCAAAACCTAATTCTTATTCGACAAATAAAACACTGGTTTATTTGTATCTTATATTTTTTAGACATTTATCATTGAATGAATATTATTTACTAAATTTTCTTATCAAAGTTTTCTTTTTACAGTCAGGCTATGCCAGCCTGTTCTTGTACGCAACGTCCTAAAAACTAGTATTTGAGAATTTATCTCAAAACACTTGTGTTCCGGCCATCACTACTAGCTTATTGAGCAATATACAGGGTTTGTTCAAGAAACATTTTATAGTAAAATTCATCAGTTCACCTTGCCGATATGTATCATAGACCATTCCGAAAGATACATGTTATTTTTATGCGAAAAACAAAGGGTTGTGTTTTTCTTCAAGATTTCATCATACTCTTACGTATACACATATTTAGAGCTGAAATTTTTACACAGTCACAGAGCCTTGAAGTTTATCAAAAAAAGGTATTTCATACTGAAATGCACTGTACTGTTTATAAAGTTAGCATATAAACTGAAGACACAATTATGTTTCAAACTGTCCTAGCCTGGTTAGCTACATTATTCCTGCTGGCATGACTTTTTCATATAAATAGATGACGAAATCCAGTTTATTTACGAAGAAATATAATTCCCTGGACGTTTTTTTCTAAACATATTAATATAGCTCACGTTTATTTTTGAAATCTCGTACGATTAAAACGACTGCGATTTCAAAATATTTGAAAATAAACTCGAGAAAACGAAAACAATAGACAAGTATCAACCAATTGTAGCGAACTGATCGTATCAAAAAAATAGGAAAAATGCTCGGCATTAATCCCTAATGACATTTTTCTCATTGTTTATAGCAGATTTGAGGTGCCGCCAACGTTCGCTTGACATTTGTCAGTGCCAAGTATAGTGGTATAAAGATTCAGTAAACCAAGAGACGGAGGTGCGAATCTACAAAGCTCCCTTTTTTTCTATTAGTTTTATTTAAATTTGATGAATCAAATGCTTTTTCACATTTTGTGTACTTTTATCTTTTAACTTTTCGCATGCCTTAGATAATATACGCTTACAAACAGGAAACCAGCGGTATATGTATGATTTTTAATTCTTTTTTTCATAATACGTTGATAAAATTTCAGAAACACTATGTCGGATCATAGCAGATAGTTTTTGCAAACATATGTAAATGATTAACAAACAATAATTAAATACATTCGAAATTTTAACTGCGATAGTATGGTCAAGTTTTCGACAAATTAGGTGCCTCTTGGAGTCGCAGAGGATGCTCATAAAGTTGAGTGATCTAACCCACAGCTTTGATATTTATCAAGTTAATGTTGAGCGTAGCCGCTCATTTCATCAACAGCGTAGACATTTTTTGTAGTATTTTTGTATTGAGCATAAGGCAAAGGTAATCCCCCTTTTCAAAGCAACGTCATTTTAATAATATTTGGTTAGGCTTCAACAGTCGGAATGAAATTCTTTAAATAAAATTATTAGGATCAAGAACCCAACGCATTACGTAATCGCTAAATCAACGATTATTCCCGTTTACTCAAAAACTTGCAATCCAAATGTCTTTTAACCGTTCTTTGTGGATACGAAGTCATACATACGTATGGAACAAACGACACTCCTTCCTACGTTCAAGCTGCGTGCCTAATATTATTTTGAAGCTCAAAATCAAAAGGGTAATACAAAAATTGCGAATCAAAAGATCATGGTATACATGCGAGCCATCCCTGTAAAGTGGCTAATGAATGGAACCAAATCGTTAAGCTCATGTCTTCATCATATGTGGCTTCATTCATTTAGCAGTTTAGAGAGATAGACAACTAAGCGATATAATAGAAAATCATATTTGGTTAATGTAACATCTGACACTTATTGTGTGGCTTCCTCGTCGATAGACCCTATGTTTGTCCAATGAAATCGCATGTATTTAAAATTCTTCTTTAATGTATACGATGGACGAGGGTAACATATTTAGTACATTAAGGCCCGATTTTGTTAAGGTGGGTCACAAATTCAATCAAAGAGAAGGAATCATTGAAGTAATAAATTTATTGAACGGTCGATTTCTGTAAAATGTCTCTGAAACAAGCATACGATTTGTGCAAGGTAGAGATAATTAAGAAATACGTCATCTATCCGTTGATTCAGCTACGAAAACTTATACTCGAAGCATGGACACAGATCTGATACAATATCTAGATTGATATGATAGGAATTAAATTGCATTTTATTGAAAATAACAGTGTCTCACTGCTGTGCAAAATTATGCTTAATAAATACTTTGAAGGCATGAATCAAATTACAGAATGCTTATCCTTTAAGTTTGCAAGCTTACATTGTCTATGGTGTGCGAAAAGCTGTTTGATCACAATAAAAGTACACATAATGTGAAAAAGCACTGATTCCACGGAATTTAAATAAAATTAATAGAGAAAAGGAGCTTTGTGGAATCGAACCTCCATTCTGCGGATCTGCATTCGTTACTCCTCCTCACTACACTACGACCTTTTTTGGTTTACTGGATCTTATACCACTATACTTCACATTGACAAATCTCAAGCGAACGTTGGCGGCCCCTCAAATCTGTCATAAACATTTAAAATAATCTGGAAAGCTATACAAAATACAATGCTGAAACTTTACAATAATGTCTTAGGGACTAATACCGAACACTTGTTCTATTTTTGAGACGATCAGTTTGTTACAATTCGTTGAAATTTATTTGTCTACTGTTTTCGTTTTCCAGAGTTTATTCTCCAACATTTTGAACTCGCAGTCGTATAACTGTACGAGATTTCTAAGACAAACGCGCGCTATATTAATACTTTTAGAAAAAAGATCTAGAGAATATTTTTTCGTAAAGAAACTGGATTTCGTGACCTACTTATCTAACAAAGTCATGCTATCATGAATAATGTAGCATTTAAAACGTGCTACGTGCTAGCTAGGCTACAGTTTGCTTGATAACCCTATAAACAGCGCAGTGCATTTCAGTATGAAATTTTTTTTTATAAGCTTTAAGGCTAATCTGTGACCGTGTAAAGATTTCAGCTCTAAATAAGTGTACGTAAGAGTATGAAGGAATCCTGAAAAAAAATTCGTCACAAAAAGGGATAGTCGCATCCGATTTATTTCAAGATGTGTATAATGTATAATAGCGTACGTTTTTCGAATATCGTAGCGCGTCTGTTCAGTTAGTGCGGCCGCACACCAAAGCGATACGCCACATTCATGCAACATTTACTTCGCCACAATTTCTATGCCTCGTTGGTGCTTGGAACAATTGTGGCTTATTACCGCACACCGGACACACCGTTTCTCGTGTAGCTTTGAAGTTAGTTAAAATGTCGACAACGTCATCGTCGGACGATGACGATTTTTTAATGTGGCAATTATCAAGAAGAAAAAGACGTTTTTGGGTTCATCCGTATAATCAAGATTGCACAATTCACGGAAATTTCATACTTTCACAACAGCTGAAATCTGACGAAGACAAATTCCAGTTATATCATCGAATGTCTCAAAATACATACCAATTATTATTGGATCTAGTTAAACCAAGTTTAACAAAACAAAATACCCACTACAGAGATTGTGTTCCTGCTGAAGAGCGCTTATTGATCACTATAAGGTAATTGTGCTAAAGAAGTGTTTGAAAAATGAAATACACTTCTCAAATACATCATATTTGGGGAGTGCCATTTTCTAAGAGTTGTATTATTTTTGTGTTTTTAAGTCGTCAATTTAGTTTATTTAGGTAAATAAAATAATTTTAAACAATGTCATGAATGAATGTAACAGTTGATTCTGCCAAACAAGCGATCGATTTGAATACCATCAGAAAGTAGCAAAATGAACCGTATACAGGTTTATAAAAATCAAACGTTCACGATTAGTAAGTTTGTTATTAGTAAAAATATAAAATTGTTTAAATTGACAAAATTAGTAGCAAGTTACGAGTTGGACATTTTACATGGGTATATTCCAATTTTTTGTTAGTTTTGAAAGTAAAAAGGGATATCGTGTAGGGAGGTATGCTAAGAAAAGCCCGATTTAGTTGCCCTTATATTTTAATACTCATAATACTGAATAAGTTTGCGTCTGTAGATTATCGAGGGATTGTTGTCGATCTTCAAGTCCATCATCTGTGGAACCTTGAGTCACTGAGGCTGATAACTGTTGAGTAGGAGGATCATGTAGAAATCGTTCAGAAAAGTTAGTGTAGAATGATGCTACATTTGGCAAATCTGCAGAATGATGATGTCTGCTTGAAGGCTGTCCATATTTAATCTTTTCTATTATATTCAGTACTTCTCTTTGAAATACTAACTGTTGGTGTTGGGACATTGATGCCACATGTGGAACTAGACTTAAAAGAAATAGCTCGCACGGTTCTTTTTTGTGTGCCTCGGATTCTTTTTTATCCTCTAGCCTCTTTTTTTTCAATGTAAAATATTCAATGGCACATTTATATGGTTCAGTCATTTGTTTCCTACGAATAGCGGAAGTCGATGATTGAATTGTTGGTCGTGACGCAGTTGAAGAGCCTGGATTTGATGCAGACGAACCAGCTATAGGTGACGGAACTTCATGTCTCAATAGATCTTCATCTACAGATGTGGCATCGGTTATCGTATTTAAGGATTGCTCTATATGAGGTTCAAGCTCAGAAAAATTGTTAGATTCTTGTTCATTGTCGTGTATTACGTTCGTTATATTACCTTCTTGACGTCGATTTTTAGTAAATGGATTTAGAAACTGCAAATATGTTGACAAGTAGTAGCCTTTTTTAGATCCAGCACCAGAACCGCTTTTCGATTTTGAAGTTAGAGTTCTTATGTAGGCAGAACGAATCGATTTCCATTTTAACTTACAGTCATCACCTATAAAGAAATAATATGTATGGTCATTTCAATTTCACATTCACATATTCAACAATAGAAATTAACAATAATATCTTAGTAATAACTAACACATTTTTTAGGTATTTGGCTACAGGATCTTCATTTCGAGCAATGTCTTACATATTTAAAAGAGGTGAAACAACTATTGGAAAAATAGTTAATGAAAGTTGTGAAGCCATATGGAAAGTCTTACAACCGATTTATATGAAAAAACCAAACACAAATGATTGGCTAAGTATTTCACAAGAATTTCTTCAAAGGTGGAATTTACCTAACTGCATAGGCGCAATAGATGGGAAACATATTCGGATACAGAAACCTATGAACTCAGGATCATCGTACTTTAACTATAAAGAATATTTTTCCATTCATCTTACAACTATCGACGTAGGGGATTATGGTCGGAATAATGATTCAGGAGTATTTAGAAATTCAGGCTTAGGCCAAGCACTATGTAATAAAATATTAAATATACCTGAGTCAGTGCCATTGCCAGGTGAAGAGCAATTCGGACAACCATTTCCCTATTATTTTGCCGCAGACGAAGGTTTTCCTCTATCAATCAATATAATGAGACCTTACAATGGTAGAGCTTTGAACAATAATCGTCGAATATTTAATTATCGGCTATCACGTGGACGAAAAATAGTCGAGTGCGCCTTCGGCATGCTTGTATCCAAATTTCGAGTATTCGAAACGCCAATCTCATGTTCCGTTCAGAAAGTTGATAAAATCGTTAAGGCTGCTTGTGTTTTACACAATTTCATAAAAAACCATGATAATATTATTTTAAATCCGACTGATGATGCAACAAACATTACCAATATCCTCATAATAATAAACCAAGGAAGACCAAATAACAATTCAACAGAATCTAGAGAATACCTATGTAATTATTTTCAGAAACCATACGGCTTGGTACCATGGCAAAATAAATATACAGTATAATATTTGTACAATAAAAAAATTAGTTGATACCTACTTGTTTCATTGAATTTTTCGCCGATGTTTGCCCATATGAGCTCTGTTGCTCTTCTATTGCTGTACTCAGAGAGTTTGTAATTATATAAGGGAGGATTTTTCTCCACCTCACTGATAAATTCGATATTAAAATCCACATTGTCGTAACCCTTTATTTTTCGCATAAAAATAACATTTATCTTCCGAAATGGTTTGTATATTAACACATATTTATATATATATATATATATATATGAGCAGTAGTCATTGCCATTGCCAACGAATAGTTGGGCAAAAAAGACAATTGATTGTTAATTGGGAAATTGGCAATCTTTTTAGGCTTTAGTTAACTCTTTTGACGGTAATCTCTAGCTTTCGGCAATTCTCTATGGAGCCTTCATCAGGAGCTGAAAACACAATAATTATGATGCTAGCAACCAATAAGGGAAAGATTTAAATTGTCAAACAACTTACTCGTCGTTGAGGTTGCACCCAAATCGTGTTTCAAAACGAATGCGGGGATGAGAGCACTTGTTACAAAATATAAAACCAACCGGACGGACACATTGGGCTTATTGATAACGACGGATACCATCGTTAGGTGTTAACACTATAAATCAATACACCCGAACATATTAAAAATGAACGAGGAGCGATTTTGGCGACAAAAACCGGAACATCCGCTTCACGTGGAGAAGGTGGACGGAACGGAAAGATAATGCGTCGACAGATGACATGTGATTGACACGACGGAATGTGTAACTGTAAACATAATTGTCAAATTTGGGTATGATGTATACGAGGGACGGTCGGGAAAACCTCATCCTAATTACAAAATTTGATTTGGAAAAAAGTGTACTTCATAAGAGTGTACGAATGTGAGATAGTGATACACGCTTGTAAAGATGGGTTGTGTGAATTTATATATATATATATATATATATAAAGTAAAATGATCATGCGGAGACAGGTATATAACAAAAAGTAGGAAAATAATGGGCTTTTGCCGCAAAAAGGAGGAAAGTGGATTCGAGCAGAAAATAGGATAGGTAACCCGACTTTCCTCCTTTTGCGGATTTTTCCTACTTCTTGTTATATATATATATATATATATATATATATATATATATATATATATATATATATATGTATATATATATATTAACAAAAAGTAACAATTAGAAATTCTCAAAAACTACTCGACAAATCTACTTTGTCTTCCATTTCAAATTGTTAATTTACCTACCTAGTTGTGATGAATACTGAACAATGACTTGATGACAATCCGAAAGTGGTCCTCGAATTAGGTAGATACAAATTTATTGTAACTGAGCGAGAATGAGTGGGTTGATATGAGTGAAAGGCAGTACGTGCCTGGCTTAAAGTGCATTTACACCGACAATAAAGATTGCTCAATTGGGAGCAATAGTGATCCATTGTGCGTGAACAAAATATCAAGCAATTTACGGCAACGGCAACAAGCACCAATTTGCCAAAAATGTTCTGTAACTACAATATTGAGCGATACCGAGCAACTTCAAGGAATTAGCCAATACATTACCTCGACCAATTTGGTTGAGAACCCATCGTCTGCTATGGATAAAGTGTCTCTTGCAGCGGCAGCTTGTAGCGCTTTTATTATATTGAGTCGAAAGCAACAAAAAGGATTCCATGCCAATCTGCTTATTTGAAATTTTTCCATAAAAATAGAATACTCACCTCTGATTGTGTTTCCGTTTCTAGTTTTGAATCAGCTTCATCTACGCCTTTTAAAACAATCAAACTTTTAAAAGCGAACCAATTGCTATATTGAAAAGCGTACTGCCGCTTTTTTAGTTCGTCTCTAATTTCTTTACTTGATTGTTGAAGTATGTGCGTAAATTTTTACATATATATATATATATATATATATATATATATATATATATATATATGTATATATATATATTAACAAAAAGTAACAATTAGAAATTCTCAAAAACTACTCGACAAATCTACTTTGTCTTCCATTTCAAATTGTTAATTTACCTACCTAGTTGTGATGAATACTGAACATTGACTTGATGACAATCCGAAAGTGGTCCTCGAATTAGGTAGATACAAATTTATTGTAACTGAGCGAGAATGAGTGGGTTGATATGAGTGAAAGGCAGTACGTGCCTGGCTTAAAGTGCATTTACACCGACAATAAAGATTGCTCAATTGGGAGCAATAGTGATCCATTGTGCGTGAACAAAATATCAAGCAATTTACGGCAACGGCAACAAGCACCAATTTGCCAAAAATGTTCTGTAACTACAATATTGAGCGATACCGAGCAACTTCAAGGAATTAGCCAATACATTACCTCGACCAATTTGGTTGAGAACCCATCGTCTGCTATGGATAAAGTGTCTCTTGCAGCGGCAGCTTGTAGCGCTTTTATTATATTGAGTCGAAAGCAACAAAAAGGATTCCATGCCAATCTGCTTATTTGAAATTTTTCCATAAAAATAGAATACTCACCTCTGATTGTGTTTCCGTTTCTAGTTTTGAATCAGCTTCATCTACGCCTTTTAAAACAATCAAACTTTTAAAAGCGAACCAATTGCTATATTGAAAAGCGTACTGCCGCTTTTTTAGTTCGTCTCTAATTTCTTTACTTGATTGTTGAAGTATGTGCGTAAATTTTTACATATAATGTATATATATATATATATGTATATGTATATATATATATATTAACAAAAAGTAACAATTAGAAATTCTCAAAAACTACTCGACAAATCTACTTTGTCTTCCATTTCAAATTGTTAATTTACCTACCTAGTTGTGATGAATACTGAACAATGACTTGATGACAATCCGAAAGTGGTCCTCGAATTAGGTAGATACAAATTTATTGTAACTGAGCGAGAATGAGTGGGTTGATATGAGTGAAAGGCAGTACGTGCCTGGCTTAAAGTGCATTTACACCGACAATAAAGATTGCTCAATTGGGAGCAATAGTGATCCATTGTGCGTGAACAAAATATCAAGCAATTTACGGCAACGGCAACAAGCACCAATTTGCCAAAAATGTTCTGCAACTACAATATTGAGCGATACCGAGCAACTTCAAGGAATTAGCCAATACATTACCTCGACCAATTTGGTTGAGAACCCATCGTCTGCTATGGATAAAGTGTCTCTTGCAGCGGCAGCTTGTAGCGCTTTTATTATATTGAGTCGAAAGCAACAAAAAGGATTCCATGCCAATCTGCTTATTTGAAATTTTTCCATAAAAATAGAATACTCACCTCTGATTGTGTTTCCGTTTCTAGTTTTGAATCAGCTTCATCTGCGCCTTTTAAAACAATCAAACTTTTAAAAGCGAACCAATTGCTATATTGAAAAGCGTACTGCCGCTTTTTTAGTTCGTCTCTAATTTCTTTACTTGATTGTTGAAGTATGTGCGTAAATTTTTAAATTTATTCACTGCGTCGGCATGAGATATTTCGAACTGCAGGAATATAGAGAAGACCATTCACTTTTTTTAAGCAAGCGATCTTTAAAATCAGGCTGCATCAATAAAGTTAATAATCATTCCATTTTTCCACAAAGACGATGACGCCATTTTGTTTAAAATCAACTATGTGCAGTCACTCACAACACAATTCCCAACAGACAGAACGCTGGCGCCGCTATATTCTGCCCACGCTCTCGCTCTCCCCGCGGAAATTGACTTAAATTTCCATGTCCAGTGGATATTCGGTAATTAGTGTCGGCGACATTCAGCAATATAGAATATGTGGAGCAATTAACAGACAATATTGCCGAAAAAAATTCCGCATTTTATTGAAATTGTTACAGATTGCTCCATTAGTTACTCTACATTGATCCCTACAATGTTGCCGAGCAATAATTGCTCAAAAAATTGCCCGTATAAGCGCACCTTTACCGGCTTATCATTAGCAACTTAATGTGGAAAAGCTTCGTAATTCCGAGGAATAACTTCAGCGTGTTTTTTATTACCGCTTGAGGATGTTGCCTCAGAAATACAGTTGATGTAGATAGCTTTGAAACAGAAGGTCATGACAGTATAAGTGTGGGGTTACTGTAGTTTTTTCAAGTTAAGTTTGGAGGAAGTAATTGTCATGTGACATCTGAAGAATAATGGTTCTAGCGATAAGGCTTAGAAACTTGAATTGCTTAAAAGGTAGCACTTGTTAATTGAGTAAGTGCATCAGAGGGGAAATTTTTCATACTTATAAGAGACTGCCAGTATTGACTTTACATCTAGATGGTAACACCTTCCCAGGTGGATTATTATCGTATAAAAAACCTATAAATTATGGTTTACAATTTTCCCACTGTTAGCTATAAACTGTTTTCTCTGCCTTAGGTAGATGATTATCAAAAAAGCAAAGTTTAGTATGAGAAATTTAAGATTCAGGATCGAGCGAGAATATTTTGAGACTTGTGCATGATAGATAGGAACTACTTTTGTCGACCTCTGTTATGAGGGTGATTTCCTTCTAACATTCCAGACATACCGATTTGCGAGATAATTTTGAATATTTATGTGAAACCAAAAATTGAAATGTCCAATATGATTTTATGGTAGTCATTCAAAGTTTCAGTTCCCAATATATTCCTTTGCGTGCCATCACTGTGATATATTATAAGTGGATACCAATTACCTAAAGGTTTCTTATTTGGAGAGAAATAAAGGCAGACACCTGAAGGTTCTTCCACGTTCCACACAGTATCCAGATACAAGATTTTATTCACAAGTCAGATATTTATGTCCCATAAGAGTGCAAGTGGTAATATTTATCTTCTTATATAAAATCCACTTTCTAAGAGTGGTTCTTGTTTGGTAGAAAAAAGTAGCAATAGTTGTTTGATACTATGGCGTACAGAAAAAAGTCAAGTAATAGTACGACCACATATAGAGGGCAAATAAGATTTATAGAGTGTCAGCTTTCTTGTAGTAGCAATTTTAATATAGAATTCAAATGCAGTGAATGTTAACATAGTGAACTTACCAATCAAGGTGAATATGAATAACTACACAAATTCAGCAGAGGCAATACACATATGTTACGTCCATCTGATTCGATTAGCGTAGTGTACTTTCTCACAATTTTTTACTAAAATACATTTGATTTATTTCTAATATCACCTTGATCAAAAAGTTCCCGGAATGGTCGCCGTGTGACGCTCGTAGCACTCGGCTGTCAATTCTGTTTGTCTTATTGTGGTGCTTTCACTGATATTCTTCCCGAATTTTGGCGTCATTTCATTATCAGTTGTCAAAGCTACGTCGAGTTGAGTACATGTGCCTTTGAGCGTGTTCACGATTTATTAAGATTTTGAAAATGGATCTGAATGAACAACAACGCGTTTGTATTAAATGTTGTGTTAAAAACAATACGTACGGTACGCAAACCTTGGAAAATCTACATCGAAAATAGAAGAAAACATAGAAAACAAAGAAAATGTAGGCCACCAACTTCAAATTAACTATCAGAGAGATAAAAGAATACTTGAGCATTGCTTATGGACCCGTTCAAAGCTTTTTGTTCAACGATTTGTGTCTCCGTCGTGTTGCAGCCAAGTTGGTGCCAAACAAATGACCGTGTTGATATCTCCAAAGACATAAATAATTCCAATGGCTGATTTTGACCCAACATTTGTCAAACGCATCATTACTAGAGACGAGACGTGGATTTATAAGTGCGACACGCAGTCAAGCCATCAGGCGAATGAATGACGCGCGCCGGATGAGCCGAGACCGAATAAACCGCGTGGTTCCCAGTCGAAAAAGAAGGTGATGCTCACGGTTTTCATGGATTAGTACGGCCTGGTGTATAGTGAATTCTTGCCAGGATATCAGACTGTCAACAAGGAGTAGGTACTATTTGGGTATTTTGAGATGTTTGCACGAATCAATCCGTCAAAAATGCAAGCATTTGTGGGCAAACAACTCGTGGATCTTTCACCATCGCACAATCATTATCCGTGAGTTTTTTGCCAAAAACAACACGAATATTATTCAACAACCACCCAATTCACCTGATTTGGCTCCTGACTTCTTCTTGTTCAATCGAATCAAACAGCCACTGAAAGGAGCCCGTTTCAGCAGCCGAGAGGAGATAATGAAAACATCGAAGATGGCCCTAATAGAGATACTTAACATCGAGTTTAAAAAATGTTTCGAGGATTGTATCAAGCTTTGGCATAAGTGCATTGCAGTCAATGGGGACTACTTTCAAGGGGACAGTATCGATTTTTAACAATAAGCTTGTATTGTTTATTTTTTTAATAAGTTTCGGGAACTTTTTGATCAAGGTGGCATCTCAAACTTGTTTTTAATTTTTTTTATTCTATTAAATCGTTCCACTTTTGAATGAACCTTGTTCCTTCATTATTTTCCTTCAAGAAAATCGTCAGAGCATGTTCTTCAAAAATATCACATACAATGATTGGGCGATAAGGGAGTACAAGAATTTCTGGAGTACTGTCACATGTCTTTCTTCGAAAAGCTCTTACCGGACTGCCAGTCTCCTTTTTATAAGATCTTTCATGCTTATGCTTTCGTTAATGTCTCGCTGAATCAACTGACTAAAATGCATAATTTCTTTAAAACACCGTTTCAAATCAGCATCTCTACGAATTGTCATTTTTTGACAGTATTGCACTCTAGTACTTGTATTTGCTTCTTACTGAGGCCCTACTTCATAAGAAGTATGGTATAATAATTACAAGTCAATTTACTTGTAACTTGTACCAATACGAGATATTGTGTTCCACACACGGTATACTAGTACTACTTCATATTATACAAGTTACAAAAATAATATTCGCAAGATGATAGTACAAGTGATTCTTTCTATTTGAAATGTGCTGATTTTTTGGTAGTAATAACTTTAGTTTAGAATTCGAATTCAACGGATGGTAACATATGGGATTTAAAATACCAGCCAAGGTCAACTACATAAAATATGGCTTACTCTGCACGATTGTTTCTAGATAAAATGTGTTTTGATGTCATCAATCTTTCGGATAGACCTAGTGATTATTCAGATATACGCCCTATGAAGTATTTTGCGAATGGGTCGCTATTTCTAAGTATGACTGTCTTGTGAGCCAAATCATGATGCCGCGACACGTTAATCCAACCAGACAAACTCGCCACACTCCCATTACATATTTTAACTCTTAGTAATTTCGTTGAGAACTGGCCGGCAGGTTTGTCCTAGTTTTTCTCAGCTTAGTGAGCATGAAGAGTTCAAAAATCGGATCTGTCAAATATCTCTAACATATTTTTAGCAGATGCAGCACCTCGGTATTTAAGCTTAGTATAAAAGCACATTTGTCACAAAACGGTCCCAGCTCTGATAATAACCAAAATGGGACATGTTTTACCACCTGGCCTCAAGTTCGTTGCGGGCAGTCTCAAACCTTTCTTGCGGAAAGTGTGTTTCTCATATTCCTTGAAAGAACTTCCCACTTAAGCTCTCTGTAGTAACAACTTTCTCTCCTGAAACGGCATCTTCTTTAATGTTAGATGAGAATTGCCTCCTCCTATAAACCGAAACATCATCTACGAGCGGCTAACGTGCATCACGTGACGCCGCTCGTGTAGATCTGACACAGCGTATCGTCGCGACGGTTGATGCTAATTATTATTCTCTTATAAGAAATATATAATGAGGATTGAAATGTCCAGTTCGTATGACCCACATTCCGAGGTCCGACCGTTGTTGCCTTGCTTGCGGGCCTCAGTTGGCGTGTCGCACGGTTTCCTATTGACTGCAAGATATACACGTACGGAAAATATATTCCCGGCGCGAAGCGGAACGCCCAAATACGATATACACTTTTTGATGTACTGGGTACAAACTGAGGACCACTTTTTTTTTAATGATTAGACGATTGGGAATACGATACATAGGGTCTGACTTTGTCGTGGTCCTCCCTCTGTATGCACATTTTTCATGGAGAGTCCTCACTGTGTATGGTAGGCGGAAAAAAAATATATATATATACAGTATTCATAGTTAATTGCCTTAACTGTTAGGAGAAGATATCCTTTAATTTCTTTGGGTAGAAGGCAAAGTATTGCAAAAGTACACTCTTATAACTTAAACTCTCAAGCTTTCGAAGATCTATGTCTTCATCGTCTGGAGTAAGTCGGCGAGATTGTTGCTGAAATTGTTTTTAAAGTCGGCCGACACGTGTTGGATAATGTGGAGATTATCAGTGGAAAAAAAGATGAAATCTCGGGGGAATTTTCAATAGTTTTAAAATCTCCAAATTTCTTCCAAAATCAATCAACGCTTATTTAAAAAAAACCTTGCTATTTGCCATTTAATAATAAAACAATTCCTCACTCACTCCAGACGATGAAGACATATATCTTCGAAAGCTTGAGAGTTTAAGTTATAAGAATGTACTTTTACAATACTTTGCCTTCTACCGAAAGAAATTAAAGGATATATATATATATATATATATACATGGTTTTATATTTATAACAAGTGCTCTCATCCACGCTTTCGTTTTGAAACACCATTTGGCTGCAACCTCAGCGACGAGTATGTTGTCTGATAATTTAAACCCTTCCCATATTGGTTGCTAGCTTCATATTTGTGTTTTCAGCTCCTGAAGATGGCCCCAAAGAGAAGCCGAAAGCTCGAGATTGCCGCTAAAAGAGTTTATGAAAGCCTAAAACAATTTGCCAATTTCCCCATTAACAATTGATTGTATTTCTTGCCCAACTGGTCGTTGGCAACGCTAATGACTACTGCTCGCATTATATATATATATATAACAAGTAATTGTATTGTGTACCCAACTATATATATATATATATATATATATATATATATATATATATATATAGGGTGACTTCGAAGTTGAGTCATTTATTTTAACAGTGAGTAGATCTGATCAAAAGAAATGTTTTTTTCCTTTACCATTTTTCTGGTAAAATTAAAGTAACAAAGTTATAGCCCTTTGGAAGTTTGAGTACCGCCCTGTCTCAATGTGCTCGTGTTTGGCGACAACGGATATAATCCGTCGTATCGGTTCATCGCATCGGAAACAAAAAGCGAAAGAATTTGGAACTAATTATTTCATTCATTTGTATACAGTCAGTGTCAGTGAATAGTTGTATCTGTTGCGTGGCTCAAACGAAATAAAAAATGGCACATGTTTATGCGGATCGGTTTCCCAATCGAGTGCAACCAACCCCTCGTGCCTTTGTTAATGTAGTACAACGGGCTCGTGAATCAGGTGACTTAAGACCTCACAGGGGACCTCACGATCAAATACAGGTCCGCACTGAAATACTTGTCGGGAGGATACTTTATAAAACAAGGTAAACATTTTTTTTTAATTTTTTTTTTATTTTTACACACATATTTTGGTTTATATTCCTTCTACAATCATTATCTGAAAATTAATGACTCAACTTCAAAGTCACCCTGTATAGGTGTATATAAGTTATGACGCAGAAGAAGATGCACGTGGAAGAAGAAAATGCTGAGGAAAGCATAAAGCCCGAAGTAATAAATAGAGATTTTTCATCCTTTCCCCAGATTCCTCGTTTGTTCTTCGTATTGTACATTTTATTCATTGTAAAATATTTCCAGTTATATTTGTAGTCAGTCTTGTAAAGTTAAAATAAATTTTTTTTAAAACCCGAACGACCATTTCGGCAACATATCTTATATATTTTTCCACACTCCGATTCTACGGAAACTCCTTCCCTTCATGAACAATGGTTATCCAAGGTACTTGATTAACAGAATTCTGTTCAGCTTTCCGTCCAGTATTATACCAAATCAAAACAACAATAACAATAATTCCACCCTCTCCAACAACAATATAAATAATTCTCAAAACAATAGCAATACCAATATACACCATCAAATCCCGTATTTAGTTTTGTAGTATTGTCATACATTCAAGATTTAACTCCGAAATTGGCCAGACTATGTAGCACGTTAAATTGTCGTATTGCCTGTAAATCCGTCCTTACAATCAACAAATAATGTATTTTCCAAAATGAGTTCCGATGCTTAGCTCAACCAATACTGTCCACTCCATTAATTATAATGGTTGCAATTTGATATATATGGGTCAAACCTCCAAATCACTAAAGGGCAGAATAACATCCCACAGGCGTGACGCCATATTTCATCCAGAAAGATGTGCTTTGGCATCACATGTTAAAACTACAGGACACTAGGTTTGCTATAACAGCATAAAGATCCTTGACATAGAAGAACATCTTTCCGAACGTTTTTTCTTAGAAGTGTCACACATTTTCATGACAGACAGTTGTATGAACAAAAAGGCCGATGTCAAGCAACTGTCATATACTCATATTTGCTAAATTGCGAAAAATTTGAACGATCACATATATCTCCCTATATTGATTTATCACAATAACAAGTATAACAATTCAATAGAAAAATTCAACAAGTTTTCTAAAAAAATAATTTGTTTCCCCCCTTCTCACCATGACAGGTCTGAAATTTCTCTATCACGTTTTGCACTTAAACTAACGCTCCTTTTAAGAAGGTATTGCACACTTTCTGCCCTAGGTTGGTAACAGACTAAACAAAGATAATGGATCCCCACCACAAGTACCTGCAAATAGTACCAACATCACACATAAATCATAACCTCTTGACCACACCAATAATTCTAGGTTAGCTCAAGATGTGAATCTGTGAAGTTTTTAAGGAATTTTAATCAATCAAGAATGTTTTTCCCATACATATTTTCTCATTAATACATAATTATGCTCTCCACCGTTGTTAAAAAAGTATCCGCGTAAATCCAGTTTTTTATCATCTAGCCATGTGCTCCCAAATACAATTTATAATATTAGTAAGGATAGTGAATTATTCGACCAGTTAGCCGAAAGCAATTTCCCACAAAGTTTCTGGAGGGCCAATTTGGAGTCAATCAGCTTGACAGCATTTTTTAAACAATATGCATCCTTGGTGGTCATAATTTAATTCTCGTTCGTACGCCCTTAGAACAGCCAAAGAGTGATAAAAACGACAAGGAGAAAGGAGGGCGGTGGCTGACGAGCATTTGAACGCTTCACTAACCGCGCTTCATTTTATGGACAAAGTTTTTGCCTTCTTTCGACGAATTCACTTTTTATCCGGCTCTCTATTTCTATTAACTATTACGACTTTACAGCAGAACGGTATTGTTTGCCTCTCGTTTGACCTATTTAGCACTGCGCTACTGAAAAGTGGATAAAAAGTTTAAACATCGTTTTGTTCCTTGTCATAGACGAGGAAAATCGTTTTGTCAAAAAGCTCAGAACTTATATCGGATTTTGGAGCTGTAATATTATTGATGAAAAATATTTTCATAACATCTACAGCTTTATTCTTGTTCACGACATACTTATTCTCGGAAGGACAGTTCTCCGTGCACAGAACGTTAAAGTTTTCCTATTTCTATTTCATTACCAACAACCTACCATACAGCACAATATTTTTAAAAAATGTTGTTGCAATAATAATAATAATAATAATAATAATAATAATAATAATAATAATAAAAAGTCCTCACTATCAATTTTTGTGAAAGGCTACCTACATCCGGAATCGGAGGGTTTTCTATGTGCTATTCAGGATAAGGTTATTCGAACTAGAAAGTATGAACGCCATATACTAGGCCTGAATACACACGACGTATGTAGAAAATGCCATACGCCAGGTGAAACAATAGAACACATCACCTCCAGCTGCAACATGTTGGCCAATAGTGCTTACTTATCCTGGCATAACCAAGTAGCCAAAATAATACACTCAAGCTCAAAATTATAATCTCATTCACTGAACCACGCCATATCAGAACCGAATACACCAAGGCTGAAAAGTACCAAAGCCTTGCCATTGAAATCAAAAACATTTGGAAACTATCAGACTTCTGCATCATACCAGTAGTAGTGTCTGTGAAAGGGGCAGTCTCTCTAAATCTCCACTCTCACTTAGAGAAAATCAAAGTTCCAGCGCATTTTATTGCATTGATGCAGAAAGCCGCAATCTTGCAAACATGTCACATAGTTCGCAAGTTCTTCGCAATAGGCTGAGATTAATTCCTCCCCTGTTGTGTACATACCCCGTGTTTAACGGTGAAAGACCAACCAAAAATAATAATAATATTGATAATAGTAATAATAATAATAATAATAATAATAATAATAATAATAATAATAATAACACACTCCAGAAAATAATAAAGTTGTAAACAATGAGGATTTTCGAATCATGTGGGATGTTCCCATCATCACTGATAGAACCATACCTGCGAACCGCCCGGACATAGTGTATCTTGATAAAAGAACAAAAACCTGCTTACTAGTAGATGTAGCGGTTCCTAACGATTCGAACGTAATGCTGAAGGAAGCAGAAAAGTTAAGCAAGTATAAAGACCTGGAAATAGAGGTAAGCAGAATGTGGAACGTTAAGACCCGAACAGTTCCAGTCATTGTAGGAGCCCTAGGGACCCTTAGAAAGGGGTTACAGACCAACCTCTCACAACTACCAGGAAAACCATCTGTTGCTGAAGTGCAGAAAATAGCACTACTGGGCACTGCTCACATTATCCGCAAGGTATTAGGGTGAATCGCTTTGATCTCGGGTAGAGATCTGGATTCGCTTAAGACTGTCACAATAGGACAAGAGGAAAACACTAAAATAATAATAATAATGATAATTTATTCATCCTGTGGATCACAAAGTGATATACGATAAGTCAATTGAATATTAGTATAAACAGAATTGCATACATACATACATGAATAACATTCAAAACATCAAATAAAAACACGAAGTGTATTAACATGAAAACGAATTAAAATAACAATAAATTAACAAATTAAAATTGAACAATACATTACAACAAAAAGGCTATCACACATTAAAAACTCTTCTATAGAGCAGAAAGCTGTATCAAGTAAAATTTGCCTGATACTTTTTTTAAATAATACGAGTATCAGTGGTAGTGATTTAAAGTCAATGGGTAGTCTGTTGAAGAGTTTTATTGCCATGTATTTTCGAATCTCGTTCGTTCTAGACAACCTATGCGCCGGCACCTCCAACACTTCTCTGTTTCTGGTATTATAAATTCCAGAATTTATAGAACTAAAATTGTCCAGGTGTGTTTTGTCGTAAATGAATATATTTAATATGTAGGTATACTGAAGGCAGCGTTGATATCTTCAAAGCTGTGAATAGGTCCCTGCAACCAAAGCGCCTTCCCACCTTGCAATAGTTCTAGTAGCTCTTTTTGTAGTATAAAAAACCTTGCACTTGAAGGATGCTCCCCACGCTTTTAGTCCATAAGTTGGAGTAGAATGGATATGTGCATGGTAAAACATTAACAATATTCACTTATCAACGATAAATCTCAGCTGGTACATGCAACAGCAAAGAGGGGTAAACCTTTCGGCTTGTTCCATGGATCTACCGCTTGATTTTATAAGGAGACTACGATCCATGTGCATATTAGAGTAGTTGAATCTCCGGAACACTGTCTTTTTGTGGTTTAAGACCAAGCTGTTATTAATGAACCATTGCTCTGCACCAGCTAAGCTTGTGTTGGCATTTCTTACCACTGACTCCAGATTTTTTCCATTAACAAGTAAGCAGGTACGAGTCAGCTCACGTTACCGAGGATTTGGAGGGAAAGTCATTGACTTATATTATATATCGGAGGGGACCAAGTATGGAGCCCTGTGGAACACCTGTATGATATAGGTGCTGGTCAGACTGTGCAGTCAGTACGTCAAAATAATGTTTTCTGTTGCTTAGATAACTGTGGAACCAGTCAAATGACATACCTGTGATTCCATATCTATCCAATTTATCCAAAAGTATTACATGGTCAACTAGGTCAAAAGTTTTACTCAATTTAAGAAATATTCTTACACACTTTTCGGCATTGTCCATTTTCAAATACAGTTCATCAAGAAAATGAAGCTCAGCGCTTTTGGTTGAGAAACGTTTTCTAGATCCAAACTATCTTCTGTTGAATAATTTGAAACTGTCAAAAAATTGACAATTTGCAAGGACACATATTTCTCAAATACTCGCAAAGGGACTAATTAGTTATCACCCGACTTGAACAAGGGCTTGATTTTGGCAACTTTAAATTTATCTGGAAATGTCCCGTCCTCCATGGAACAATTAATTAAAAATGCTAGAGGTTGGCTAAGGAAACTAGATGGGCTAGTAGAGTTGGAGTTTTTAAAGTTATTTATTATTGATATTATGTCACGGCTTACAGCGGGTTGAAAACAGAAAGAGTGACTGTTTCTTTCTATATTATTTCCATTATTTCCTGTACCATTACGTTCATATGAGCCTGGAATATTATTAAAATCCTGCATACATTGTTTGGCAATCTCTTTTGTTTCTGTTATTATTTTATTTTCTATATTTCAGTTGACGATTTAGTGCTTAGGTGTGTTTCTGTTTTCATTTATTAGATTCCAAGCACTGTTTGTTTTATTTTTTGCATTTAGTATCATTTTTTTGTAATATAGTCGCTTAGCTATCCTTAAAACTCTGGCATATACCATTTTATATTTTTTATAGAAATCGATAAGAAATACCTACATCTCCCATCTTAGACAAATCATACAGATAGTGTTATCTCTTGATATTACGAAACCTTTTGTAATCCATCGTTTTCTGGTTCTTGTTTTTACAGTTTTGGTTATATCTGGAAATGCTATGTCAACGTAATATTGAAACGTTTGCAGGAATAAATCAATCTTCTCATTAATATCCCCAGCGGAATGATAAATATGGTCCCAGGTTTCTTGACCTAGGAGAGCTAAAAAATTGTTGACGTTGGATTTATTATACAGGTCTTGGTAATGGTAGGAAATCTGAGGTGGCTGTTCATCTTTTTGGTAGTATAGAGTTAATAATTGAGCAAAATTTATCACTAATATCATTGTTTGCTAGAGCAGTATCACACTTTACATCCACCCCTACACAAATATTGTCTATGCAATTAGATCCTCGCGTAGGTTGTTTGATAACCGGCTTCAGTGTATATGAGCTTAACACATCCAACAGACAATTTTAATCTAAGGATTTTTTGTTAAAATCTATGTCAAAATCACCTCAAAGGTCAATATCCCATTTTTGACGTTAAGGTTTAATTACATATTTAAAAGTTCTTCGCGTCCTTGCGTTTGAAATTTTTGTATATCTAAAATGATAAATAGTAGATTTATATCGGGGCGTAGGAAGTACTGATTCAATCTGCTTGATCTCGTTTTTTGAAGTAGTTCAGCCGTATCATTTTTGTCAAAAACCGAGAATATCAGAATAATTGATGATACTAGGTAGAAAACTATAATCCATAAATCCCAATACTTATAATTACGATCCAAGCCATTCAGTGACATCTAGCGGTGGGATGGCGAAAACTAGTGAAACTCTTTTTAGAACCCGTCACATCGTGGAAGAATTTGTAAGAATGTGATTCATTCCTACTCCCATAGATGCCACTTTTGCCTCGTTTAAACAAAAACTGAGTGAAATCCATTTCAATCTAATCGATATTGCTTGATGTTAAGGCTGATTTAGGCCGATCGCACACACAGCAACTTGCGATCGCCACCTGCAAGTAGTTCGATACGGCCACTAATAGTTGCTACCGGTGGCCGTGACAAGTATCTTTACGCAGCATCCAGTGGATGCCGTAATTATACATGTTTTATCGAGAATATTTTCAGTTAGCTAGTTCAAGATGGACTTGTTGGTTGTGTTAATAATATTAAGAAGAAAGCGCAGACGGCGGATCTGGCAATTATAGAGATATCGGCGATTTTGGATTCATCCAGTCTTGAGAACTCGCGAAATAAATGGCTACTTTTACAATCTTTTTAAAGACCTTAAACTTCACGAAGACATATTTTTCACGTATTTTAGAATGTCCTTAGGAACTTTCAATGAATCACTGTCGCTGCTTCAAGACCATTCAAAACATCAAGATACACGAATGAGGAAAAATATTACACCTGTAGAAAGATTGGCTATAACATTAAGGTGAGTATGAAGATTGTTACTTTTAAATTATTTATCCTCATCTAAATATTCAATTCAATAAATCTGCTACTTTCTTAACAACTTATTATATTTAATTAATTATATAGAAATATGAACTACTTTCCATTAATTGCCATAAAACATATCTTCAATAACAGAAGTATCAGAAAGTGAATGAGATGTAGAAAGTGTAGGAGATGGAGTCGGGGTTGGAATCGTTGCATTGATTTCATGTGAAGGACCAGCTGCAAAATAATCTCTCTCAGTGTTGTACTCACGTAAATGTCCAGAAACAGACACTGATTCTAAATTGGTATATTCACATGGAAATGCCTGAGATGGGATAGGTTGTGGAGTCTGTGTGTAATACCCATATTGTTGAGCCTGATTCTGATAACGATTTTGTTGGTTTTTATATTTTTTCACAACGAATGACATGTCTGTCTTTAGATCCAATTTGTGATCTTCGGAAATTCTTTTAAGATCTGGCAAAAGAGATAATAAAAAGCTGCGATCGGCATCAATATCATCTTGTTGACACTTTTCAATGATATTCTTTAGTATTTCAAGTTCTGTCTTCTCTACGTCTAATGTTCGTTTAGAGCCTTTCCTACTGCTTGCTTGTGTAGGAGCTTCAACTGTCGATGGCAGATTTTGTTCATGCTCAGTGTTTTGAGTTTCAGGCCTCGTTTCCGCTAGTGTAGATAAGAATGATAGTTGTTGGAGAAAAACATATTTTTTTCTACTAGATGTTCAGAACCGCTCTTGTTGTTCTTTTGCTTATTTCGCTCTCTGTTATAGCTGCCTCGAAGGCTTTTCCACTTACGTTGTAGTTGGCTAGCTAAAAGCAACATCAATGAATCGAAATTTATAGTGCATGTCAATAATTCACATACCAATAAAATTTTAGATATACTTCAACTGGTTGCACATTTGGTGACTTTGAATTTGTGTTGCTGCGGTTCATCAACAGCAAGAATGATTGTGAAAGAAACATGCGAAATAATTTGGAATCAATTAAAAGATGTCTGCATACCAGAACCAACAACAGAATCATGGAAAAATATAGCGAGGAGATTTGAAGAGTTTACCAACTTTCCTAACTGTTTGGGCGCGATAGATGGAAAGCATATTAGAATAATTCAGCCTCTAGAAAGTGGATCCTGATACTATAATTACAAGCATTTCTTTTCCCTGGTCCTTCTCGCTGTTTGCGATGTAAATTATTTGTTTACCTTTGTAGATGTAGGTTCAGACTCAACTGTATATAAAGAAAGCCTACTTTTTAATAAAATGCGAGCAGGAACACTTAATATTCCTTCTCCTAGAAAAATCTCTGGAAACTTGTATTATTGCAACTATTCATGTGTTGGTGACGAAGCATTAAGACCATATTCTGGGAAACCTTTGGATTTTGGAAAAAGGATCTTCAATTATAAATTGTCTCGTGCTAGACGCTGATTCGAATGTAGTTTTGGGATAAACAAATAAGTGGAGGATCTTGCATTGCCCCCTAAACGTTTCCATATCTTTTGCCGAAAATATCGTAAAAGCGTGTTGTATATTACACAATTTTGTTCGTCAAAGAGATGGCTACAGTTTTCAGGATTTACTTTTTACAGGGTGACTTCGAAGTTGAGTCATTTATTTTAACAATGAGTAGATCTGATCAAAAGAAATGTTTTTTTCCTTTAACATTTTTGTGGTAAAATTAAAGTAACAAAGCTATAGCCCTTTAGAAGTTTGAGTACCGCCCTGTCTCAATAATAATATTATATGCTCGTGTTTGGCAACAACGGATATAATCCTTATCTGTTCATCGCATCGGAAACAAAAAAGCGAAAGAATTTGAAACGCTTATCACGATGTTTTATTCATTTATTTTATTCAGTTGTACTCAGTCAATGTATGTGCAACCAACCCCTCGTGCCTTTGTTAATGTAGGCTCGTGAATCAGGTGACTTGAGACCTCATTAAGACCTCACAGGGGAGGGCATGCCGGTGCTCCAAGACCGCACGATCAAATACAGGTCCGTACTGAAATACTTGGCGGGAGGGTACTTTATAAAACAAGGTTACATTTTTTTTTATTTTTACACACATATTTTGGTTCATCTTCCTTCTACAATCATTATCTGAAAATTAATGACTCAACTTAATTTAAAGGATTATTTTTTTACTTGGCAAGAAAAACTAGTATAATGTAATATTAACGTTATAAGTCCGTATAAAATAATAAAATGTTTATCTTACCTGCATTATTTTTTTCTTTTGTTTCCTTTTTATCAAAGTCTGGAACAAATTTTAGACACATTTCTTACCAAGCCTTTGTCTTTTCTCATATCCCGAATAGCAGGGCGATTTTCAATCTCGGATATAAATAGATCGACAACAAAATTGTTTGTCGCCATATTCGCAGTCATGCTAAACAATGGAGGGAAGTACCGAATTGGGCCGGTTTTTGAATTTTTTGAATTTAGACGTTGTATGAACTAGAATATTGAAATAGGCATTGTTGCGTAAGGAAACTTGGCAAAGTGAACATCTCTTCTCCAAAGCAATAAACAGATAAAGTGTTAAGAAATAACTCATCAGGTTGAATGTTTGGCAACAAGTTCACAAAGTGATTGTTGATAGCATCTGCGTCTTCAATGCCCTGAGATATCTGATTAGTGGATTTCTGATGTATATTCCATTTAGCGAAGTCTTTCCATAGTTGCTTGGGATTATTCCTGTTCTTATTTAGTTGATATTTTATATAAGCTGTTTTTTAATTCCTTAAAGCCACACCTGAGTAATTTCTAAGATCTTTATGAAACAAACAATCTGTTTCAGATCTAGTTCTTTTAAATGTATTGTAAGCTTTTCATTTTAAATTTATTATTCATTCTATTGTATATGTGACGTACGGCCTATAGAACTTATGAGGTGTAATTCTTTTCATCGGAGCATGTATGTGATACAGCAAGGTAATGTTCTCAGTAAGATAGAGGACTTTATCATCAAGACTTTATAGATTATTTATATCATGCCAGTTCACAGCAGTTGCATCCCTAGCAAATTCATCATAATTAAAGTGGGAAAAGTCACGACAATAAAATGTTTTAGGAGGGTATTCTGGAATTTCAATCTTCAATTCACAGAAGCATAACCTGTGATCAGTTATGTCTCCCATGCCTATAGTGCCACTCTTGCGCACATGCAATGTATTTGATACAAAAATTACAACAATTATTGTAGCTGAATTCTTGCTAATTCTTGTGGGTTCGTTAATAACCTGAACGAAATTGAATAATGCCATGGTTTGAAATTTTTTTTTATTGGGATTGGAAGACTTATCGGTGAGGTTAATATTCACATCGCCCATCAGTATAACTTCAGCATGGATCATGCATATAGATGCAAGGTTATTCTCAAGGCTAGAAAGTAGACTTAATGCAATAGTTTTAGCGATAACCACAGTTGTTCAATGCCATTCGAAGAAATGTTGTTACAATCTATGACTATAAATTTTATGTTGGTCTGGATCTAAAAACATATTCCACCTCCTCTTTCTTCTCTGTCATTTCTAATCAGCTGGTAATTTGGCAGAGTAATTAAATCCGAAGGAAAATCATGTGTAAGACAAGTCTCTGTTATTGCTATAATATGAAGGTTGTGCTCTAGCATAACGTCTGAAAATATATCAACGCTTGGAATAAGTGATCTAATATTCACTGTGCTACGTTTAGTGTGCTACAATTTTTCGTGACGCCTTCACTGTAAGCAATGATTGGACTCTTCGATGAATTTTCCGACTTGTCCTTTGATTGCTATATAGAGTAATTTATGTTGCGTCTTGCTGTTTCAAGCTTCTTCCTCATTACTGTGCAATTTAGTTTGTCAAAAGCTTCACGATATATTTTTTTGTTTGCATGACTTGTATACTAAGTGACATATAAATCCGAACACCCAGTTTAAATGGTTTTATTTTAATAAAATTTTGTATAAGTACTTAATGAAGCATAATAAGTAAATGATAAAAATTTCAAAATGATTGCACTGCTTTAAAGCCCTTTGACCTTTAATAATGTGTGGATGCACCCTGATGTGCTACGCATTCTCCAACGCGCCTGGGCATGCTTCTAATCAGGTGGTCAATGTCCTCCTGTGGTATCTCATTCCAGGCAACCACCAACTCCTCTCGAAGTGCTTCTAGAGTCTGAGGAGGATGTTGCAAATTGAGCAATCTCCTACCCATCATATCCCACACGTGCTCAATTGGGGATAAGTCGGGAGATCTTGGTGGCCATGGTAACAATGTGACATCATTATGTTGAAAGAAGTCTATTGTGACTCTTGCAATATGTGGTCGGGCATTATCTTGTTGGAAAGTTGGATCTGCCAGGGTGTCAAGATAGGGTAAAAGATGGGGTTCTAGAACTTCGTGGATATAACGCTGCGCGTTCATGTTACCTCTGATGAAGATTAAAGGTGACCTGGAACCATAAGCTATAGCACCCCAAACCATAACTCCAACAGTGTGATGAACATGTCTTTCAACAAAAAACTGTAGATTCCTCCTTTCACCACGTCGCCTTCTAACCCTGGCACGACCATCGTGCATGCCTAAACAAAATCGAGACTCGTCACTAAAGACAATACTGTTCCATTCCTGATCCCAGAGTGACCGTTGTCTGCACCACTCAAGGCGATTACGTCGGTGTTCTCGAGTTAAAGGGAGGACCCAGTGTGGCCGGTATGAAAACAAGCCAAAACTTCTCATTCGTCGGTAAACACTTCGCATGCCAATAGGTCTTCCGTGTTCTGCAAACCATTCATTTGCAATGGACCTGGTAGTGGAGAAACGGTCCCTTAAGGCCAATAATCTTAGGCGGCGATCTTCACGGTCTGTTGTTCTACGGCGGCGTCCAGTGCCCCTTGCTCTTTGCGTACGGCCTTCTCGAAGCCATGCCTGACAACACCTAACCACAGTGTCTACACTTCTTTGCACTCTAATTGCAATTGCCCGAAAAGAAAGTCCAGCTTCCCGAAGTCCCACTATACGGCCCCTATCAAACTCACTAAGTTGACGAAATCGTACAGGTCTCCGTACTCTAGGCATCGTAACCGATCGTAAAGGATGTCAAGAACCAAAATCCGCCAACGTTGATTCTTTACTGCGGCTGAAATATTCATTTTTAGATCGTTAGTGAATTAAAAAAAAGCAGTATAAAAACCGGAATGTCCAACTGATAAGGCTGAAAATTTTTTCACTTGTTATTTACAGTTAGATAAATACATTCACCAACTTTTATTAAAATAAAACCATTTAAACTGGGTGTTCGGATTTATATGTCACCTAGTATACTTCTTTTGGTTTTAAAATAATGCTGTTAGAACTTGTACTTCCCTTTTTCACGACTGAACTATACGACGGTTTCAAAGCTTCTGTTCTGTTGATACAAATATCATGATCGGCGTTTTCTTCTATCTCACCATTGGTTCTGCAAATGATTGTTGCAATTTTTTCATACAGTGAGTAATTCTTTTCGTATAGCTCCTTTATTATTATGTCTTTTGCCAGAATTATCTCATCTTTGGATAGGGTGATTTGTTCTTTTGCTTTTATGATGTCATTTAATAATACCTATTTCTTATTCTCTGTTACATTGTACTGCTTTTCCTTCTTTTTTCTTTTCTTCTTCTCCTTCTGAATGATTTTGATTTTTATTTTTCTTTCTTACACCTTGACTCATATCAAATGCGATACTGTTTTTTCTTCTATAATGTTCTTTTTCTTGCCTTCAGCCTAGTTATATCCTACTGCTTTGTTCGTAGCGCCCTGCGGATACTAACTCGTGCGACTTTCACAATTTCTGACACAAATGTCACAGAATATATGGGTCAAAATGGTTAAAAACCACTCTGCGGCTCCAGAGTACACCACCAACAATTCCACGGACGCAATTCTTTCCGATATCCAAGTGAATGCTACTGCTTTAAAATATCTTCAAGTCTTGTGCGAGATATTCAGGTATTTATAGCGATCTAAATGACTGATGTGATCTATACTATACTTTGAAGTTGAGTCATTAATTTTCAGATGATGATTGTAGAAGGAAGATAAACCAAAATATGTGTGTAAAAATAAAAAAAAAATTTGTTACCTTGTTTTATGAAGTATCCTCCCGACAAGTATTTCAGTGCGAACCTGTATTTGATCGTGAGGTATTGGAGCACAGGCATGCCGTCACCTGATTCACGAGCCCGTTGTACTACATTAACAAAGGCACTAGGGGTTGGTTGCACTCGTTTGGGAACCCGATCCGCATAAACATGTGCCATTTTTTATTTCGTTTGAGCCACGCAACAGACACTACTATTCAGTCACGCGTTACCGACTGACACTGACTGAAAACAACTGAATAAAATTGTACATTGTAGTAAAAACATCGTTTCAAATTCTTTCGCTTTTTTGTTTCCGATGCGATGAACCGATAAGGCGGATTATATCCGTTGTCGCCAAACACGAGCACATAATATTATTATTGAGACAGGGCGGTACTCAAACTTCCAAAGGGCTATAACTTTGTTACTTTAATTTTACCAGAAAAATGGTAAAGGAAAAAAACATTTCTTTTGATCAGATCTACTCACTGTTAAAATAAATGACTCAACTTCGAAGTCACCCTGTATATAATCTGCCCGTCACGAATATATGAAGTCTTTCCTCTGAATAACGGAGTCACGCGCGTATTTATTACCTAATATGGGCTCTGACTTTCTGTAACGGCAAAAAATCCTTCCCACGACTAAAATGACAAAAAAAAAAAGGCAATAGGTGTCGTTGATAAGCATGTATCACTGGCTATTCGGCGATTCGGCAATTTATCTAAAACCGATCTTTTTGCGCTGTGCAGACCTAGGTTCTCCGTTAAAAAATCCGCTATCGGAAATTGCCATTTTCCGCCAAGTACAATTGACTAAAATAAATGGAATATTCCTTTTCCCTTATTTCACTAATTTATCTCAAACATAAATTGCGAAATGTTACAAAATCAATATTTCTGAAAGATGTATGAAATACCAATTGTGAAATATAATAATCAAATCCAAGCGAATAACCAAAATTTCTGTGTTATGTGCCGCGGTTATAATATGGTTCAAGATGACACACGGGTTCATGACGTCAGTTGCACGAATCGCTTGAACGCGTTGGTTTTGACCGCGGTTTTGTTGCAAGTTTTTTATTTTAGAAAAGTGCGTATATAATATCTGATTATTTTTATTATCACTTGATAATCGGTGCTTTTTTGTCTACGACGGTGTACGGAAAGTTTAAATAAGAAACCTTCCATATAATATTCATGAGAGAAATGTTTGTTTTTTAAGAAAAAAATTTTTAATGATGGAACCATGGTTTTGAAGCTATGATAGCTTTCAATTCTCTAAAGTTTTCTCCATGGCAAAGAAAACATTTATTGATTTAGCGGAAATGATGAAAAAACGATGAAAAAAGATATTAGCAAAACCGAATACAGGTGGACATCATCCAGTGAGTTAAGTGGCCATATTTTAATATTCTTGTGGTATATGGCTACACAGGATACTTCGTTAAACATAGGAACTAGATTGTAAGTGTTCCCAACAACCGTAATGACTATAACTAATAAAGTGCTCCACTTTATGCTAACACTGAAGTCAGTCTGTACCAAGTTTCCCAAAAATGAAGCTGAAGCACAATAATCCAATACTCCTGAGTTGGGTAAATACCACAATTTTGCGGTAATAACTGTGACATATAACAGCTGATTCTTGACGTCACGGATCTTATAACCAAACTGATAACCACACTCGCTTGAACGGATCGGTAAATACCAACCCAAAATGGTGAACACCATTTTCATTTGGTTATCCGCTTGAATTTGATTAAAATTGGGAAAGATATGAAGGGTACAGGGAAAAAAGATGAATGTCACAAAAAGTGAGTTTCAAGAAAAGTAAACTTAAAAGTTTGAAGCTTCCTAGACTCGTTATATAGGGTGGGTCAAAGATCTGACGGAGTGCCATAGATTCCTTATTAGGATTTAAAAAAAAATTAATTGTAAATTTGTCTGGCACGCAGGTTAGCCCAAAGATGAAAGCATACCATTTTCCTAATGGAAAATCCTTTTATGTGTTAGCGTCCATGCCGAATTTTGAGATATTGAGGTTAGAATGAGCCTTTCGTCATACGCCACAACCTGTAAGATCTAAGGGTTGATTAACCAGCAAAATGTCTATCTAAGGTTTTACGATCTGTTTTAATACGAGAACAACCTTAACAGGAAATTCATTACACACGGCCTACAATATTATAGCCTTTTTCAGGAGTATCCGTTACGGTAGAATGACGGCTGATTATCTAATAATATCATATTTCAAAATTCCCCATATTCGCAAAGGACACATAATTCTGACAGATCCGTCAATGCCAGGTAGACAGAGCCATAGTTTGTTTTTTTTGTTCGCTACAGATTTATTCTGTACTCGCTAAAAGCTCTTTTGTTTAGAAAAGTTCATTTGCATACAAAAAACAAAACGCTACCAACAATTTTTACTAGATTTATACCCCATTCATTATTGCCAACGTTACAAACACAAAAATGTCACTTGCTGATCAGCTGTTCATCTCAGTAGATGTCAAAGTATGATGGCTTTTCGTGAAATAGAGAATAGAAAAAGGTGATTTTCTAACATCAATGGCTGAAACACAAAATTATTTCTAAATAATTTTTCTAATTGGGATAAGAAAAAACAATGCACCAAAATAAAGCTTAATTCAAAAAAATATAGAACAAAGAAAACAAAATTAATGGTAACTGCTTAAAAATGATCTTACTAAACGTTTATTTCTTTCGTCGCAAATTGGTGTATGGTAAAAGGTTGTACTCGTAGTAGCTACTAGTTTCGTTGACGATCAATCGACGTTCACCTTTTTTCATACAACGGCTGCGGCATTCATCTTTTTCTCCCTGCACCACAAGTTTTTAATTCGGTATAACTACGGAGTGTTATTGTTTATGCGTGTTTCCGATACCTCATGGGATTGCACTACGTTTCGACTACATGTTGGCGGTTCTAACTACAAAACATCAAATTTGTCACATTAATATTTTTTCCCATTGTACCCCAAATATGTAATATGCCAGAAATATCTCTGAAACCTAATGTGCTGTGTAGGCACTAGTCCTAAGCCTAAAAATTAGCAAATTTGCCCATAATGTGATCGGTATTTTGAGACACTCGTGGAGGGGAGCACTGCCCCCGGCCTCCAATGTATGCGCCACTGGCATTACCCATTTCACAATCATCAAAATTAATGAAGTAAATCATTTTGTTTGGTACTCTTCTCTCAAGGCCTTTGCGACATCAACAATTCAATGTGAACTGATTCATCTAACCTACAGTCAGACGCTAACCCTGAAAAAAAAAACGACGCTTGCTGAAAAAATGCCAGACCCGGAATGATTTGTGCCAGATTGCATGTGTACGTTACGTAATGTCGTCCGCTTAGCGTACATAGTTGCCGGTCGACCACAATCGAATAATCCACCGACGGAAATAGAACTTATAAATACAACTCAGGTATCCCTGCAATTTCTTCTTTCAAGTATTTCCTATGTCGAGCACTATAACAGGACTGTTTTCATTCATCACTGATGAAAATCGATGGGAATTTGAGGTTAGAGTAACGGTTACTCGGCAACAGCGGTTTGACCTTCCTCGAGGAACTGACTTGATGATTGGAAGTTTATTTCCAGGTCAGTACTTTACAGTTTTACAAATTGCAGGCAGAATTTCTAAAGCGTTCCAAAAAACGGATCCCCATCATTCTGTTCTTAATTTTAAAAAATATGAAAAATAAAAAGTATTTCCAGAAAACGTATATCTAATGTTTACTTTGTAGCATTGGGCATCATTTACTGTACACGTTTATGAATTAAATTTGGAAATTACAATTGGAAAAAGTAAATACCGAAAATCTTCCATACCCCTGATTTGAAATCATCAATTAGGATTTTATTTATTGTTTGAACAAACAAAATTGACTCCTTGACAGCAGAAAACCCAGACGTATAGCTATTTTCTGCTTCACGCCTTCTTTAATCCCATTATCTTCCGATAACTTTAGTCATTCTGGTCGGTCACCATTTGATTTTAATTGACCAATTATATTTGGAAAACGGTTTTCAAAAGAATAGAGGTAACAGATTCAGGCAAATATATATAAATTAAAAAACCACTCGACTTTGTACTATGGTGTAGCTTATTGTGGACGAACTCGAGTGTACTATCACTCCTTGAAAGGTTGGTACCGACTTTCCGAACATTTTAATTATCTAGGAATAATGTAAATGATAAAACTTGCTCAATATATCCGATTGATAGTCGTGCAAGTTCTTAGTGTAACGAACTCATTACACACATTTGTATTGTTACACAGGATTTACCTGCGAAACAATAAAATATCCGCAAAATGCTATACAGTGAGCTTTTGTTAGTTTTCCTATAACCTACATTTTATCAAGCCTAAAGGTATAAACACCTTTTTGAATCAAATCTGTCAAAGTCATGCATGTGCTACAGAGCTACCGAACACGCAATGGTTTGTTTGACAGTCTGAGTATCGACAATATGCACTGAAAACCAAATACCACTGACGTCGTAATGTGTACGAGAGAGAAGAGCGAGAAGCGTGCAATACGTGTGCTAGAAACAGATAGAAGCATCTCGTTGCCTAGCAACCGGAGTAAGAGGTCACGGTTGCCAACGGCTCACTCTTGAACCTCACCGTATAGCCACTGTTAATCTTCACATTGCCTTTTAAATTCTGTGTCAACTGTACAACGAAGGTCTCTAAGGAAGCTGCATCGATAAATCTGCTGCCATCTACCATCTACTGACTTGCCCTACGCCCATCCCAAATAGCACAACTATAAATCTTAAATACGTTTTGAAAACGTCATTTTGAGAAATTAGTGACGTCGTAAAGACGTCTTGTGAAGGATGTACGACATCTTAAAAACGTTGTAAATACGTTAAAACTGTGGGTCTTAAAGACGTCTTCTTTCCATCTGCTTTCAACAGTTGGAGATCGTTGCCGTTGTCCATGACGGCCAAAGCAAATGAAACTTCATTGATGAATGTGACTGTATATAATCTCCCAATTTTTTCATGCGTATCAACTGCCGATATTGCATACCAGTAGTAGGAACCTCTGTAAGTATATATGGAAAGTATAACACTAGATGCCCTAAACCTCTAAAATAGATTATTTTTGGCTCCAATTTTTGCAAGTCCGATTCTGCGGATCGTTTGTTACGACGCCGCGCCGGTTCGAGGTGCTCCATCGATGATGAGCAAAAGGCAAAAGCAAACCATTCAGCCACTCAATATTCAATTACAATGAGAAATGTTACTATGAATCAGATAAAAAACCGCGCTGTAGATATTGTGGTTTTCATGTGATATTTTTTTATCATACGTTCTCAGTGTTCCTCACTAACTACCTACAGTATCGCGTACCTTATTAAGTTCTGTGATATACCGTTCAGCAAAGACAGTTCCTACATATGTATTTTTAAATTTGGTAAGTAGATTATACTCGTATTGTATTACCTGACTTGCGGTAATTGTAGATTATTTATGTGTACCTATGTTGCCTTCTACATAAATCAGTTTCGTTCCATTATCAAGTTGTAGAATATATATCTATTAGTAGTAGGAAACCCTTTTAAAAAGACTGGTTCCAGAAGACATCTGAAGTTTAGGTTAACTTGGTTTTTGCCGCTTACTGATAATTAAAATCTGTAAGTCATTTAAAACAAAAATTAATTCAAATTTTGCATACTTAATTGATAATCTTTACATGTATGGATTTGGATATTTTATAAAAGTGAAGTGGCGCGAGGAGGCATATTAAATTGTAGGTATATTTTCAAAGAAAATAATCTCCAAAAACTTAGTTGCCAAGTCCGGACTCAATCATAAGAATTTTATTCTTAAGCAAGGATGCAGAAGCAGAATACATATATGTATGTAAATCAAATACTTAGTTTTCAATTCATTCGCAACAAAAATCGCGGATTTAAAGGGTGGTCAACTAAGAATACGGGGTACTGTTTACTGTATCTGGAAACCTAAAAACAGTTATTACTAATATGACATGGACAAGAGAAAAACCGGGAAAATGTTCTCAAGTTTCTAAAATGGGCGATAGGAGGCGTAACTACAGTCTTGAATCTAAAAAAAGTGGTGTCTCTGTTAATTCCGCTATATGAACCTAACAAAATAATACCTGATCTATAAATATGAGGATAATGTGAACTGTTTTTGCTTGATAACTTTTGCTGCAACTCTAAAAATGGTGGGGGTATTCAAATGTTTCCGTAAAAAACGAAACGAAACGGCTGAGCCGATTTCAACAAACTTGGGCTAGCTAAAAAGAGCTATTCTTGGGCTGCAAACGTTACAATATTTTAATTTTTGTTAGTTTGACATGTGGCCGCTAGAAGTTTTTTTTTTTCGACATTCCGACAGAAATGGTTAATTTTATCAAAAAAATTAAATGCATTGGCATGATTTTTTTATAGATAGTAGCTAAATCATGCCTAAACAAGCTCGCGAAAACCGCATCTCGATATCTTGTTCCTAACCTAAAATTTAGGCCAATGGAAATTTTATGCGGAAATCCTCAAATTGTCAATAGTTTCGCGTTACTTTGAGGAACTTTTGTGCTTACAAAATGCTTTTTACGAATGATGGAGTTGTTGATTTTGCATCAGGCCTTGAAAGCGGAAGCCTTTGATCGGAGGTTGGACTATTGCCATTGGGTGTTAGGCATGATAGGCGAAAATACAGAATCTGCACAATATGCGATATTGATAGTTTAAATATATGATGTGGCCAAAGTTTTATCGGAACTTCCTTTAATTTTTATTTTTTTTTAAACTATTTTTTCTGGAATTCTTGTTTATTCATCAGAATAAAATCATCCTTTTTTGAAAATATTACAAAATATCGCTAAAAGTAAGTAAGTAATGCTAATAACAAAATGTTTTTTGTTTAGATGCATATTCACTATTTGTATATACGAAAAAGACAATTCATAGAAGCATGCCATGGAATACAACAAAACAAATACCTAATCAGAACATAAATAATCATCAATAGGTTGTCGATAATTTCCCGTTACTTTGAGCAATTTTTGTGCTCACCAAATGCGTTTTACGAACGATAAACCTGTTGATATGCTTTCGTTTATTCTGAATGTCTTCAGAATGCCACAATAGCAAAAAGAGTTTACGCGACTCGATATACAAATCGGCGTCTGCGATGTGAGAGTTTTTCCCCGATTAGTGGCGAGCTTACGAGCCAATGGTGGCTTTCGGCCTACGTTTCAACGACAAAGAATTGAAAGAACACAACAACATATTAACCGCGTACTTGGATATACAGAGTGTTTGGTACATGAACCAACCAAATTTTTTGGGCGAATGGGGACGCTATTTGATGGCTTTTGATGGAAACCGCAATGCTCTAAGCTAAGGGCTACGGTTACCAAGATAATATCGTTTTTCGTTTTATGGTGAATTACCTACAATTGCGCATAAATATCGTTATAACTTTTTTGTTTTTAGCGATAATGACACAAAACCACACAAGTTTTGCAAGTAAAACTAGGTTTCAAAAAAGGTATACTTTTTTATAATCGAATTTCGAATTGTCCCTTGAGTTAGGCATATCGCGAATAACGATTCAAAATATTTTGAAGGGTCACAGGTAAGTTCTAATCAAAATATAGGGATTTATTTGAATTTAACTTTTTTAATTAAGTATACTATTATTGCCATTGGATGTTAGGCATCATGATACGCGAAAATAGAGAATTTTTATTTCAAATTCTTTGGATGGATGAAGCCACCTTTGATAGTGACGGGAGAGTCAATCTGCACAATATGCATTATTGTTCTACGGAAAATCTGCATTGGTTGCGTGAAGTTCAGCTCCGAGGGTGTTGGAGTTTAAATGTGTTGTGTGACATACTGGAAGGCAGAATTATTGGGCCATATTTTTTCAGGCAATCCCCAAATGGCAATGTCTTTCTTGGTTTTTTGTAAAATCAATTACCGCACGGGTATTATGTAAGAAACCTAGAAAACGTCAAAAAAAAACCTACAAACAACATCTTACAGAGTAGGTAGTTCTTAGTGTACCGCCATTCCGTGGTTTGCTCACTACGATCTTTGTGAGCGTCCATCTATGGAAGAATGGTTCATTTACGCCACTACGTCGGTTGCATATGTATGTTCTGTGAAGCCGAGTAGGCTATAGTTTTCATCTCTGGTTGAATAGCAAGATCGCATCTGGATGATTGTATGTATTGGTATGCATGTGTACAAAATCAATGATATTTACTGTGTAAGAAAATCATTACTGAATATGCGGCCAATGAAGTATATCTATTCTGAAGGCAGGTTATGTTCAAAGTTATAAATTACTATTTCTTACGTTTTTTGTGTTTTCAAAAGCTGAGGTGAATTACGGGAAATCACCACTGCGCCCGCGTTGTGTGTAATTGCTGTTAGCATGTATATAACTTGTAATTCGATAGTGTACAGTGAATATAATTATTTTTTATCCTTCTCATTTTTAAAATTCAGCAAATTTGCATTATGTAATGTCCAGAATGGATAGGAAAAAATGGATGCGCAATTTCTAGCTTTGGATCTCAAGTAAATGTATTTGAGACAAGAATCCAACCGAATTATCATCAACACATATTATTAGCACACAAATCGTCACCATGCACCTATGTATTGTCGTTACCTCCAGTAATGCCATCCTTGAAGCAGATCTTACATCACATGAGAGCCAAACATTGATAACTGAAGCCTCATGACGTTTAGGCAACACGTAAAACTACAAAACTATTTCGCAACGTGTCCATCAGCTAGTGCTAAGTTAACATCTTGTAGAAAAACCTACACAATGCTACAAAAAACCAATACAATATCAAAAAAATCGATATGTTGCGCAATATTCGTGCGGGTTGTTGTTGGAAGATGTGCCACTGGAAACACGGCAAAACTTATTCTGCAGTTGGATGGTTGCCCATCAAGTTTTGCTATTATTGTGCGAGAGCATACTAATGAAGTATTTCAACAGCGATAGATTGGATGTTTCACCAAACGTATCTTGTCTTAATTTCTATTTATGGGGACGGTTAAGGAACATCGTGTTTCAGGCTCAACTTACAACCAGAGAAGATACGGAAAACCGGATTCAAGAAGTAACATACCGAGAGCCGCTACAGTTTTGTCTACCCATGAGAGGCTTCAGGAATGCATAGAGCGTGATGGTCAGCATTTCGAGCATTTACGGGGGAATTAAAATCTTTTTTTAATCGGTCGTTTTGTTTTTAGGACCACAATTTAATAATATAAAGTAATTTCAGAAACATTTAAATTGTTTAGACATCATTTAACTACTTTTTTATGTTGGAATGTCGAAAATAGCCCTCTAGCGCCCACACGTGAATCTAACAAAACTTCATATATTATTTGTCGCCCAAGAATAGCTCTTTCAAAATTCAAGGGATTACCAGATAAAATTTTATTTTCAGAGACACTTACAGCAAAAATTGCCAAACAAGGTAGGTTCAGCTTGTCCTCGAATTTAAAGAACAAGTTTTTGTTAGGTTAATATAGCAGAGTTAACAGAAACATCACTTTTTTAGATTCAAGATTGCAGTTACGGCCCTTAGCGGCTTTTTCAGGAACTTGAAAATATTTTCAGGTTTTTCTCTTGACCGGTTTAGTAGTAACTATTTCCCAGATACAGTACCTCGCATTCTTAGTTGACCACCCTGTATACTTCGTATTCTGAAAGGCATCACCTATTTTAGCCATTCGTGAAGGACCCCCATTTTCTTTTATTAGTTTTTCCTATAATCCTTTTCGAACTTGGAGAAGAATTTCAAAAGTATGGTACTGAGTCGGATTTATAGACCTTCCTTGAGGCTTGAGACTTTCTTGGAAACCACGGATGTAAGACAGTTTCTTGGAAACAGTGAAACAATGACGCTTCGTTGAGGAACGTTCAAGGGGGGATTCCTATTTTCATTTCACAACCGTAGTTGTCAACACAACGTATCATTGATGCCAGAAAGGTTTTTCTGTGCTGACGGTATCTATTTAGCATTTTGATCATGAAATGGGGACGACTTGGTTTATTTGTGATGAATATCAACAAATGCAAAATAATAATGTGTTTACTTCCTCGAATTACTGCGCAATCACAAAGAAGTGGTTGCAGATTGTAGATTACGTCTATCACATTCAACTACTACATTATTTCACAAAAAAAGAAGCTTAGCGAAGAGAAGAAGCATCTGATTGATATATTAGACAAATTTAAAGGGATCATCAAAAGTAAAAACAGATAGCAGCAGCAACAGCGCAGTTCGGTGCAACTGGTTTCCTACATTCAGTTTTTTACTTCTCTATGATTACGGTATAATTGAAGGAAGTAGACATTATTATTTTAAATTGTTTATTGATATACATATTTAGCACAAATAAACCACATCGTCCCAATTTTATCATCAAAATGATAAATAGACACGGAGAATAAAGAAAAATCTTTTGACATCGATGACTGCTTGTGATGATAACTGTAACAGCCTACTGTGAAATGAATACTCCAGTCCTTCCTCTAGGACGCGTCATTGTTTCCCTGTCTCCAAGGAGAGATCCATTGTTTACAAGCAAGCCTCAAGTAAGGTCTATAAATCTGACAAGCAACAACATAGGTACGGTTTAACGGGTTTATATTATAAAATTCCAATCAAATATTTAAATAAACCATATTCATAAGAAATACGAACCTAAGATCCTGCCATTCAAGAAAACAAAGGTATGACGGCTTATTTCAAATATCTAGGGATAATACTCAAAATTGCACCATCGCACCAAAACTTTTTCGACTATCAAATCAAAACACTTAATGGTGGAGGAACAAGCAACCTGCTACTATCGACACTTTCAGAGGATATAGAGCCAATGAGACTAGGGGCCTGCTTTATGAGAGCGGTCCGGCAGGGGTATTATGCAAAATCTAAAAAACGTCAAAAAAAAACGATGAAATGTCATACTGCAGAATAGGTAGTTTTTAGTGTGCAAATAGTTCATTCCACGGTTACTCGCTGTGATCGCTGTTAGCGCCATCAAAAGCGTCCATCTATAAAGGAATGACTCAACGACACAACATGCTTAAGCATGCATTGTTGCTTGCAGAAAGCCAAGTAGTGTTTATCTCTGAGAAGATGTGAAAGAAAGAAAGTTGGTTGAGTAGCAAGATTGTATCTGGATGATTATGAGTATTGATCTGCATGTGTATAAAGTGATATTTGTTATGTGAGAAAATTATTACTGAATATGCTGCCAATGAAATATATCTATTAGCTGTGCCCGACGGGTTATCTATATGTTATGCTTTCTGAAGAAGGTTATGTTCAAAGTTATAAATTAAGAATTTCCCCGTTTTTTTTTTGTGTTTTCAAAGACTTTGAGCAGAATTACGGGAAATCACCACCGCGCCCGCGTTGTGTGTAATTTCTGTTAGCATGTAGGTATGTCAGGGTGTCCCAGCCTATGAGGTCAAACAAATTTTTGTTCGAATTGAGACACGCATACCCTTTATTTTTTTCCACTTGACTCTAACAACTCAAAAAATAAATATTATTGCGATCGGGGAACGATAACCCGAATTTCGGGTAACTTTTAATTTTAAAGTTAACAGAAAAACTATGAGTTTCAAAATCTAACTCTTATTCACAAATAAAAAACTGCTTTATCTGTATCTTATATTTATTAGATATTTATCTTTAAAAGAAAATTATTTACTAAATTTTCTGTCCAAAGTTTTCTTCTTACAGTCAGAATATACCTGCCTGTGTTCTTCTACGCAAGGTAATAAAAATTGGTTTTGTTCCTCAACAGCAGTGATTAAGCCACGGAAGTCTTGCATTAACCTGACTGCTCTTTCTGCCGTATGGTTAACTGCTCTCAGCTTACAATTTTGAATTGACTGAACAAGGACTTCTTTTGATTGTAACAAAGTCGATATTTTTCTCTGAAATGAAAAAACGAGGAATAGCTACCATTCAAACATACTGGTTTTGTTCGTCCGACCACAGACAGTCAACCATGGACATATGTGTTGTGCTTTTTGGCAACTCGTCAGCATCGTCTAGTCCTAGCCACCGGTCAGGATAACGAATGAAAGTATAGCAGCTAATCTCTATCCGAAGTTATATCTATCGAAGCAAGACAGTATATTGTCAGAATCACAGTTCATGCTGGCTTATTTTTAACGGTTAGCGTATTATATCGAAGCAGTAAAAGAAAACAAAAGAAAATTTATTCGACATACTTACCATAAAGTTCTTCTTACGATGGGATGTAGCGTTTACCGTGGGCTGATGCGTATGCCAGCAGTGCATTTCTCAGCATTTCAAGTGTCAAGTGATCCTTTTACAGGTTGCCTCACGTGCAGAAAGGTGTCTAAAATATTCTGTATGCTAACGCATTTGAACTTATGACTATTCGTTCATTACGGTGTCGCGCCGGGTATTGAACAATGGTATAGTTTCGCAGGACCTATTTGTACTTTAGGTTTTGCTTCCAGGGCATCTAGGCTCAGACACACGTGGCTTTTACGCTGAAGATGCATTGTAGGCTTAGAATAGACAATAGATCAGAATACAAAGAACAATAGGATAAAAGGAAGTTGTTATCATAGCTGAATAAGCACGATGCAACATTGTATTAACTGCGTAGTTACTAAGAGCATATAACATAGATATTAAACTTTTCTCTTGCTAGATAAACACGGCGAACAATATCGATATAGGAGACTGATGTTTTCGATTTGTGATTTAGCTTGTAGCTGGAATAGATTAAATTTGAAATTGCTCAGTACCTTTGACTTCATATGGATTATATTCTTGTCATTTTAAGCCTCCTCTTTAACATGACCGAAGTTGAGCCTCTTTAGTGGATATTCGTATATATGTCGCAGGCAAGTAGCTTCATTCGCCGATCAATTAACATCCTAGAATCACTACAAAATGGTGAAGTTCAACTAGCTGTCTGAATAATATTCAGGCATTCAGACAGACAGCTAGGCCAATGACTTGGATCGATAACATTAAACTATTCGCTTGGCCTGGTCATTTAAATTTAGTTCCACTTTCTGTCACTTCGCTCACTGAAACCCACATACTATAGAGATTCCATCATATGTCTGTAAATACGGTTCTGTTGGCGAAAGGCCTTGACATCTAGGGGAGCAAGAAAGAAGGTTGACTTAAGCGTTATTTAGATTGTCCATTGTATCTCTAGGGATATCGGAACAGGCATTGCTTTGTTCGATAATTCTTTTCTCTAGTTTTCCTGAAAAATTAAGAAAGATGAAGTTCCAGTATGCCTTGGATATACCGTTATGCCGTCATTCCACCTTTGCCATTATGTAATATTACCTCGAATCATAACTCGTTAAATGAAAATTTTACATTACGTCTTTTTGACCCGTTCCCACTGATCATGCATTTCTAAATATTTGTAGAACCGAGACCAGGGAAATTGGGACGATAGACCTGTAAAACATTAGTGATAGCATTAGATATTCGGAACCAATCACAGCTAGTTAGGGGTAAGATACTTCAAGACCTCAGTAATTAATTAGTTTGGGAAAAGTAATTGTAGCTGACAAATAAATCCCACACATTTTACTTAAATTTTCTTTTAAAGCTACAAATTACATTATCAGCTTACATGCATTTATAAATTTGCCTACCACAATATGGCAACATCGCAATACTCCCAAAAGTATACAGAAGCGGTGATAATCCAAGAGCTGACCGATAATTTTTGGTTTCATCGCGTACTGAGATATGGTGAAAACTAATCAAATCTTACGTATTTTGATGCTAAAATGCAAACTTTTTTTGGGAAATTTAAAATTTGCTGTACTAGGATACATCACGTATTGCGATGAAATTTCATGGTCCTTCATATTAGATACGCTTTTCAGCAGCAAGTGGCATGGACTTGACCGTGGAGAACGTAACCAGAAACAAACTTGCCGGGATTTTACCAGCCAAATGAAACAACAGTACTTTTCAAAAACGCCCCCCATACTACTTATTTTTTGAACGGTTCAAGTTGGCAAATTGAAATTTAGGTAATGATATGAATCGATGAAAACCATACTTTAACGTAAAAGTGGCAGTTGAAAATTCCAATGTGGTGGCTGAACGGCATTTTGGAAAATTTCCAGAATATAAAGTCACCACCTCTAATAATGGCGAATTGACAAGCTGTCAAAGTTGAGCTTTTTGGTATCTCAGCAATCAATCATCAAAACTTTATAGTACGGTATATCAATCCTCCTTCCTTTTTGAAAAGAACTGGCTGATTAGACCCCGGCAAGTTTTTCTCTTGGTACGTTTGCCATTGGTTAGCTCATGCTAGTTTAGTTAAAAAGCATGGGTAATAACTTTCCGAAGTCTTACTTCAGTACCTACGTGATAAAGATCTATGAAATTTTATAGCGATATTCAGTGTATCCTGGAACAGCAAATTTTCACTCCCTCAAAAATCAATTCCTTCGCTCGGATCAGTAATTAACTTGAAAAGTTTGCATTTTAGCATCAAAAAAAATGACTTCTAGTAGGTTGACTCTATACAATCCATGCAACGCTGTCATCGGTTCATAAACTACTATGATCGACACAATTGAGTCCCTACGAAGCTTCAAACATAAATATACAGGTACAGTTACTTATTTCAAACTGATCAATTAATGACTTCCACGATATCCAGTGATCCTTTTTGAACAGATGCAGTGATATTAGAGTCGAAAAACTCGTTTTTTTTCATTTCGTAATCACTTTTGTTGATATATGTGATTTGATGTCTGGAAACCCCTAAAATGCCTAAAGAATGGGTTAAAAATTATTTTATTTTGCATTTTTGAGGTCGAGTATACAGATTAAAATTATAACCTTGCTTTTCAAAACCCCGAGGAGTATTTTAAGATTGGTTTATTTTGAAGCGAATTTTAAGCTTATTTTTTGAGCCCAAAGTAGTGAACTGTTGATTTTCGCAGACTGTACTTAGACAGGTTTCTCATTACGCAGTTCTATATTTTCTCATGTTGACAAAACCAAATGTGAACCACAACCACACATTACTTTCATATTTCGTTTTATATGTTACAATGCTTGCTAACTCACACTTATATTTTTTATCAAGGCTAACGTGACCTTCCTTATCTGACGCCGTTCAAAATTTCATAAGGGTTCGACAATCAGATTTTTCTTATATGGGCTGGGCATTCACTCAAGATTGTCCCACTTGTGTGCTCTCAGTGTTATCGGTATGTTGAACATGATATCTTCAATTGGCATTCATTTCATTAGAGAATCTAATTTATTCGAGATATTTTGGAACAGGGCGTTGACGGATGTGAAACTGAACCTGAAAAATTGGGTATGTGTAAACACAAGTTGTGTTAGGTTTAGGATATCATGATATCAAAATCCCTTTTATTACAGGATGAACAAAACAAGTACTACAAAATAAGTTTTAATATTATGCATTTATTGAATTATCATTTTAAAGCTCGCAAAAAATTCGTATAGCGCAAGACTTTCAGAGGAAAGTGGGTATTCGCCGTTGGACTTATCAAACGGAAAAACATTTATAAAGGACAAAACATGCGAATCCGTTTTCCATTTTGAGACATATGCTGTAGAATACAGTGAATGTTTGTTGTTTTTTGCCCGATGCCGGCCGTACATTACAGCACATGCAGGGTGTACATTAGGGTATCCCTGCCTATGAGGAAAACAATTTTTTGTTCGAATTGAGATACGCATATCCTCTATTTTTTCCATTTGACTCTAACAACTTACAGAAAAGACCATGTATGGATTTGAAAACCTAATTCTTATTCGACAAATAAAATATTTGTATCTTATATTTCTTGGATATCTATCACCAAAGGAACATTATTTTCTAAATTTTCTTTTCAAAGTTTTCTTTTTACAGTCAGGATATTCCTGCCTGTTTTCTTGTACGCACCATAACGAAAACTGTTTTTGTTCCTCATCAGCAGTGATTGCCATGGAAGTCTTGCATTAACTTGACTGTTCTTTCTGACGTACCGTTGACTGCTCTCACTGTTTGCACCTTATTCTTAGAGTGTAGAAAAGTATCATTATGTGGCCAAGTTGGACACTCGTTGAGAAAACTGTCATCAGTTTTGGGTCGACTGGACAAGGACTTACTTTTGATTGAAACAAAGTCATAGACATTTTTCTCTGAAATGAAAAGACGAAGAGTAGCTACCATCTAAACATATAGTTTTGTCCGTCCCACTACAGACAGTCCACCATGGACAGATGTTTTGTGCTTTTTGGCAACTCATCAGCTTCGGCTAGGCTTGGCCTCAGGTCAGGAAAACAAACAAAAGCATAGCAACTAGCCTCTATCTAAGGTATAAGATTTATCGAAGCAAGACTGTATAAGGTGCCATCTGCTGCCAGAATCGCAGTTTATGCTGGCTTATTTTAACATTAACCATACTATATCAAAACAGTAACGTAAGACAGGGCAAAATTTATTTGGGAGACTTACCACAAAGTGGGCCAGAAGGTTCTTTTTTCGATGGGATGTAGCGTTTACTGTGGGCTGATCGACTTTCTGTCGCTAAATTAGCAACAATTTTTACTTTAGTTTCCTCATATGTCAAATATCATAATAAATGTTTACAGAATGTTTGTAAAGCTGCTTTTGCTGCTTTTGGTTTTATCAATTGTTTCGTAGGCCTTCATTGCCTTTAAAAAGCATACATTCTGGTTAGGTGCTTGTACCGCTAACGTGCATTGCAACCACATTTTCACGTATGGTGTCGCGATGAACAAGCAGATATCTAACAGAGCTGCCTCATCCGTATTAGAAAGTTTGAGTTGGAAACTTAGTAAGGCTAATTTTAATGAATGAATTGCTCTGGCCATCCATCGAGCTTGATGCATGGCGCCTGGCGGTCGAATCTTAATTTTTTTCTCTGTATCCCTGCCCAAGGAGTATTATTGAAAGTTCTATTAATTCTCGATAGTCATCTCTAGCAACTTCTTTGGACAGTTCATGTCGATAAAATTCTAGCAGCTTGTCAGTCTCTGTAATATTCAGGCATAGCATACCTTTTCATTATAAATCTGTATTTTCTCGGGATCCACACTTTTCCAGCTCTCGCGGAACTTTTTAAAGATTGGAATGTCAGAGCTTGTAGTTACATGGTCGATATTTGATTCAAACACGCCTGTTAATACCAATTCTGTTCGAGAAGCACCCAGACACGGTTAATACGACCCGTATTTGAAGTAGTAGTATCACAACAGATTATCTGAACTTTATCTTCAAGATTCCTGTCAATAATAGCATCCCAAACCGCCGGAGCCTGCTTGCTGCCTGAACAGTTATCTAATTTGGGCACATCGATAAGTTGATCTTTATATTCATACGTTATAATAATCGGTAGACGTTGTTCTTCAGACTTGCTTGCATTCAAATTTGGCAGTTATTTGCCATCCCAGTGGACAGTTACAGTATCCGGTACCTCGCTTTGCAAATCAAGCTGTATAGCTTCTGCGCGCTCCTTTCGCTTTTCGGTACGACTTTTTGAATGGGGGACTTGCGTATAGGAAATTCATGTGTTATGTCCGAGTGCTTCAACGGTTGCTTCAATAATAAAGACAGTATTTCTCATACTTAACTGACACCTATCTAATGCTGTCACTAATTTTGGAGTTACTAAAATTTTCCTTATTTGGATTTGTTTGATATCAAGCTGTGTGCTCTGAGTGGGGATGGGCAAAGCTTCTTGTAAATCTGTCTCGGAATCTGAAAATTAATTGTCTTGCACTGGTTCGTAAGATCATGTCGAAGGAGTCAGGATGCTTCAGCTACCAACATTTGGCTCTGATGTGATGTAACCTCTGCTCCAGAGACGGCATTATTGGAGGTCTAAGCTGTAAGTAAGTTGATGATAATTCCATTGGTTTCTTGTAATTCATTCTGGAAAATACGTATGCAAATTTGCTGAATTTCAAAAACGAGAGAGATAAAGAAAGAAAATCTCTGGTTGGTGAAGTAACAGGTCAGAGAATATGCTACAGACAGGAATATTTATGGAAGTGAAAAGGTTATTACATTGTTTTATATTTCCCGACATTTAAATGTTATAGGAGTGGGTGAACATATAAAAATTAGGTAACTTTTAGACATACATATTTCATTTACTATAGTTTTCAAGACAAATATCTACAAATTCGAGTATTTAAAACCGTTAATCTAATCGATATATTGTTCCAAACAGGGCCAGTAACTTTTATGAGTAGATTTTGAGATATTTCGATTTTTCTGTAGTTGACCGCCAGAGTACTGTCGAAAGTAACATAGAACTGACACAATCCGCAGTTTCATAGAAAACTTATGCAATTTATTAAAACTTTGAACAAATATCTTCAAATTCAATAACTGCGCGTCTTATAGTTATAGTAACTATTAACAATAAGTAAATAGGGAATATCTGGTCACAAGTGGAACAGTATTCAAAACCTTTTCACAAAGATTTTTCATACCATTCAGCAAATATATTATACACTTGCTACATGGTATTGAATATTATAAGACAATCATTCTTTCTTTCCAGCTGCTTAACGACTACAAGGATCGTCTTATAAAAATTGCCAAAACCTAACGTTGCACTTTAATTATTTTTTCTCTTGCAAGAGTCTTTTTGTAAGTCACTGCTCTGTTTTTTATTCTCCACAGTTTGTATTTTTCTATTACATTTCCATATATAGTTTGTTTGAACTGTTTCTTTTTTCTTTGTGACTTTTTGTTTTAGTGTAGTAGTAAAAGTGATGGTGAGGCGAATCCTAAGCACTAGGTCACCTTTGACCCTTTTTGCCGACCCCGTAGTACCAACACTGTACTACTCCACAAGTTGACTATTAATAACTAATTATTGAATAAACCAGCTCCAGCAATGCAATGTACCTAAGTTGATCTTCCACCGATCTGGTGATTTTTTTTATTGTAGTATTCTTGTAATTGAATTTCAATAGCTTCGCCTTTTTCACTGTCCCTTCTTTTTAGTTATAACTTCACTCACTTCAATTCTTTTTTTGTTTGCGATTTTTCAACAGGCTTTATAATTTTGTTTAACTGCTTTACAACTCGTCTATATTTTTGGAGATGAGTCTTCAGTTGAGTTCAAAGTTTTTTTAATTGCGTACTTCTGGACTTTGTCTGTCTTTCGCTACTCTAACAATAGGTCTACTTTCTTCAAGAACTGATTGTATTTCGTTCTCAGTATCTAGAGGAGTATTCTGATGTATAAAATTATGATTTTGTTTATGAACAGTTGCTTTTTTGTCTGTATCTTAATCTTTTCCATTTTTGTCTAGTTGTCCATTGCTCCAAAGGTTTTCTTTACCCTTTCTCGTTTTTAAAGTATTTCAACCTTTGTTCTTCTTTGTATTTAGCTAATTTAATGCAGTCGCTTTTAATCCGGCTTTTCTTTTCTTCTTTAGTATATATCCTTTAGACAAATTCTGTTTTTTGTTTCATGAGGTTTAAACTTTAATAAGTAAAAGAAATACTTACACACAGTTGCAGTTGAGATAAAAGCGATCTAAAAAAAAAAAAATAGGTACCGTGGAAGACCGTCAGTCCATTGAAACAATATTAGACAGAGGACTGACGCCAAAGTACTGACGAAAATGACCTTATTTTGAAATTATAATTCGAACTAAGGTTTCTTTTGGTATTTTCGAATATCAACAAGCTATATTTTAACATATTATAGTTAACTACATATTAGTTAAAATAAAACCGAAGTTTGTAAAGAAACATCGCCTCACCACAGTACTGTATTCATTGTAGCACTGGCTTAGTATGTACAGCTGTCAAATGGCACGGTCTACAGCTCTCTTCACTACCGACATTAACATTTAACAGGGATGCAATCTCAAGTCGGTGATATTTGACGAGAATTTTATGTTTGAACAACACACAACGGACTGACGAATGGAACTAAACCCAAAATTTCTTAATTTTTTGTAACTAACGGTGGGAATGAATGAATGAAACACGAAATTAGAGGCATACCGGCCACCATATGGAGCTTGCTGGCTGATCCTGTCTTCGCCAGAGCGTCCGCCGTCTCAAAGCCCTTTATTCCACCTTACCCCAGTACCTACACTAATAATACCGGATGCCTCCCTGCATTGCAACACAAGGCTCAAAGTAATCTTACAGGTACTTATTGCCTTCATTGCAGCCTAGCTGTCGGAGAAGATTGTTATTCTTTTCCTTCGCCCACCCCCCCTCCAAAATGAGGGATACACAAGCCAAAATCGCAACGATTTCCGCCTGGAAAATAGTGGTATATCAACCAAGAGGCAGAGATAGCCTAGTCCTAGACCCCCAGACCCCGGCGCCAGAGCCCTCTTCGGTGACCGAGCCATCCTCCCTTGTTGGATACTCAACGTTAAACATGCGGTTGAAGCGATATTTAGGGGTAATCACATTGCATCTGCTCAGAAGGTCAGGATACTCCCTTTTCAGTTCGACCAGGATGGCAGTATGACCCTTGACAGGATTCAAGAAGGCCCAGATGCCCTGACTCCACAGTCGGTGTGCGACTACTGTCGCCTCTACGCGGATCACTAGACCAACGGTGGGAGATCCAGCAGAGCTTCCATTGCACTCAATAGCGTTGTCCGCACTGCGCTTGTAATGCTGATACAGGCCAAATGCTGAATTTTACTAAATTTGAGCTTAGTAGTCTCATTTCCAAAGCAAGGCCACCAAACCAAGGAGCCGTACATGAGAGATAGACGCACTATCGTCATGTAGAGCCAGTGATCCACTTTGGGTTTAAGCCCCCACCAACAACGGCTCTACAAGCCCACAATGAATTCCGAGCCTTGTTAACCTTAAACTGAACGTTCTCTCTCCAGTTCAGTTTACAGTCCAGGATAATTCCTAGATATTTTACTGATTGGGATAGAACTAATCTAGTCCCAAAGACGGTCAGCCGGACAAGCCTGTCAAGCCTTCTCCTCCTAGTGAATAGGATCAGGTCGGTCTTTCCAGCGTTGTCAGGAAGATCCACTTCCCTACACCATGATGCCACAGCGCGCAAAGCGCCCTGCATAATCTCAGAGACTGTTCTACAAAAACGACCTCTAACTACTATGCTTACGTGATCAGCATACGCTTGCACGTAGACACCCTCACTGCTAAGCCTAACGAGGAGTTCATTCACCACGAGGCACCACAGTAAGGGTGACAGAACTCCGCCCTGTGGACAGCCTCGAGCTGCAGCTTACCTCATTCAGCATAGCTGTTGCTACCCGACCCTCCAGAGTGGATAGGACCCAGTCTACTAGGATTGATCCATCCTCGTGCCTAACCAAGACATGTCTGATGGAGTCGGTTGTACTGCAATTAAATGCAGATTCAATATCTAAAAAGGGCACAAGTTCCACTTCTCGCTGATCTAAAGTCTTCTCCAGCCTGCCGCCAGCTTCTGGGTGTGAAGCCCGTTGCCAAACATGCTAGAGATACCTTCGACAGGTAAGGAACAACCGAATCCCGCCCATGCTGTAACATGGCCGGAAATACACCGTCCAGACCCGGGATTTTGTATGGAGCAAACGAATCGATCGCCCATACCATCCTCTCGAAGGTAGCAATCTCCCTTGCAGTGCGCCAGTCCTCCCTTGAGGCCCTGCGTAACTGCATGCACTCTATGATTGGCCGCGCTACTGTGGAACCGTGAAAGTGCGTATCGTGCGTATCCATCAGAAGCTTCAGAGAACCTTCCTCGGAAGTAGTACTACCTCCCAAAGAAATGGAATGGTGGGAATATTATATAATGAAAGTTGTACTATACATTATTAAGTACATCACAGATTGTAGTGGAATAGCAAGTTTTCTTAAATTAATGGTAATGTTTAATAGATGATCACTTGATTGTACGTTTTTGGGATTGCGAGATGCCAAAGAACCGGTCTTTTTGAGGATTTTTTGTATTGTTTCATAAACTTTTACTTGTTTAAAAATGAAATTAAATATAATCAAAATTTAATTGAACTTCGTATCTATTGATTGATGACACTGAGTTACCCATTTTTTGAAGAATCACCCAAATTTATTTTGCGATATCAATAGAAAATACATATCAGCGCCTAGGTGTGAGGCACTGCTAAAGTGTTTGATATGTGATGGCGTCATTTCAAGTTTTTCTGTGATTTGGCTTAATTGCACACAACGCGGGCCCAGTGTTGATTTTCCGCAATGCTCCTCAAAGTTTTGGAAAACACAAAAAAAACGGGAAAACTCGTAATTTATAACACATTAACAGATAAACACTACATACTTTCTGCAACCAACAATGCATGGTTGAGCGCGTCGTGTCGTTGAGTCATTTCTCCATAGATGGACTCTCACAGCGATCATAGTCATAGAATGATTTTGCACACTTAAAACTCCCTAGTCAGCAAATTGACATTCTGTCTTTTTTTACGTTTTTTAGGTTTTTTACATAATACCCTGCGGCTTACCGAAACCACGTGCTTTTGCCCGTCTTCCTTTCGCGTTATTATGTCGAGTGAAAATGGCAAATATAATTAATACTAAAAACATGAATTTCGAGTATGAATTAATAGCTCAAAAAAAAACTAAACATCTCATCTTTTGGTTTGAAAACAAGGAGGGACAGGATGCGTGGTTAGAAAGAGATCCAGCAGGCTATATGAGAAGACGCGGGAGAAAAAAGTAGGGCTCGACGCCAGCTGGGTCAGCCCTTGAGTAAGAACGAACGCTTCAACTGCACGACCTGCTGCATCCGTCTTGTTTGAGCCTAACCAAAGATCATTATGGGCATTAAAATCATTAAAATCACCGAGGAGAACTACCTCTGAAGCGGGGTGATTGACGTTCAGTAAGTCGATCTTGACGGCGAGGTATTCAAGTAGGTCATCCCAGTTATGGTCCAAGGGAAAGCGATAAAGGCAGGCAAATAAATTTGCGGGGTATTTTGGAGTTGAAGGGAAGCCACAGAATGTCCTTCAGGACTGATTCCAAAGAAATATCTCTGGAGGACTAAAAACTGCTGCGGATAAAAGCCACAACTTCCTCTTTCTTTCTCAGATTAGAGAGAACCTCGTAATTTGGGAAGCTAAGATGGTTAGTCAGTGTAGAATTTGAGATTTTTGTCTCCGCCAAGAAAAGCATGGCGTGGGCGATTGGATTGCGAGTACTGATGAACAGCATCAATGTTGCTGTTAATCCCGCAGATGTTCGTGAAACAAATTTTATCATCGATGTTGTTCCCTCGAGTCCACCCTCCAGCCGGACATTTCGAGAGTGGAGTGAGTTTATGTCCGGAGTTCTTAGTGCTCGAGGGATCCATCATCATTAATTTCTTTGTTGGGGAAGATAACTGACTGCGTAGCTTAGGTGTGAAAACATGCGGACGTTTATAAGAAAAGCTAGCGGCTGGGTCAACTGGATTTTATCTACCACCTTCTTTTTGCGGGTTAAGGATGTTAAATATACCTGAACTGGCCCGTTGATGGTACCGCCATCCGGGAATCGATACGCAACGCGTGTACAATCACTTGAACGGGAAGAAGTTGTACACTGGATACAACAACTTCCGGATCAAGCATTTGCCACGGCCCCGCTCAGTAGGCTCTCTGGGTAGAACATTGACAGTTTGGTTTGGGAATCGAAATTTCTCATTCTTTATTATTATATTTTATTTTTTGGCTTCGAATCTGTGGAGTATAAGATTTTAGAACGCCCTCCTACTTCTGACATTAATTGATAGTCAACTGACTGACTGACGGAAGGCCGGAAGTCTGGAGTCTGCCATTTTTTCTTCCCTGTTGAGGCTTTTGATTGTGTGTGTGGTCGTCTGGTTGATTTCCAAATTCTGTGATATTGGGCTCCAATCACCTGTTTATGGAGCAGCACCTTTTTTTGTACCTACCTTACGTATAGCTGTCTTGATTGTTGTTTGGGTGCTACTCTCTCTATTTTTATGGGATTTTAACCTCTTCAATATGGGAAGGTATTGAGGAAAACCACCATCCACTCCTCCAGCTTTGTAGCTGTTTTGTAACCGATTTTACTGAGAGAAAAAACCCTGTTTACATCAGGGAAAAGCCAATGAGTTGAAAAGTAATTTAAACATATTACGACTTTCGAGAATTATTATTCTCTGTATTACAATACAACGAAAAGCCAGTTCAAAATGTTATACGGTTGGAATTGATCAAGACATGAGGATACCTGGCTTCAGAGTCCTCTCCATAATAAGGAGTTTTTAGTGATCTTGTTTTGTTTCTCCGTTATGATGTTCCTTATCTCGATTTTGCACAGTAACCTTTCATCCGTTATCAAAATTAGGTTGTTACCGGAATATGTAAGGCTGAATAAGCTTAATTAATGCAAGTTCAAGTTATAATAACATGTATACATAATTTAATGGTAGTATGAATTTTAGATCACATATTGCATATGCTAGCAATAGGCAGTGTTCTAAATGAATTGAATTTTTGTTGTATTTGCAATATGGCAAGGTATCCTTTTATTGTACTTCTGCTCATGATTCTAAACCTATTCATTCATGTCGGTTTGGACACAAATGTTACCAATGTACACGCAGGGATGCTGGCGACTCACTTTTTTTTACTTTTTTCTCACTTATTTTATCCATCTAACTTTTACTCACTTTCCATTGAAAGTATTCACTTTTCTCACTATTTTCGCTCTCTCTGTACATACGAGTATTGTAGTTAATGGAAACTTTCGAAGAAGCTGTCTTTTCAAGCCCCACAGAATTGAGTAGGAATTTTTTTATAAAAATTAACTATGACAAAGTTGTTCATGTACAGGGATCTCCCCAGGCTGAGCCAATTTGTACATATTACATGAGAAATTACTAGGTTTAGTTAATATCTACGTTGAATTTTACCTCGGAAACGGTAAGAAATATAATACCAAGTCGTTTATGCAGGCAAAGTTGCTGTAACTGATAAAATGTTACTTAGATAGTTTGGTAATTTAGAGTATTTTCGGACAGAGAGAGAGGTAGAGAAAAACAGAAAATACGAATTTACCTTGAACCGTTTTCATTTTCCTCTGGTTTAATTTGAGCTAGGATTTCAATATAAATTGCTTTGTGCAAGTAACTGTTAGTATATTAGTTCGCTAGTAAGCATGTGTGAGAATAATCTTGAGACTGAATTTTGAACCAATTAACCTTAACCAATTGAACTGAAATTTTGTAGACCTGTCTTGTTCGTGTGATAATACATAATGACTTAACGGCCGCCATTTTGAATCTAATATGGCGTATGCTACATAATGGCGATTTATCATTTCCGTCGTATATGGTATGAGTATCAAATAAACGGGCTTGATGAGAGAAACACAATAAGTAAACTGAAGTCATTCTAAATCCATGACGGAAGCAGCAATTTGGCGATTTATAATTTCCATAGTCACCCTTATAATATGGGCATCAGGTGAAAGGACTTGAGAGACCCACTAAGCAAGGTGACGTCATTTCAAATCAAATATGCCGACCGTCGCAAGATAGCGTTCATAATTTCTATAGTTATATAGTTATGATATGGCTATCGACTGAAAGGTCTTGATGAGAGAGAAACAGTAAACAATGTGACGTCAATATAGATCTAATCCGGTGGCCACCGCAAAATATCGATTTAAAATTTCGAGTCACCCCCGTATTATGAATAACAAATGGAAAGGATTGATGAAAGAGAAACAACAACGTGACGTCATTCTAATCCAATATAGCGGACGTTTAATACTCGTACGGCAAATGACGAACCCATCAAAGAAGGCGTAGTTCGTTAATCAACTATTCTGTAAAAAATACTGATTTAGAATAAACTGTATGAAATTTCAACTTTTTGTCATTAGCTAGTTCGCTAAAATGTAGGTTCAGTCAATTGGGCAAGAATACGTAATAAATAATAAGTAAGTCTCCCATATTTAGAAGACTTTGTTATATTGTTTATGTTTATTTTATGCAGCGTATGCATTTGATTGTAAAATATTCACACTTATAAATAATTATTTTTGCCTATGTCTATACAACAGTAACAAAGACCTTATAAGAGTTATTCTCGTTTTTTCACACCTTCTAATTTATTTTGTCTGTTTAAATTGGGTATGATTTCAATTTCTCAAAAAATTAACTTATTTTTTTATGTATCCTACTCATTATTTCGATTTTTTCACTACTTTTTTAAAAAATCTTGAAGAGGAAAACGAATGCACAACAAAAAAGTGAATCAACGTATTTTTCGATAGTGTAGTGTGAAAATATAAATCTGATCGCTCTTGGTCTGTTGAATATAGTCTGAGCTACCCTGTGTAAATGTGATAAAGATCAAGTTTTAATTAAGATTTATCGTATTTCATTTAGACTAATTTTTCATTATAGATGTATTATAAAAAATGGACTCTGGAGTGAAGAAAGCACGTAAACCAAACCCCCGAGAAAATGCATTTCCACTTTCAGCAGCTACATTTTGGTGAGTAACATATAATTTTAGAAATATCATTAAAATCATTGGCATCAGTAATATGTGAATGGTGTATAAGAAAGTCCAAATCAACTGATGGAGCTATCGTTTATTATCTATAATTTTTGGATCATACCATTCCCGGGAAATAATGTTGTCGTACAGTGCAATAACATCAGTAGCTACTGCATAATTCAGAGTGTTATCTGAGTACGTGGCCAAACTTCAGGAGGTGATTCTTCGAATAATATTAAGATGAAAAGTTTATATAAACATAAGTCCAAAAATGCTTTATTTTCAAGAAACTTTTTTTAATAAATCGGTCTTTCCTAAATATCTTTCAGTTCATTTTGTTAAAAATCTATCAGTAGTATTAAGGGCAATAAGGCGCTGATTTAGCCCCAGTTAGATTGGAATTGTTATGTCCAGTGGTGTTCCGGAAAACACACTAACCAATATCTTTGACAAAAAAATTTGTGCGTCACTGACTTTTTTCAATTTTCCTATTTTTTCCAAATAAGCAGCTAAAAATACAACTTTTTTTGTCTACTGAGTTTATTTCATTCTTACTGTGGCAGGTCTTCCAATTACAGCAGCCGACCTTCGAAATGATTCTCACAGACTTTCAGGTATTCTCACGAATGTTTGTCTATTTGGTATAATACCATGAGGATATCTTTCTTGATAAATGCGCCTAGCCGCTCTACAATTGCCTTGAGCCATTCCACGAACAAAATGCGGCCATTCGGTCATTTCCGTGTTTGTAAATTGAACCATTTTCCAATATTAGTAATTTTATAGCTTAAGTCTGGATTTCATCAAGATTGTCAAATCAACAAGCTGTTATTTTCCACATATAGGGTAACCGTCTGTCAAATATAGCTTTAAGATCCATTCAACAAATTTTTTTTTAAAAATAGCTGTGAAATATTGAAAACAAAATATTCCCGAGGTATGAGATGAGCAAGAATCGAAAAGGGAGTTTTCAGAATGGTTGCAAAGGATTTTGAAAGGCCGACCAGTAGGTTCATTATACAAGTTGTAATATAGATGTATGCCCTCAAAAAACTAGTGTGCGCGTTCAATATAATAGTAAATTTTTTTCATAGATGGCGCTGGATGACTCAAATGACCTTGATGTACCACGGATCTGAGGACGGAATTTTTCCCTATACCGAATTCAACGACACTGTTTACCGACCGATTCAGTTTTTTTTCGGTTCGGCAACACTGCAAAAACTTCAAAAGCAATTTAGATTTGAGACGTCTTCCAAATAACATAAAAAGGAAAGATAACAATAAGTTTTTCAAATATTCCGTTTAATAGGTATTGTTATGAAATGATATGAAATATTTATTATTCTTAGCCCTAAAGCTACTTCGTATAGTTTATAATAGTGTCTTACTCAAGTAATAAACAAAATAACAGTTATTCTAGATTCCCTAAAAATCATAGTAAGTGCAACCACAGGAAATGCAACAATAGCAAATGCGAGATAATGACATACAGTTATCTTAACACAGAAAGTACATATATTATGCCACTCTATCTATGTAGATACAATTGCTTAACCTTACGAATAAATATATTTACAGACGTCGCTTCTCTAATTTCTGTAGGTAATGCATTAAAAAGTCTTAAACCATCACTAAAAAGACATTTTTGCATATGGGATGTTCTAGCAAATTCTACGTCAAAAGTGTTACGTGACCTGATATTATATGCATGCCTCTCGGACCTCGGTATTAGATATTCCTGCAAGTATTCAGGCAATAAATGATTTTTTGTTTTAAAAATAAATAATGCATTTGACATTTCAACCTTTTGCTATATTAAAATCCATCCGAGGGTTTTTAACATTAAATTAATAGGCATATAACGTGTACAAAATAATATAGTGCGCATAGCCTTATTTTGTAGTAACCGGAGCCTTTGAATATCAGTTTTTTTGCATGATAGCAACAATGAAAAACAATAATTAAAATGTGGATATATGATGGTATTATATACAAGAAGACACTCCAGTGACTAAGACTTTCAGATATTCGCCTAAAAATCCTATTTTTTCCCCAATTTTTTTACTAACATAATCAACATGCAGTGAAAAATTTAGCTGAGGATCTAAAACTACGCCCAAATACTTCATACTAGATGCACTTTCAATTTGAATATTATCTATCTCAATACAAAATTTATTTTCTAAAAATGTATTACAGTTGATTCTGACTTATAATATCTAGACGATGAATAATAGGTGCATGCGGATACAGTTACAAATATCGATGTTTCATGTGCTGTTCGTTTACGTTTGGTGTAGATTTCTAGATCATAAATTGGTAATAAATTGTTTTTGATAAAACGTATTATCTACAACACCCTGTATGTGATATAGAGACGAAACTAGATTGCCATGCATGAACAGCCGTCAAAAAGAGTGAAAACATCCTATTAAATATAATAGCTAGAAAATCGACCTATTATTTCTTGCATTTTCATTGGCCCATTCAAATAAGTTTCCATCTTTTATGAAATGATAGAAATTGACAATCCTATGAAAGTTATCCTAATTCTAAAGCTCTAAGATATGGTATTACATCTAGATTTTACCCTTGTTTGTAAAACAACCGCTTTTTCACGATTTTATTCAATATTTCAGTAGAAATTGCTGATATTAATAGAGCTTTGACACCTTCCGCCAAATTGCATTTTAATAAGCTGTTCCCTAATTAGTCGAAGACTCCGTTATATTTTAATGGTAGTACAATCGACCCTAAGACTCTTAAAAACACTTCAAATAATTACGATCATTACTTCCGCACTGCCTCAAGTAATTTATGTCAAAGTCAGTTTGTTTGAGTAGCAATTGTTTTTCCTTCAATGGCACTATAATTTTTTGTTAATTCCAAAACATTGCTGCTATAAATGATTTATAAATTGTTACGTTGTGCGATTTTTTATGCTATTTTGTTTTATCGAAATTAGTTTTGAATATGTGCGGAAAAATTCAAGAGATGACTTCCGTCTGTTATTTGCTTAGTTTGGCAGCTTTAATGATTTATTGTTATTGTCCCAGGGAAGTGCTTTTTATTTTTGATCTGATCTGAAAAAAATAGAAAAATTCACAAAAATCAGTGGCAGACAAATTGTTTGTCAAAGATATTGGTTAGGGTCTTTTCCGGGACGCCACTGGACTTAATAATTTCAATCTCATTGGGGCTAAATTAGCCCTTTGCTGTCCGTAATACCACTGCTAAATTTAAACAAATCAACTGAAAATTTAAAAAGATATTTAGGAAAAACTGATGTTTAAAAAAAAATTTGACACCCTGTATCTTGAAAATGAAACATTTCTGGAACTTTGTTTATATAAGCTTTTCATCTTGAAATTACTAAAAAAATCACCTCCTAAAGTTTGGCCACGTACTTAAGTAACACCATGTATACAGAGCTTTTCAAAAAGCATTCCTCCAGTTCTGAGTGGATTGAGTTAGCAAGCTGAAATTCGGAACGATGAAATTAATGCATTCATATGCATACAACATTTCAGCGTTCAAGATGGTGGCTGAACGCCATTTTGGAACATCTGGTGAATGGGAGGTCATACCCAAAGATTCTTGAATGCTTAAAAACCCTGGACTATAACATCGCCATCCTCCAAAATTGCGGAATGGTAGGCTGTCGAAGTTGAATTTTTTTGTGCAGTGAGTCGCTTATAACCCAACCAATCGTAAAAACGCTACAGTATATAATATCAAGAATCATCTCTTTGATAAGTCTATCCGAATATGTAATAAAATATGGGTTTTGTGCATTGAATCGCTTCAAATCCATACACCAATCATTAAAACGCTGCTGTATGTTGCATCAATCGTTTTCCTCTTGGAAGCGTCTATCCGAATGTGTAAGAAAATATGGACGTTTTAAATTGAATGTTCCAGATTTTATCGGACATTCAGATAGACCCTTAAAGACTAAGAAGATTTATACAACACACTATATTGCTTGTGGATTACAAGTAATTCAATGTAAAAAACGCTCAAATTTAACTGTCTGCCGGACCGCTAATGTAAGCTTGAAAATGACATAACCAAATCAAAAAAATATTCCAAGGTAGCGTTCAGCTGCCACCTTGAATTGTTCAACTGTTAATTTCAACAGTCCTAATTTCAGATTGCCTACTTGACTCGTTAAAAATATCTACGAGGGCGGCCGATAAATACAAGAGAAAAACAAAATTTTTGGTAAAGTAGCGATTTATTTCTCAACGTAGTCCCCTTTTATATTGATACACTGTACTCAGCGATGCTTCAACTTCTTCAACCCTTCTGAAAAATACGGTTTTCCGGAGGTCTGCAAGGTAGGCCTCCGTGGTGGCGATAAACTCAAATGTTTGCTAGATGAGTAACTTCATCAAGTTTGAAAACAAAAATAAGTCCCACGGGACCAAATCTGGAGAATACGGTAGATGTGGCAGCAGTTCGTAGCCTAATTCGATCAATTCGGCCGGAATGACGGCGGAGGTGTGAGCCGGTGCGTTGTTGTGGTGGAAGAGCAGTTTTTTTCACCAAATGGGTCCACTTTTTCTGCAATCTGGCGTCGACTCGGTCCAAAAATTTGGCATAATAGAGCCGTGTGATGGTTTTGCCCTTCTCCAGGTAGTCGATGTAGGTCATACCTTGTGAATCCCGGAAAATGGTGGCCATCACCAGTCCGACCGATAGGACAGTTTTCGCCCTCTTCGGAGCACATTCGCCAGGTGAAGTCCACTGTTTTCACTGAGCCTTGTTCCCTGGTGTGTATCAGTGGATCCATGTTTCGTAGACGGTGACAAAATTACGCAGAAACTCCTTCGGGCTGCGCTTAAACTGCTTTAAACACTGCCATGAAGTGGTCTAACGGTTGCGCTTGTTGTTCGGAGTGAGCAAACCTGGCACCCATCGCGCAGTCAGTTTTCTCATGCCCAGTATTTCATGCAGGATATGACCCTCACGGTTTCTTGAGATCTCTACTATCTCAACTATCTCGCGCACCTTTTATCGGCGGTCTTCTATTACAAGATCGTGGATTTGTGTCACGTTATCCTCCGGGGTAGCCTTTTTCGGGCACCTCATCAAAAACCGACGAGCGACCACGTTAAACCAATTTTTGACGGTTGTCATAGAAGAGGAAGAGTCAGCGTACACAGCATCCAAGCGATTTTTGATTCCGCTTCGCGATTTTCCTTCCAAAATCAAGAATCGAATCACCGACCCATATTGCTCTTTTTCCATTTTCTAAAATCTGCGGACACGCCCGCTTCCACATGCGGTCAAAACAAAACTACGAGTCCGATTCATTCCTGAAATCCAATCTGGTTTCAGGAAAAACAACAGCACAACAACAATTCTGGCTAGCATCACGGACGACTTAATCAGATGTGTAGATCAAGGAAATTTAGCTTAGTGTAGTGTTACTTGATTATACAAAGGCTTTTGATACTCTGGAACCATCTAGTCTTGTGAAAAAGCTTATATACTTGGTTTTTCGGAATTTTGTATTAAGTTATTTCACTGACAGGAGTCAGATGGTTGTGATTGGGTCAAGTATCTAGGAGGAGATACCAGTTAAACTAGGGGTACCACAGGGTTCCATTCTGGGACCATTACGAGTACCTTGAACACTGCAATATTCATCACTATGCTGACGACACTCAATTGTACCTTGGCTTTGATATTAAAGATTTAAAAAATGCCGAACATTTGATTAATGATGATTTAATAAATTTATCTAACTTATCTTGTGCCCATAATCTCAAAATTAACCCGTTCAAATCATCCGCAGTAATATTTGGACCAAAAATAAAAAAAAGTCGGCAAAACCATTACTATCATTGAGCATTTTAGATCAACCGATCCCTATAAAAAATGAATGCAAGAATTTAGGACTCTGGACTGATTCTGATTTGAGGTTTGAAAAACACGTTAGTCAACTGTGCCGAACATCACTCGGTGCCTTGAAGCAATTATTTCCTCATTAGAAAAGTATGAATACTGGTGTCAAGCTGAAGTTGTGCGAAACCTTAATATGGTCTAGAATTCACTACTGTGACTGTATTTATAGGCCTGCACTAAGATCGATTGAGAGAAGGAGACTTCAGACTATTCAAAATGTGTCTCAGATTTGCGTGTGGAGTGAGAAAATTTGAGACAGTGTCACATAAATATCGTGAGCTATGTGTTCAAAAAATATAAGAGCTACAAAAAATGCACGTATTGACCTTGACCCATAAGGTATTCACAACACAAGCCCCTCCATATCTATCAACCAAATTTATCAGATACTCAGATGTTAATCAACTGAACACAAAGAATAAGCATATCTTGGTTATCCCGGGACATTCAACATCTCTATTTAAAAGGTCGTACGTATATACTGCTATCAAGCTATACAACGCGTTGCCTGCCGAGTTCACTCACTACTGTATAAAGAATTTCAAAAAAAGATTGAAGCATTTTATCTCTGATTTCATTGCCCAATAAGTAGAGCATGGCCTTGAATAGGGACTTGTTACAGGTTTTTTTTACGTTTTTGTTTTCATTGGGATTAGAAAATTTACATGAATATTTGTTATTATTATTATTATTATTCAGCTGAAATTGTGATAGTAACCTTCTACGGGAATGTACTACACGATAGTGGCGCCATCAGGCGGTGAGGCTAAGTACTTATCGAATGTAATAGTACTTCCACTACTAATTATAATAATCTGACTAATTTAAATACTTCCGATTGATGATATTCCCTTGAATAATAATATGTAAATAATGCCTGACAGTTCAAAAATTTCAATTTAATTCAAGTAAGATACGTACATCGTTATCAGTACACAAATGTACAATTTATAATATCTAATCAAAATCCAATGCGGCGATGCAATAAACAATAAATTATATAACAGTGATAGATGCACAGTTAACTTCAGTATGTAATCTCTTCTCGAATGTTTATATTTTTAACCTCCTACATTATCACCATCAAAACGTATTTTAAATATGAAACAGCTGAACGGTATTGTTTTTCGTATTTTGATTAGTTCTTACTTAGCTAACAGTAAATGGATAGGAATATATACTCTTTTCATCTAACAGTAGTTTCTACCTTAATACTACTGGTACTAGTATTTTGATTTATACAGGATGTTCCAATTCAAAGAGATATGCTTATTATAATAAGTCTCAATTTCAAATACTATAAAGAGTGGTTATAAAGTGATAAAGTCTTGAAAATGTATAGAATATATATTGGTTAATTAACTTAGTTTTTTCAGATTATGTTATCTAAGCAAATACATGAGTTCGGTTTCTCGATTATCTCCGTTGCTATAGGTGAGGGACTAACCTAGGGAGGAACTTGCTGGTTACCGACAACTGACGGTAGACAACGCAACCAAAGACTTCATGCCTTAACCTAGACGCGATATGCTCGCGGAAAGTACTGCAATATGTGAAGGGTACATGGAAAAAAAGACGAATGTCACAAATTTGGAGTTTCGTAGTTAGAACCGGCAACATATAGACTTAACTCAGTACAGTCCCATGAGGTATCGGAAAAACGCAAAAACAATTACAGTTCGTAGTTATATATAGTATATATAAAAAAAGATGAACGTCCACTGTCGTCACCGAAACTAGAAGCTACTACTACAGTTTGCCATACACCAATCTGCTACGAAAGAAATAAACGTTAACTAATAATTTTTTTGATTAATTGTTCTTTCCTGGCCCAATTAAAAAAATAATTAGAAATAATTCTGTATTTGAGGTTAGAAAATCACATTTTTCACATGTTCTCGTCCCTGAGTAATAAATTTCCTGTTAAGATAGTTCTCATATTAGAATAGATTCTGCAGGGTGGCGTATATGACGAAAGGCTCATTTCTACCCTCAATATTTCCAAAAAAAAAGTTGAAATGAGGCATGCACGCTAACACATAAAAAATGTTTAAAATCATAAGGCGAATATCAAAATACCAAAATAAAAGCGATTTTCCATTAAATTGTCTGCTTTCACTTTTGGGCAACCATGGATATCAAAAAATATTTTTTTATTTATAATTTAACTTTTATTCAATTTCTTATAACAAGGAAACTATGGTACTCCGTTAGATCTTCGACCCACCCTGTACAACGAGGCTAGGAGTGTTCAAACTTTTAAATTCACTTTTCTGACTTTTTGTGAAAATATGACAAGACAAAAACAGATTAAAAATTATTTAAAAAACATTAGAGCATTACATCGTGAAGCCACTTGATGATTGCACAAAATGGTGGTCATATTTTATATAATTTTGACCATTGTACCATGTATCCAGCTCTCACCATGTTACTAGACGTTTCCCTCATCCTATACGTAAACAACAATTAGCAACATCCTCACATACTACTGTAAGTTGAGTCAATTTAAATTCATTTTACACTTTTGTTGCTACTGTTATCGTTGTAATTGCAGCTCCTGATGATGATGGCAAAGTCCATTGAAAGCTAGAGAGAATTAAAAAAAGTATAAAGAGTCCTCTTTGCTTAAATTTTGTCGAAGTACCCAACAAAAGGCGGAAGCTTTAATTTTTCACCTATATATATATATATATATATATGTAACGAGTACTTTTCAGAAGATGAGGTTATATTTCACAACAACCTGTGGAAAGTGCAAGTCCTAATAGATACATATGCCTATTTCAAAATCAACATTGATTAACTACGACCTGGCGGTAAATTGTGTTTTGTGGATAGGCTTTTCCGACTTTGAATCTCCGTTTACAACCCACGAATTCCACGGCTAGACATTGCATCATACTCGTTATTAAGGCGTGCCGCAAGTTTCGCTGACACGACCATTCAATTTTTCTTCATAATTTAAATTTTGAAACATTAAGATCACCTTTGGACTGTTGACCACGCTAGCTTTTTAAGGTAATTCCAGGATGTGTAATGGAAAAGTTTTGATAATTAATTATTCAGTAACTTTTTCTAAATCCATTTGTGGTGTTTGGTGAAACATGGTCATAAGTTTTAATAATTTTTCCAAAAGAATCCCATAAATCCATTTTTTGCTCGACCTACTATTTGGACTCATCCATATTTTCTAATATCAAATTTTAGCTCCAATCTCGCTGACGCACTCCTGATGATGATAGCATAGACTGTCGAAAGCTTGAGTTGTAAGTTAGTGAATTGCATAATTTGTTGATTTCCCTAAAGACGAGTTCTTCCACTTATATATAAGAGAAAAGGATCATGCAGAAAAAGGTTTATAACAAATAGAAAAATAATGGGCAAAATCCGCAAACAGAAAGAAAGTCGATTCGAGCATAAAACAGGATAAGTAGCCCCGCGCCATACGTATTTCCGCTTATTGGCTTCATCAGGCCCGAAATTAATGCACATATGCACCTAGAAAAGTAAATACACATGCCCATACATCCGGATACGGGTATAACATGAGGAATCGAAGATAGAGAGGGAAAAAATGATATACGAAGTCACCAGCACGAGCCAACCTACACATTGTAGTATAAAATGGCTAGAAGACCTCGAATTTTCAAGGCGACATCTAACCACAACCAAGCGGCCGGTTATAGCCACTTGCGTGGTACTTCAAGCCCAAAGGATCTACAAAGAGAAAAGGATCATTCGGAAAAAGGTATGCAACAAATAAAAAAATAATGGACGAATTCCTCAAAAGAAAAGGAAAGTGAATTCGAGCAGAAAGTAGGATAGATAACCCGATCGATACGTATTTCTGCTTGTTGGCTTCATCAAGCCCGAAATGAATGCACATATGCAACCACGAAAGTAGATACACATGCCCATACATCCGGATACGGGTGTAACCTGTGGAAACGAAGATGGAGAGGGAAAATACACACACATATATATAGCGTAATAAATATGGTACAATATTATGTACTGAAGTAACGCTATTGATCGACCAGGCTAGTTCAATTATAGTCCGAGCTGTCAATATGGCAAATTTAATATATCAGTGAATATTGCAATACTTCCCACGACCTCATCGCATCTAGGCTAGGGCATGAAGTCCTTGGTTCCATCTACCGACGGTAGGTATGTACGTACCGATAAAAGCAAGAATACAGGTCCTGGTAACTAAATAAATGAGGATAAATCTTATAGTCATAACAGTACATAACATATTTTATTGAATGATTAACATAGACTTAAACCTTTGCATGCAGTTTTCATTTGGTGAGTACGACACACTTTTTATCTATGTTTTTGGAAACTGCTGCCTTTTCGAGTGTGCTTGAAGAAACAAGACTCTGGGAGCTTTTTCAGTGTGTCACGTGTCTAATGCTTGCAAAGTGAGTTGGCATATTTACATTCCAGATCACGTTTGGAAGATAAATATAAATTCGCATGTTTTCTCAGTGGTTATTTTTATTTGAACAGTAATTTATACGTTTACATTCGGATTCCAAGTAAATCCTCATTTAATTAGACAGGTTGAACTGCTTTCATTAAGCGCATACATACCGACCATACGTAAATTCCTGGTTAAATCATAATGCGAGATGTATCTCGGCGTTTCATCGGCTAGACACATAATAACGACTATATTATCGAATTGAATACAATCAGGAGTAATCACGTGACCTAGGTAATCACCAGATTTCTGTGAAAATTTTAATTTTTCTAGCTGAATTTTGAAAATGGCTGTCCTGAGCGTATTAAAAACTTTTCTTCGAGGTTCTACATATTTTTGAAGAGCTGAACTAAACATAGTTATGCCATCTAAGTATACTAGACAACATTCGTTGTTTAAACTTCTTAAAATGTTCTCCATGACTCTCTCGGATTGACTAATTTTTAAACCAAATGGCATTCGTGTAAATTCCCATTTATCTTTTACTGTCGAAAATGCAGTTTTTGGAATGTCATATTCTTCCATTTCTATTTCATATCCTTAGACTACAAGAAGAGTTGTAAAATAGTTTGATCTACCTAATTTTTCTAGAATATCGGTAATTTTTGGAATTGGTTATCGATCATCTAATGCGCGTTCATTCATTTTTCGATAATCAATAACAATTCTTCATTTTTGTTTACCAGATTGATCTAATTTCTTGGGAATAATGCAGATAGGGTTCGAAAAGGGCGAGTTTGAATTTCTAATAACACCTTGTTCTAATATTTTATTAATTTGATTAGTGGCTTCTAGTTTGTGAACTTCAGGAAATCTATATGACCTAGTATAAATGGATGTGTCGTCTGTTAATTTTATTTTATGCTTGATTTCATTAGTAAAGCTTGAAGAGATGTGTTCGCAACAAATCTCGTACGGATCGATTCTCGTGAAGCTGTCGGTAAGCTCAGGAGGTCATACTCTCTCTCTATCTCTTTCGAATGGAACAACCGATGCCACTGTGGGAAAATAATATGTTCAAATGAATAATGACCATTTACGTTAATGTTTTCAAAGGTTATATTTGTTTTTAGTTACACAATCCCAATGTTCATCCAAGGATTCAAGCGAGACTTGGAAGAGTCTGATCTCACAGAAACATATTCGAAGCACAAATCTGACTATCTGGGAAACAAAATGGAGAGTTACTGGAAAGCTGAAGAGGAAAGAGCTTGTAGAAAGCAAAAGAAGCCTTCACTCCAAAGAGTGCTTATCAAAGCGTTCGGATGGGAGCTTATGTTTTATGGTATTGTGCTTTTTTTGAGCGAAGCTATAAGGTTAGTAGTGATGCTATTAAAGCTAATCGGGTACTGCATTATTCTACTATACAGAGCGATTAAAAAAAACTGGCAATATTCATTACACACACACAGAGACACGCACACGCGCACGCGCTCGCGCACACCCACGCACACGCACACGCACACGCACACGCACACGCACACGCACACGCACACGCACACGCACACGCACACGCACACGCACACGCACACGCACACGCACACGCACACGCACACGCACACGCACACGCACACGCACACGCACACGCACACGCACACGCACACGCACACGCACACGCACACGCACACGGACACGCACACGCACACGCACACGCACACGCACACGCACACGCACACGCACACGCACACGCACACGCACACGCACACGCACACGCACACGCACACGCACACGCACCCGCACCCGCACACGCACACGCACACGCACACGCACACGCACACGCACACGCACACGCACACGCACACGCACACGCACACGCACACGCACACGCACACGCACACGCACACGCACACGCACACGCACACGCACACGCACACGCACGCGCACGCACACGCACACACACACACACACACACACACACACACACACACACACACACACACACACACTTGAAAATGTTCATCAACTATTGAAAAATCCTTCATATTTCCTAATAACATCCACATTATCCAACACGTGCCGGCCGACTGACACTCTCCAGTGGCATGTGAAGTGTGACATTGAAATTATTGACCCGCTATCGAACGATTCGTACTTGTGATGTGTGTTGCCTACTATGTGTTCCGTAAACTAGTACGAGGGTTATCCGATGAAGTTCAGAGTTATTTTCAAAATTAATAAATATTATTGTGGAAGGAGTGTGATTTGGATGCTATCCCACCACCGAGCTAGGTAATACAAAGGAACTTTCAAAACTTGAGGAAAGATGATTTGGAGCAAACTTATTTTAATTTTGATTATAGATAGTGAAAATTTAAGTAATTAGAGCTATTATTCAGAAAGATCGATGTTGGGAGAGTTATGGTGCTTTTCCAATTTTTCGCAGTTCAACAAGTATGCATAAATGACGCTAAGTTGCTTGACATCTGCTTTTTTGTTCATGCAACTGTCTGTCATGAAGATATGTGACATTTCCAGGAATAAACGTTTTGATAGATGGTCTTCTCATACTAGCACCTTGATATCATTATATCCCATTTGCAGACTGCAACCTGTAAGATATGCTCTGGCTTCACATGTCAACACCACAGGGCATCAAAAATATATGTATATATATATATATATATATACTTCTTGGTGCCACTAATATGGCTACTTTCGCTTTGCTACTCGTAATTTGTACGTATAATTGAATAGTAGGTTAGCTGCAATTTAAATATAACGACACTATTGAGGTGTCAAGCTTTGATAAGTGAATAATTTGTTCATTTTCAACAGCTCTAAATCCAGGAAATGCATAAAGACAAACATTATTTTTAATCTGAAGATGATTGTTATCACAACCCCATAATTTGGGGTAATAACCGTGGACGGTTTTGGTAGATCACAGTACAGTGGATTGCCAAATTACTAATGATAGTAAGATTTTATATTATTGCCTTTTCGGGGTGAGGAAACGATAACAGTCTGGATTGTGATACGTATCGGTCATAAGTATTCTCATTCCTACCTTACTATTTCCATCAACAATATATTTTACTTCAATATTAAGAGGTACCTGGGCGCTCTGCTCAGTGGAATTAGTAATATTAGAAAAGTATTCCCAGTTTTTGCGTAAGTCATTCCTTGAGAAGGTTACAAATTGTAGTCAACTCAAGGACCTTTTGTTAGCTCTGCTCCAACATTATGGCCCAACGCAGTACCATATGAGGCCCCAAAAGTTTAATACTGCAGTTAAGGTAGATCTGAACAAATCGATACTCCTAGCCTGGCAGAAATCCCACTTAAGGATGGAGTCCGCGGCTATAGCTAGGCACATACATTTCCCTTTGGGATGCAGCCTCGTTTGAGGCTTTTTAAGCTAGCGCCGGCCACCAAGGAAAAGCAGGTGCGCGCATGTTGCGGTTGCCTGCTATGCAAACAGGACTGTATTAGATTTAACAAACCGTAAAACTATTTTTGCGAGGCATCACCGCTGAGTGACCAAATATTTATGTTGGATGCACTCAATGTGCAGAGTCTACTCCCTTATTCCCCACCGAATGAATAAATATTGCGCAAAGAAATACGTCTCTGGTCGTACACTATTTCCATTTTTTTATTAACGGCGACCAATTTTAGATTCTGTTTACTACCTATCTCATTTATGCATGCCAACGACCAGGTGTCGTCCAAACGTGAAGGTCGTCTTTGCCGCAAAAGAGTTGACAGCCTGGAATGCAGTTAACAGTTTGAGGTATTTTATATACTTTCATTATTTCCAAACGCAAATTTTTATCGGAACGGCAACTGCTGTAGCCACCACGGGAAGTCTGGGAAAAACGATGAGCAAATCTCCATTTGTGCCTCATGATTAACCGCTTTCCTAATTTTCAAGTTCAGTGAATCTCCTTTGGGCGGACACCAACAGGACCGACTAAAAGTGTCCGTTCAAGAGGGGTGTCCGTATAAAAGAAATACAACAAAAATCTTGTTTTTAATGGAAACTAAATATATTAAGGAAGCTGAGACATTTAAAACGTAAAGGTATATGAATGTTTTTGAAATAAACAAAAAACTTTAAGCTCAAGGAAGAAACGGTTTGTTACATTTAGATATATAAAACTATGTATGTACTCATACATACATATTCGTAGTAACAGAAAACAATGGAATGAAAAGTCACTTTAAGGATGCAAACTTTCATATATTGCCATTTGTCTCCTCTTTTTCGTTAAAATCGTAATTCAAATTTAGAAAGGAACTCCAAAGACTCTGTATGTCCCAGATTTTAGACAAAACTGTTGAGCTGCTTAGTTAGGGTAATAGCTTTACCATAATTTGGAGTAGATTCTGTTGGTAGTGGAACCTCGTCGACATCAGAATCTTCAGAAAGTTCTTGTATTTCAACTGGATTTTCAATTCCTTGACCTAAATATGGGTCTTTAACATACAAACTTTCATCTAGGTTCAAAAAATCATTAAGGTTTTCATTATCAGTCAATTTCAATAAACTCTTATTTTTCAGGATATCGGAAAATACATTAAGTGGTAAATTATCTTCTATGTCAGGTGTATCAGCCTCAATTGACTGGTCTTTTTCATGCTTAAATACTTGGCTCCAAGCTGTTTTTTCTAAATAAAATGCATCCAATGATGTGATTTTCTTTATTAACTCAAAAGCTGAACCAGTAGTTTCAATGTTTACTAGCAGGTGTTTGAGTATTAGCCTTTGATAATAACTTTGAAAATCTTTATAGTCCCTTGGTCAAGTGTCAATGCTTCTTTATTCTGTCCCCGTCTCCCGAACTAGGTCTTGCAACCACTCTATCATAATTTGTCTTATCATCTAAGTTTTTTAGTGCATTTTCAAGTTACAGACAGGTCATGTATGTTAATATTTTTAAAAGCTCTGGGTTTAGCTGCCTTATCACTGATTAGGAGTTTTTCTTTTTTACCCGCCATATTTACACAGTGCAAAATTGTAGACGTCTCTTTGGGATACTTACCCCTAACACATTTTTCGTTCTTTAATGTGAGCATTTTGTCGGCCAGAGCCCTAAAATACAGGCCTGCCTCATCGGCATTATAGACGTATCTCGGTGAATATCCCTTAATCAAAGAAGGAAAATTTTCCAATAACGATGAAATATCTTCAAAGTTAACCGAAGCTCCTCCTCTCGAAATCGCTATACAACTTGTATTGTGGCGAATTCTGAATTTATTGAGCCAACCAGAAGAAGCACTCCATGTATGTATAATTTCCCAGATAATCGGCTATTTATTTTGTTTTACATCATATTAGACGACCTAAAAAAATAAGTTGTTGCGTTTTTGTCATGACAAACCTATTGATAATCTCTTTCTTTTTATCTATTTTAGAATTCATATGTAAAGAAAATCCAAGCATTAATATATACAATCTTATTTAAAAAAAATAATATGCATACACACCTGTCAAAGGAATCCCCTTATGATGACCTGCTATAAACAGTCGTAGCACAATTTGTCAATTTTGGTACCATCACCCGTCAAAAAGCATCTGTTTTCATTCAAATTGCTGTTCGACATTCATTTACTTTATGATTAATTATATCTGAAGCGTGTGTGTTTCCAATATTAAAATGCTGGGATAAGTTCCTTACACTTAACTGGAGCCATTTCTACAATGATTGTTGAATCGAAAGCGTGTACCCAAAGAATAAGAACAGTAAGTCCCCGACCGACTCGGGGAAGTCCATAATTCACGCCGGGCAGAAATGCACCACATAGGCGCGTTTATACCGAAAAATTAAAGTTGGGGAATTCTCGGTTTACTTGAGAAAGTCCCAGCAAAGATTGCGCGCAGTACGATTGAAATACTCTCAACAGAAAAAAAATAAGACAAGGCGTTTCTTTTTATTTTATTTTTTGACTGGTTAGGAGGACATCTTTTCATGTCCGCGTCCGTTCAAGAGAATTTCGAGAGTTAATGCAATGCAAATTATATGTGAGTCCGGTCAGGACCATGAGAAATTGTCCGTTTAAAGAAGGTGTCCGTGTAAGAGGGGTGTCCACGAAGGGAAAGTACACTGTATTTAGTCAATTTAAATGTTTTTGTATATGCTCACGAATATTTAAGGACAACTGGTTGTGTAGAAAATTTACAAAAAGCTAATTCTACACTTCGTGCGTTTGGCAAATATGCTTACAACTTTCTGTATCTTGGATCGTTTTCTAGTGTCCGGCCTATTGGCATGTCCAGGGAGTTATGCTGATACCGAGGCCTAAATGGTTATAGGAACCCAAGAATTCTGGAAAATGTGTTGTCTGCTTTGCGTTCCTCAGGAATTCCGAGAAGTTGTCAGCTTTTAGGAGAAAAAAATTACGTACAGGCAAATGGCCCTTGACTCTAAGAATATAGGTTGCAGCTAATGCGTAACCAACTTCAGATCATTTCCATATGGAGGAGGTCAATTAGCATCATTCAATCTATGTTATGCTGCTTCCTCCCACTTCTTTCAATATCATACTGAATGTAGTGCCTATGCAAGACAAGCCAGCGCCCAATTTATGTGTAATAAATTGGAGCTATCATAAGATAATTCTGGTGAGGTCAACTGCCATGAGCTCGTTGTGTGCAATACTGTCAATAAGTACTGTAGCTTGGGATGGCCAATACCGTCACAATTATATATATATATATATATATATATATATATATATATATATAATAAATATTGTAATGAGCCACCATAAGCCCGCAATGTGAAATTTGTAAAACAATATATTTTAGTGGCTTTACCATATTCATCTTAAAAAAGTTAAGTTCTTTGTTAAATGAATTATTTTTATTATGCATAGTAATTTAACTATCAAAATGTCATGCTACTTCTGATGTTACCCCTAAATACCTATACACACGGTACTTATACACATGGAAATCTACAATATAAATAATTGTTTTATGTTTATGTGGAAATTGTGGACACGACATATAAGTGATAAAAAATTTGATAACAATTCGTAAGTATACAAATTTTCACGAAACATAAAGAACACCAGTCTTGTTTTGTTTGTTCATGCACGTACAATGGGAATATTTATCGAAATCATCTTTAGCTATTTGGCAAACATTATTACGCCTTAATTTTTCCATTGGTATTCCTCAATATTTTATTCAAAGCTTTTTTTATAACATTCTCACAAAATAGCAAAGGTAGCAATAACTTCCGATGATCCAACAACACTTCAATCCATGTTACAAGAATAGCAAGGTCAGCTGCCAAAACTTATGTCTAGCCTGGGGTACCGACGGAGCCATTTCGAACGTCAAGGCGTCAATTTCAAAATTTTCATTTGCATTTTTTAAGTGTTGTGCCACGATTTCGGGGAAAATTTCATCTTGTAGAGCCTAGTAGAGTATATTGACGGGTCCAACGAGAACTGTTGTAACTCAAAATCCACAGTTTTGAGTAAATCGACTTTACAGGATCAAGCAATTGTGATAAATCGGCGTTTTAAGTAAGAGTATTGATAGTTTGTTGATCGAGTAATCAATATATGTAGATTCTTTTAGGACACAGTAATAATTATTAAATAATTATGAATAATAAAATAAATATTATTCCTAGCTAGATAAACTATAAATATACGTTTTAACAGCATTATCTCAAAACTTGAAAGATTTGAGTTCCTACACTTTTCGTTGGAGCCGCCGATATGTCAATAGTTGTCTTGCGTGGCCATGCTTTCTTTACTAGGACCAACCTCTCTCTAGAAAGGGCAAAATATAAATAGCCCGTCGGGCACATCTAATAGATATACTTCATTGGCAGTATATTCAGTAATAATTTTCTCACTTAGCAAATATCACTGATTTTATACACATGCAAATCAAAACCCATAATCATCCAGATGCGATCTTGCTGCTCAACCAACTTTCTTTCACATCTTCTGCAACCAACAAACAATCAACAATGCATGTCCTGTCGTTGAATGAATGAATGAATCTTGAATTTTAGAGGCATCCCGGCCACCATAAGGAGCCAGTGCATAGGCCGCTTAAGCGGGCCCTTATGCACCTCTACAATACTTAAATCACAAGCCTCGCCCTTCTAGCGAAGTTGAGAATCGCCTTGAGTCCAAGCTCCTTTACGTCCTGAGGGTCCAAAGTAATGGACCCCAGTATAGTCTGCCTATAGTAGCTCAGAGCTTCACAGCGACACAAAACGTGCGCCGAGGTCTCTTCCTCTACTCCGCAGCGTTCGCACAAGGGATCCTCAGCCACCCCCATCACGTGCAGGTGCCGCCTTAACGTGTTATGGCCAGACAACAGTCCCACCAGCAACCTTAGGTTGGCTCTACCCAGAGATAGGCAGAAGCGTCCATCCTTAGCACTGGGCCCTTCAATGAGCTCTCGTGCCTGGCGGAGATGTCTAGAGATACTTCTCCATTTCTGAGAGTGTTGTCTTGCAACCCACGTCTCCATTTTCCTCCTAGCTTTATGCGCGGTTACTCCTAGAGCTGGCTCAGGACCAACGAGCTTGCTGGCTGATCCTGTTTTCGCCAGAGTGTCCGCCGTCTCATTGCCCCTTATCCCAGCGTGCCCCGGTACCCATATTAACGATACCGGATGCCTCGCTGCGAGGCAATCCAGAGCCTCCCTGCATTGCAATACAAGACTCGAAGTAATCTTACATGCACTTAGTGCTTTCATTGCAGCCTGGCTGTCGGATAAGATTGTTATTCTTCTCCTAGGCCCACCCTCCTCCAGAATGTGAGATACACAAGCCAGAATCGCAAAGATTTCCGCCTGGAAAATGGTGGTGTACTCACCGAGAGGCAGAGATAGCCTAGTTCTAGGTCCAGAGACCCCAGCACCTGAGCCCTCTTCGGTGACCGAGCCGTCCGTGTACCAGACCTGCCCGCTCACTTCGGAGAGTCCTCGGCTACCGGCGTCCCACTCCTCCCTCGTTGGGTACTCCACAATGAACTTGCGGTTGAAGCGATATTTAGGGGTAATACGATCACCCCTGCTTAGAAGGACGGGGTCCTCCCTTTCTAATTCGACTAATATGGCAGTATGCCCCTTGACCGGATTCAAGAAAGCCCAGCTGCCCTGACTCCACAGTCGCTGAGCGACTACTCTCGCTTCACCGCGGATCACCAGATCCAACGGTGGGAGATCCAACAGAGCTTCCATTGCACTCAATGGCGTTGTTCGCACTGCGCTTGTAATGCTAATACAGGCCAAACGCTGAATTTTATTGAGTTTGGCCTTAGTTGACTCAGTTCTAATGCAAGGCCACCAGACCAGGGAGCCGTACAAGAGAGATGGACGTACTATCGTCGTGTAGAGCCAGTATACCACTTTGGGTTTAAGCCCCCACCTTACACCGACAACACGTCTACAAGCCCACATCGAATTGCGAGCCTTGCTAACCTTGTGTTCCACATGCTCTCTCCAGTTCAGTTTGCAGTCCAGGATAATTCCCAGATATTTCACTGACTGGGACAAAACTAATCTAGTCCCAAAGAAGGTAGGCATGACCAGTCCGTCAAGCCTTCTTCTCCTAGTGAATAGGATTAGCTCGGTCTTTTCAGCATTAACAGAAAGATCGACTTCCCTACACCACGATTCCACGGAGCGCAGAGCGCCCTGCATAATTTCCGAGACTGTTCTACAGAAACGCCCCCTAACCACTATGCTTACGTCATCAGCATAGGCTTGCACGTAGACACCCATACTGTTTAGCCTAACGAGCAGTTCGTTCACCACTATACACCACAGTAGGGGTGACAGAACTCCACCCTGAGGGCAGCCTCTAGCTACGTTCACGCTGCAGCTTACGTTATTCAGCATAGCTGTTGTTACCCGACCCTCCAGAGTAGAGAGGACCCAATCTATTAGGATTGATCCAACCCCGTGTCTAACCAAGGCCTGTCTGATAGAGTCGGTTGTGGTGCAATTAAATGCACCTTCAATATCTAAGAAGGCCACGAGTGCCACTTCTCGCTGATCTAGGGTCTTCTCCAGCCTCCCGACCAGATTGTGTAAGGCCAGATCAGTCGATTTTCCAGCTTGGTATGCAAACTGATTTGCATGAATGACACACCTTTCCAGTGGGCCATCCCTTAGGTATCTATCAACTATCCTTTCCAGGGTCTTAAGCACAAAAGATGAAAGAGTAATCGGTCGAAAATCCTTCGGGCCAGTATATCTATCTCTGCCCGGTTTAGGAATGAATACCACTTTAGCCTGCCGCCAACTTCTAGGTGTGAAGCCCGTGGCCACACATGCTCGAAACACATTCAACAGGTAAGGAACAACCGAAATCCGTCCCTGCTGTAACATGGCCGGAAATACGCCGTCCAGACCTGGACTTTTGTATGGGGCAAACGAATCTACTGCCCATACCGTCCTTTCGAAGGTGACAATCTCCCTTGCCGTGCGCCAGTCCTCCCTTGAGGGCCTGCGCCACTGCATGCACTCTGTGATTGATCGCGCTACTGTGGAACCGGGAAAGTGCGTATCCATCAGAAGCCTCAGAGTATCTTCCTCGGAAGTAGTGTTCCCCCCCGAGGGATCATGCAGAGATCCCAATCTTGCTTTAATGTCTTTGCATAGGACTCTGTGTATTCTTGCAGTAGCAGGAATGTCATTTATGGACTGACAGAAGTGCCTCCAGGATTCTCTGGAGGCCCTTCTAATCTCCTTTTTGTACTCCTGCAATGCCTTTTTGTATTCTTCCCATAGAGTAGAACCTCTCCTGTGCTTAACTCTGCTAAGAAGTTTGTGCACCGCTCGTTTTCTATCCTCTAAATCTTTGGTCCAGAAGGTTGCCTTGCCCTTACCTTGTACTTTGCGTAATGGGCAGTTTTCCTCATATGCGGCCGTCAAGTCCCTGCTCAGAGACTCGACAGCTGCTTCTATGTCAGAGCCCCTGCCAAGCCTGTATGGGACCGCTCCAAGCTTACTGTCAATGTCTGCCCTAAAGGACCCCCATCTAGTATGCCTGGGATTCCGAGCATATTTATCCGGAATCTCTCCATCAGTCTTGAACAGTATATACCTGTGATCCGATAGAGAGGGTGTTAGAGACACTTTCCAGTCCCTGATGTCCTGAGCTAAGTTAAGCGTGCTCAGTGTTACGTCGATAACCTCTTCTCTTACACTATTGCTGAAAGTGGGCATGTTACCGACATTCAGAACCTCAAGGTTCGATGCCCCAAGAAACTCCATCAGGTCTTCGCCCCGTCTGTTGGTGTTCGAGCTGCCCCACGCAACGTGATGGGCATTACTGTCGCATCCAATCACAAGGTCGAGTCCAGAATCCCTACAGAATGCGACAAGGTCCCCCATTTCCTTAGACGGAGGAGGGTCTCTTGAATCGTAAGGAAGGTAAGCCGAACAGACAACCAAGTCCCTGTCACTGCCTTCCTTCTTATATCTAATTCTGACTGCAACTAAGTCTCTGAATGTAAATTCTTTAAGTTGCCATGAGTTGACGGAAGTCATTACGCAAGCTCTGGGCTTAGTGTCCGGAGTATCGCTAAAAAGCGTATAGCCCGGTATACTAAGCCCGTTTACTGAACCGTTTCTCAGCCAGGGTTCCTGGATGAGAGCCACGTCATGTCGGCCTCGAGTGATCTCCTGAGTAAGGGCCCTCGAAGCCGCTATGCAGTGTTGTAAGTTAATTTGGATGAAATTAAAACTTACCATGGATGTTGAGAGGCCCTTCCTACACCTTCCCGAATGACGGTATGTAACCCCTATTCGGGCGTACCGCCGTCGCCGCCGCAGTCATCGCTGCCACAGCCGCCTTCATCTCCGCTTCCACGGAGGAGTTCTCGGACTCGGTTCAGGATTCCATCCTCGTCCGAGTCGCTATCGTTTCCCTCTGGGACCGGATCCATCGCAGGGTCCGCCACGATGTTTTCTGCGGATATCCCGCTTGGACCCGCCGCCTCCACGTCCGTAGCCTCCGGTGGCTCCAGCGAGAGCTGACCCGGCCGACCCATCCCCTGTGAAGGAGCCTGGTCTACCGCCACAGCTCCCGTCGGTCTGGGCTGGTCCGACTCCTGGTTTGGAGCCAGGCCAGTTCCAGCAGGTGTCGCTCCACTGCTCTTCTTCTTGCTCAGGAGTGTAAACACCCCCGAACTTCCACCGCAACACAGCCTGTTGCCGTTACCTACAATGACCTTCCAGCTTATGGAATCAACTGAGAGGACAAGTCGGACACCTATCGGCTCTTCCTTCCTCTCAAGTAGCCTCCACGCGCTGGGAAAAGTCCCAGGATTGTGCCTCCTGAGTCTCCTCGTGATGACCTCGTTGTCCAGGTTGGGACCCGGAAACCAGGCCATCACGCGGTGGTATATGGGAAGGTCTCCAAAGCTCATCGTAATGAGCCTTGCGCCTTCCCACGGCCGCAGATCCCCCACGTGGGCCTCCAACCATGCCCTAGAGGATTCGTCCTCGCAGACAAAGATGGCTGCCCCTCGAGAGAGGTAGCAGTCAATGTACCTGGGAAGGGTCACCTCATCTGGGATCCCGTCTATCAGCACACTGACCGCCTCCTGGACCTGCTGCACCTGTACATTAGTAAGTTGAGTCGCAGGATAACCGTCGGACACGACGGCCACCCTGAGACCCGCTTGGAACGCTCGCGCATAACTAATTTGCGCATGCGTCGCAGTGCGAGGCTTCTTCCGCGAGGATGCGCCCTCCGGTGTCCCATCGGCAGACCTCTGCCGCTTCCCGTCACCGGGCCGCTTTAGGGTCTCCGCTGACACACCGGATTGCGCACCGTCTAGCCCAGATGGCGGTTGGGTCCGTCCAGCCGGGGTCCCAGAAGTGGTGCCCCGACCTTCCGAGCCCTCCGTCATCTGCGCCTCTCTCCGCTTCCGAGCCCTTTTCCTTTCGGAACCTGGCCGAGACTTCTTCTTAATCTTTAGAGAGCCCACCCTTTCCGCTAGCTCTCTCGCTAAGCTTCTGACAGATTCCTCTGTCAGAGTACGATCAGGGTCCCCTGGTGAGGGGTCGCCTGGATGTTCGGGGTCCCCTGTAGGGGGGGCCTCGGGTTTTTTATTATTTTTGCTATCGTTTGGTTCCATAATGTTCCCACGAGTATAGGGGAAGTGGTGATCGACGTCCGCGGTGCCCCTACACGGACGCAAGGCTGGATACTCTGGGAGGTCGCCCGGTGTCCCAGAGGCTCCGTTTAAGACGGTGCATCCCCACCACCACGCACCCCTCGGCACGGAATCGCTTAACACCTTGGGTTGGGTAACGTACCATTGCCCATGATGACCGTTGAGCTGCAGGCGTCCCAGATATACATCCGAGACACCTGTGGCTCAACGAATCATTCGATTGGCCGGGCTACCGGCTTTCCGGCGGGTCTCCTCAAAAACTAATCGAGGCGGTCCACCGCAAGACCGGCACCCCGTTGCCCCCCCTACACGGTCGCACACGGTTCAGCGCCCAAGGCCGCCCCGCAGAACGAACTCGAGGACGTACGGGTTGGATTTTTGTAGGGGATGTCCTGTCGTTGAGTCATTCCTTTATAGATGGACGCTTGATGGTGCTCACAGCTATCATAGCGGGAAAACGTGGAATGAACTAAAAAGTACCTATTCAGACCAAGATGACATTTTCTCTGTGTTTTTTTTAGGTTTTTTAGATTTTTTACATAATACCCCAACGTCACCTAGTTTGCCAAATGTCGCAGTCACAATTGACGTATTCCAGTCCACATCGATTAATCACCCGGCCTTAATTAAAAATACATACCGATTACGTTTCTTGAGTGCGGAAATAATTCGTAAGGTGTGACGTGCTAAAACGACAGACTGACCTCAAGGAAGTTTCCTTTCCATTCTAACTGCAGGGAACTTTGTTGACGGTAGGGATACACAGGCAGCGAGCGTTTGGAATATTAAGAAAATGATAATGAAACAGAAACATTCCGGCTTTTACGTGGAAATGATATTTGACGCAAATCACCTATCTAAGTGACATTTTCCTAGTTACCTTTCCCAATATAAAGTATTTTGGCAGGGGTATTATGTAAGAAATCTAAAAATCCTCAAAAACAGTCGACAAAACGTCATCTTGCAGACTCTGTAGTTTTTAGTGTGCAGTTCATTCCACGTTTTCTCGCTATGATCGCTGTGAGCGTCATCTAAAGCGTCCATCAATGGAAGAATAACTCAACGACACGATACGATGAAGCATGCATTGTTGGTTGCAGAAAGCCAAGTAGTGTGTATATATATATAGAGAGAATATGATCATGCGGAGAAAGGTATATAACAAAAAGTAGGAAAATAATGGGCAAAATCCGCAAAAAGGAGGAAAGTGGATTCGAGCAGAAAATAGGATAGGTAACCCCTTTTTGCGGATTTTGCCCATTATTTTCCTACTTTTTGTTATATACCTTTCTACGCATGATCATATTCTCTTTGTAGATCCTTTGGGCTTGAAGTACCACAGCACGTGGCTATAACCGGCCGCGTGGTTGTGGTTAGATGTCTCCTTGAAAATTCGAGGTCGTATAGCCATTTTATACTACAATGTGTAGGTTGGCTCTTGTTGTGGACTTCGTGTGTCGTTTTTTCCCGCTCCAACTTCATTTCCTCAGGTTACACCCGTATCCGGATGTGTGGGCATTTGTATTTAATAATAATAATAATAATAAACGTCTTTATTTCCAAATGGACTGATTGTATAAAAAAATAGCCAAATACGGGCGAAGTTCAGCTGTAGCTGCTCTTCCACTTAACCCGCAAATTTACTTTTGTAGTTTCATATGTGCATTCATTTCGGGCCTGATGAAGCCAACCAGCAGAAATACGTATCGCTCGGATTACCTATCCTATTTTCTGCTCGAATCCACTTTCCTCCTTTTTGCGGATTTTGCCCATCATTTTCCTACTTTTTGTTATATATATATAACTGTAAACAGACTTGTTGTTTTTTTTTCTAACACAAATTATTAAATTTTATTGTAAAGGTGCTTGTAAGCAATTGGTGCCCTGGTTAGGGAATAAGAACAGTTGCTAGCTGAATCCTCGACAGGAAAATAAAAGGCATTTTATTATTATTATTATTATACATATATGTGTATAAGATCAGTGATATTTGCTATGTGAGAAAATTATTACTGAATATGCTGCCAATGGAGTACGAGTATATCTATTAGCATCACGGTAGAATGACAGCTGATTATCTAGTAATATCTCAAAATTCTCCTTATCGACACAGGACACGTAATTCAGACGGATCCGGCAACGACAGGTAGTCAGAGCCGTATTTTGTTTTGGTTTTTTGTACGCTACAGATTCATTTTGAACTTGCTAACAGCTCTTTTATTTAGAAAAGACAACAATTTCACTTGCCGATCAGCTGTTCACCTCAGTATACGTCACCCAACTAGCAAAGTAGTGGTATAAGCTTTTGTTAAGAGAACCGTTCAGCCATAAAAGCTCTCTATTGTTGTTGCCTGAACACCAAAATGCTGGCTTAATGTTATGTTGAATGCAAATTTGCTTTCAGCAACATATTTGCTCTAAAATGAGGTGTTTAAAATATTCTTATAGCATAGTTATACAACACCTTATAGGGCAAACTTTTAACTGTTGCATAAACGTTTATACAACTATTTTATACGGCATATTTGCACGTTAGTCAAACTGGTTGTGTTGTGGCATCCATGGTAACGTTTATAAAACTAACCCGAGCCTTGTTGTTTTGCTGTGCAATTTACTACTTTAGCCAACAAATTGCTCCCAACAGAAGCACTTATACAACTGTTGTTTAGTAACTGTTAAAGGCTGTACATATGCTAAATATGTTGGTATACAACTTCACCATAACCTAACTTTCTGCTGTCATATTTTTGTTAAAATGCCATAACCAATGTTTTAAGACAAACAACGCATGCATATTGGTTCAAAAGGTTTTATCAACTGTTCAAACAGAAGATATAGGTCTGGTACAAATTCTGGGTAAATCATTCGACTCTGTCGGTATTTCATTTCAGACATTTGTTGTATAACACCTGCAGGCAACACCAAAATATTCTAATAACCTAAAAACAGCATGGACGGTGCCATGATTATACACAACCACCCGCCATATTGGGCAAACATTTATTCCTCTATTTAATATTAAATAATTGTTTCAGTTCGAAATTACGGATATAAATTGATAAACATTAGTGTAATTTTGTCTAAATATAGGATTTGTGGAAGATTTAACGCAGATAAGTTCAGTTTTCCATCTTAAAAAACTAGACATACTTTTGATCATTATCAAAATACAGGGTGGGGCAAAAGTCACGAAGGGATTTGAAAAATTAATAACTTTTTTAAATTTATTTTGTTTTCATTTTTTTTTCAGGACCGTGTAAAATAAATCCTGGAGATTAATTATGGAGCGTTACAACCTCAATCAACGAACCAAACTTATAGAATTTTATTTTGAATATCACCATTCAATAATTCAAACTCAACGAGCATATCGTCGTCATTTCAATTTGCGGAATTCGCCCTCTGAATCAATGATTCGACGCTTAGTGGCACGATTTCAGCAACAAGGCACAGTTATGGATCTCCCACGAAGCGGAAGGCCACGTTCCGCAAGAAATGAAGGGAACATTCAACGCGTTCAGGAGAGTGTTCAGGAGAATCCGGAAACCTCAACCCGAAGACGTTCTGCTGAGCTGCAGATGTCTCAAAGGTCTTTACGCAGAATATTAAGAGGAAATTTACATCTGTTTCCATATAAAGTGCAGCTAGTGCAAGAACTAAAACCAGCAGATTTTCAAGAACGACTAACTTATGCAGTTCGCTTGCAAAGAATGGCTCGAGAAGATAATGAATTTATTCATTCTCTGATCATGAGCGATGAAGCCCATTTTCATTTGAATGGCTTCGTAAATAAGCAGAACTGCAGAATATGGGGTACCGAGAACCCAAGGGTGGTTCATCAAAGGCAATTACATCCGCTTAAATGTACAGTATGGTGCGCAGTTACGTCTCAACGAATTATTGGACCATTCTTCTTCGAAGACCACGATGGGAATGCTGTATCTGTAGATGGCGACCGATATCGTGATATGATTCAAAATTTCTTAAGACCAGCTCTTGCTGACAATCAAACGATGACTTTCCAACAAGATGGAGCCACTGCGCATACTGCTCGAGCCACTATGCACCTTCTAAGGCAGATTTTTGGCGAACGTTTAATTTCGAGAAATTCAGGATTCAATTGGCCCGCCCGCTCGCCGGACTTAACAGCCCCTGATTATTTCCTTTGGGGATATCTGAAAGGAAAAGTGTATATTAATAAACCCACAACCCTGCAGCAACTAAAAGATAATATTCGAGCAGAAGTAAGTGCTTTGGGGCCAGATATTCTGACTCGGGTAATGGAAAATGCTCTTGCAAGAGCTGCACTTTGCGAGGCTGAAAATGGCGGTCATTTGCGTGATGTAATCTTTCACACTTAAATTGTAAACAAACTCCAAACATTGCATTTTAGTTTTGTGTTAGGGAAAAAAATTAAAATTAAAATTTAAAAAAGTTATTAATTTTTCAAATCCCTTCGCGACTTTTGCCCCACCCTGTATGAATCAAATACGAAGCCCGTAGAAATTGCGTAACTAATTTGCACGATAATCACAATAACATTTGTTGTGCAGGTAATTCAATAGCCCTATATCGCAGTGTAGAAGTTTATCATATACATCATGTCCTTGAAACTCTCAATGGCCGATATATAAGTAAACAAGATGACTGTAATGTGTTAGTTATATATTCTTCACTTCGTCTATACAATACATAAGAAATAGTTTGGTTGCAATAAAGTAGAATCACGTAACAGAATAGTTGTATAGGTGACAAAAACGGAATCTTGCACTGACGCAAATGTCCTATAGCGGCTGCAAGAGGCTTACACTTTTGTTGTATAACTGTTACCTGCAGTCCTTAGATATACAACCTCTTAAATGACTGAAGTGTCCTATTAGGTGTGCCCATTCCGCTTGTATAGCTGTTCTAAGAGGGTTTTGCCAATGTTCTTATAATATACAATGCTGTTTAAGGAATACTGTATAATCATTCTTGCAACTCTAATAGGAGCGCTAATTGTTAGTTGGGCAAAACGTGATGGATACTCGTGAAATAGGGTATATATATATATATATATATATATATATATGTTGTCCTTTTTGAAGACAAGTTATGTTAAAGTTAAAAATTAAGATCAATTTATAATTTTCCATTTTTTTTTTGTTTCCTAAAACTTCAGGGCGAATTACCGGAAATCATGTTTTTCTACAGTGTACAGTGAATTTAATTGCAATATGTGGCAGCATGTATACTGAGAGACAGAAAAAGGTAAAACCTACGTATGTTTATCCGATTTTAATAATTTTTGGCATATATTTTCAGTGACCCTTACTAGTAAAATTATTAAATTTTCAGCTTGATTCGTCAACTGACTGCAGAAGCTGGTTCAATAATGTGTTCAGGATCCACGATTTCTTATACACTCATTGACACATCTCGGCATCGTGATAAGGTGGTCGATATCCTGTTGGGGTATCTCATTCCAGGCTACTGCAACTTCCTGAGTGAGAGCTGCTAGAGTCTGTGGAGGGTGTTGCAAATTCAAGAGCCTGCGACCTATCATGACCCAGACACGTTCAATTGAAGATAGGTCAGGCGATTGTGGTGGCCAAGGTAAACGGTTGATGCGACGTTGATCCATGAAGGCTAATAATGCTCTGGCAACACGCAGTCTCGCATTGTCTTTTTGAAAAATCGGGTTTTGGATGGTGTTTAGGTATGAAATAAGATGAGGATCCACTACTTTCTGAATATAGCGTCGGGCTGTCATATTGCCTGTGATGAAAATTAGTGTTGATCTACTAGCATAAACAATAGCACCCCATACCATAACTCACTCTGTCAAATTGTGGGTCACGTCTTTCACCATGTCGCCTTCTCTCTCTTGCCCGACCATCGTGCATCCCCAGTCAGAAGCGCGATTCGTGACTAAAGACCACCTGACTCCATTCCCGATCCCATAGGATGTTTTCTCTACACCAGAGCGAACGGTTACGCCGATGTTCAGCTGTGAGAGGTAGCACCCAATGTGGGCGATAAAAAAAAGGCCACCATTTTTCCCTGCTCTTCAAAGCACTGATTATTTAGCGATGGCTCGAGTACTACTGAATCTGTCTCTCAGAGCCAGAATTCTTAACCGGCGGTCTTGTCGCTCTGTGGTCCGTCTGGGATGTCCGACTCGAAACTAGAAACTTCTCTTATCGATAGACCGGCTTCTCGCAACCCGACAATTCGACCTCTGGCAAAGTCACTTAGCTGGGACACCCGGCGAATTCTATGCACTCTAGACATTTTGAGGGATCACGAAAAGATTTCTCAATAAGCTACACAAATTGAACATTTAACTGACACTTTAAATGTACGAAAACTGAATGCTTCTTTATCACCAAGCAATACACGCAGCCACCACAAAAACAGAAAAACCTGACCAGTTTATCACTTGTTGTTCATGGCAAAATGAATCGATATGTAAAAAAATCTTGAGTTCTAATAAACATTCGTAGGTGTTAACCCTTTCTTTCTCTCTAATTTGTGAAATTCATCAAATTCGCATAGGTATCTAATTTCCAGAATCCATAAGAAAAAGTTGATGCGCAACTAATTTTTAGCTTTGGATACATCTCAAGTAAGTCTATTTTCAGACAAGATACCAATAAAATTATCATCAACACTGATTATTCACACACAAATCCTCACTATGCACCTACCTACTGCCATTTCCTTCCAGCTATAGTATAGAACTTACAGCTTGAACCTCCCACATAATGATACTTTTCAACACGCTAAGAATAAAGTACAAACACTTAGAGCTGTTAACGATACGGCAGAAAGAACAGTCAAGTTAATACAAGACTTCCCATAACTTAATCACTGCTGATGAGGAACAAAAACAATGTTTATTACGTTGTTTTAGTAAATAATGCTCTTTTAATGGTAAACATCTAGGAAATATAAGATACAAATACATCAGTGTTTTATTTGTCGAATAAAGATTAGGTTTTGAAATCCATACATGGTTTCCCTATTAACTTTCAAATTGAAAGTTTGACCAAAAGTCGTCAAATGGAAAGAAATTAGAAGGTAAGCGTATCTCAATTCGAACAAAAATTTGTTTTCCCCATAGGCTGGGACACCCTAATGTATATGTTACGTCAACTATGATAATTGGGCTTTGATGTTAATGGCCAAGCATTCATCATCAGAAAAATAGTAGCAAATATTTCAGAATGGATGAATGTCAGACAAAAATTCCAAAATTGCGAACTTTGGCTTTCAAAGGTTTTTAGAATAAAAAGGAAAATGTTAATGGAAATTTGAAACACATGTATTCGGAAATATTGGCTATATCGTACTTTCAGGGCTGCAAAGCTCTCGTATGGACACTAATTCCAAATATTGCACTTCGTTTATTCCTTAATAATGGTAAATAATATTATTGTTCTCATGATCTCTTCAGGTTACACCAACCATTCTTCCTGGGTAAACTGGTGAGCTACTTCAGTCCCAGAAACGGCACGCAGAACGGTACTGAAAGGTAGAAAACAGACGGATCGACTTTTGTCGAGTCGGCGGTCGAGTCGACGCATGGTGTAAATAACTTTATATATAATGAAACACACAGATACTCGACGCGGCGCCCCGCCGCTTGAAGTCGAGTCGACATATGATTTCCCCGCGACTTTGCAGCGGCACTCGACGCGGCATCGACACATCATGCCATGTTCTGAAGTGTATCAATTCAGACGCATTTTATTTCGAAATTCACACGCGTAAGTACTGAATCACGCGATGGAATATGTTGGATCACGGATTTTATAAATTCCGCTATCTTCTCAAATTAAAAGATATTTATTTTGAAACAATATCTTTTTTTTTTTAATTTTGTATTCATTTAGATTTTAGGGATGGCACACGAAATAGACCCAGACCTCATAACAGTATTTTCTTTTCTTAATTCTTGTTCTATAGCAGTGAGTTCATAAAAAGAAAACTGGGACATTCTTGTGAAATTGAAAAATTTTTCTTCGTCCTGTTTTAGCTGTAGCCATAATATAATAAAAAAGCCTTTTTCTTTGCGCTGTGAAATAATTGGATGAATCCCTTTTTTTTTCTTCATTCGTCTCCGGTAAAACAAGTACAGTAGCATTACATATTCATCATCTAGGTCTAGGTCCATTGCTTTTTTGATTGAACACTACTAGCAAACCTGCTCTCGTTGCCAGGGACCGCGGATACGACACGCGACTGCCTCCTCGACGAAAGTGGTCGCCCCGTTTGAACAATTTTTTCGACCGTCGACTCGACGGTCGAGTCGGCGAAAGTCGCTCCGTCTGTTTTCTACCAAAGAGAGTAAATATTGTGTGTTCTTTTGTTTGTTTTTTCCCATTCCATAATACATCCGTAGTTCTATACAAGATATCTAGTCCATTAAATTTTACTGTTATGCAGGTATTAATGGGCGTGTCCGACATTTTCATGATTGTTCCTGGGGTCTTATTAATAAAAACAGTACATTGACAACCATTCAACAAAGTATTCAAGATTAATTTATTCGCAGTCTTGAGCAATTCTTCGCATTCGTTTTATTTTCCGCCACTCGCACTTTTTTGTATATGCTTCCTATTGCGACGTATATTGGTAGTGCCTAAACATTGTAAGAACTGATAGTTTTTTCACCATTTGCTGGTGAAGGAACACATTTTTTTCAAAACAAAGCGTGTAAAATATCATAATTATGTAATAGTTTTCAATCCGCGTATAAGTTGAAAGCTAGAGCTAATTGAAAAAAGTGTTATCTTCGTAACGTACACTTAGTTTAACCGATTTTTTTCTGCTTCCCACTGGCGGGGAACTATTTAATCATGACAGTTGTACAAAATAAAAAATTATGTTTTTTCGATGTTATATGAAGTGGGAACATAATCCATCGTACCATCGCATCGTAGAGGCTTGCGGCAAAAACTAAAACGGCCAAGAGAACAACCTGGAAAATGTTTTCAAGTTTCTGAAATGGCCACTGACTGCAATTTTGAATCTAAAAAAAAGTGATGTTTCTGTGAATTCCGCTATATTAACCTAACAAAAAAATATACCCAATCTTGAAATTCGATGATAATCTGAACCTTTTTTGTTTGACAATTTTTGCTGTATCTCTAAAATAAATTGGTGGTGGGTATTCAAAGGTTTCCTCGAAACGGATGAGCTGATTTCAATAAACTTGGGCTAGTTGAAAAGAGATTCTTGTTATATCTGAATTTTGGTTGACTTCACAAGTGGCCGCTACAGGACTTTTTTGACATTCCGACAGAAATGATTAATTTTCTCAAAAAATCGAATGCATTGGTATGATTTTTTTTTCAATAAAAAGTAGCTAAAGAATGTCTAAACAATATCGCGAAAACCGCATCCCCATGTCTTGTTCCTAACCTAAAACTTAGGCAAAGAAAATTTTTTACGGAAATACCTTGAACATTTATTTCTTTAAAATAATGTTTCTGGAATTTTTATTATTAAGTTGTGGCCCTGAAAAGTACCGATTTGAAAAAGAAGGGTTTTCAATTCCCCATAGATGCTCGAACTGCTGACCATCACGCTCTATGCATTCCTGAAGCCTCTAATGGGTAGACAAAACTGCAACTTCAATTTCGGCACTCGGTATATTACGATTTGCATTACGAATACGGCTTTCCATAACTTCTCTGGTTGTAGGTTGTCTGAAATACGCTGCCCTTTAACCGTCCCCATGAATCAAAATCAAGACAAGTTAAGTCTGGTGACCGCGAAGGCCTTGGAAACAGACTTCCTCTTCCAATCCACCGGTGTTGAAATACTGCATTATATGCTCTGGCACAGTAATAGCAAAACGTGCCGTGTTTCCAGTTTCCTATCTCCCAACAAAAACGATGATTGATTGTCCAAAAAGTTAAGAAAGACATTGCCATTTAGGGATTGTTCGCAAAAATATGGTCCAATAATTATTCTGCCTCCCAGTATGCCACACCACACATTTAAACAACGTCCTGGTGCTGAACTTCACGCAACCAATACGGATTTTCTGCAGACCATTAATGTGCAGATTGACTATCCCTTCACTATTGAAGGTGGCCTCATCGATTCAATGAATTTGAAATAAAAGTTCTCTAATTTCATGCCTAACATCCAAAGTCCAACGTCCGATCAAAGTCTTCCTTTTTCAAGGCCTGACGCAAAACGACATGATGTGGGTACTTTGTAAAGGTAATTAAATAAAATCTAAATTTAAATAAATCTCTAGATTTTGATGGCCATTAATTACATTTCCTATTGTCGTTCAAAATATTTTGAACCGTTAGTCGTGATATGCCCAACTCAAGGGATAATGCCGTTGTGCTAACATGAGGATTTCCTTCAATATATCCCAATACGCGGTTAATATTTTCTTGTGTTCCTCCAATTCTTTGCCATGGAAACGTAGACCGGAAACTACCATTGGCTCGTAAGCTCGCCACTAATCGGGGAAAAACTCTCACATCGCAAAGACGCCGATGTGGATATCGAGTCGCGTAAACTCTTTTCGTTAGTGCGGCATTCTTAAGACATTTAAAATAAACTGCAAACATACGAGTATCAACGGCTTCATCTTTCATAAAACGTATTTGGTTAGCACAAAAATTGCTTAAAGTAACGCGAAACTGTTGATAACTATTGACAATGTTTTGAGGATTAGTTATGTTTTATTAGGTGTTTGTTTTGTTGCATTCAATGGCCTGCTTCTATTAATTGTCTTTCGTATAGTGAATATGCATTAAAATAAAAGATATGCCTTTGGTTATTAGCATTACTTACTTACCTTTTAGCGATGTCTTGTAATACTCTTACTTACTTTTTCATAGGAAAAAATCGTACCAATGCATTAAATTTTTTTGAGAAAATTAACCATTTCTGTCTTCTAACGGCCACATGTTAAAGTAACAAACTTCAAATATTATAGCTTGGTCGCTCAAAAATAGCTCTTTTCAACTAGCTCAAGTTTGTTAAAATCTGCTCAGCCGTTTCGAAGATACTGGGTGGTTTTACGGAAACCTTTGAGCACCCCCCACCACTTTATTTTTAGACATACAGCAAAAATTGTCAAACAAAGTAGGTTCAGATTATCCTCGAATTTAAAGATCGTTTTTTTTTTTGTTAGGTTAATAAAGCGTCGCTCGTTGATGAGATGCAGGGCGTTAAAGTTTAATTGTCAAAATAATTTTCTCTCTATTTACTGTTTTTGTGAAATCAACATCAAAATAGAGAACCGAGGATTTGTGGGGATGACAACTTTTTTTCGTTTTTATGCTGAATTCCTTAAAATAGTGCACAATTATCGTTATACATTTTTTTATCGATATAATAAAAGTTCTGTAATGGATGCTTCATCGAAGAAATAAGTAGTTTGTACAAACAACTACAAAAAAATTACTTGCCCACTAAACACATATAAGATATGTTGCCGAAATGGCCGTTCGGGTTTTTAAAAGAAAAATATTTTAACTTTACAAAACTGACTACAAATGTAACTTGAAATGTCTTACAATGAATAAAATATACAACACGACGAACAAACGAGGAATCTGCGGAAAACATGAAAAACCTCTATTTATTACTTCGGGCTTTGATGCTTTCCTCAGCATTTTATTCCACCACGTGCATCTTCTGCTGCATCATAACTCCTCCCCATCTAGTTTGAAAACAGAATAGGAATGTATCCTGTTTTCAGGAAGTTTTCTTCTTTTTGCGTCTTTCTTGGGCCTCTCGTCACTGGATTCGGGATTTTCTTCATCCTTCTTGTCTTGGGATAGATAATTTTTCTTCTGAATTTGTTTTCTCCAAATATACCAAAAGGTTACTGCTACTGTAACAGGCAGAAAAATAGTATAAACCGAGCTGCTAGAAAACCAAATTAAGGGATCAATAGCGGCTTCTTCTTGCATTTGAAGAAAATTTGCTTTCTCTTGCATTTCTTTGATCTTACCGAAGTAAATAGTTTTGAGGCTTAGAGCTTTCTTGGACACAAAGTTCGATCTTCCAGAATTTTATTTCTCAAAGGACCAAAGGGTTTCCTTTAATTTGATCCTCCTTGCTCCAAAACTTGGATGAGTTGATTTGTACTCCACAATTTTCGAATATCTCGACAAAACTTGGCGTTTCTAAAAGAAGTGGTTGTTGAGTACCACACAACTTGACTGCTGTGATCGGCTGGTCAGCGGGAATGGCCAAAATGTGTTTTGCTGATATCGCTTCATCAATAGGGCTGGATACTTGTAACCTCGTGAATTGGCATAGACAACCTTGGATGGGTTCTTGTCGATTCTTGCAGAAGTAGACATTTTCAATTTCCGGACATTCTTCTTCTTCAAATTGCGGATGACTTGTTCCAAAGGGATGGGTTGGAATAATGGTTGAGTTTCTCATAGGAACTGGGTATAGACGGAAAAATTGGAATTTTTCATTAGATAATATAGGAAATCTTATAGAAATGATTTTATTATCAAAAAATGTAATTTGTGGATCAACGACTAAATAGTATGATTGTAAATTTTGAAAATTGTGTACTTTCCTTTTACCATATAATTTTACTAAATGCTTTATTTTTCTCTAAGTCTGAAACTGTTATGGTAGAACTATGTAAGAAACATTGAAGGTATTCCTACGTTTCTGACGAATACGTGGAACAATGTTATCTAACTTTTTTGTTAATTCCTCTGTGACAAGTCTTCGTCTCATGATGATGAGAAATTAATTTTTTTTGTCTCTCTTTCTGTGAAACATCTCTAACAAACTGATTGGAAAAATAAAGTTTTTATGCGTGGTTTTTGAAATATATAGGTAGTATTTTGCTAATCTGGATATCTAAATCTTTAATTTCTGAACCTTTGACAAAAATGCAACATAGTTTGTTTGGATCAACTTTATGATTTCTGCCTCTATGTTATCGCTAAGCTGTAACTGTAATTTATTAACATTTTCGAAGGGCTTGGTCCTTGCAATATGATATCGATAAGATGATTTTTGTTCAATAATTATCTGATAAGAAAATTTGTTAGTAACATATTCAGTGAAGGGTATCTCTAATATGGGGTTTTCTACTGCCGTATGGACTGTAATACTGTCATCACGTGGCTGGGGATTTTGTTAGAGCTATCAGGTACTTCAGGGGTGACAATTTCTTCTAGTTCTTGTGAGTCTTCAATATTTATTTCGGGGTTATCGCCGTCTTGCAGATACCGAAGAATATCTTCATCAGAATTTCCAGGATTTGCAATCATTGATTGATCCGTTTCATCTTGGATGGCATTCAGTTCTACGCGAGATAAAGCATCGACATTTCTATTTACTTTTCCAGGTTTATATTGAATTTTGTAATTGAGCTGTTCAAGAAACAGTTTGCAACGTAAAAGTCTGGGGTTATGTTCTTCCATGTTGAACAAATATTCGAGGGGTTTGTGGTCGCTAACTATGGTAAATTCACGTCCCCATAGATATGGTTTGAAGTATTTCACACCATATACGACTGCTAATAATAATATATAATTCTTTTCCTATTGTACTTTAATTACATTCTGCTGTATTTAGAGTTCGTGATGCATAGGCAATCGGTCGATCCTGTCCTACTTTTCCTTGACTAAGAATACAACCTGATGCGTAATTTGAGGCATAAGTAGTCAAAATAAAGGGTTTTTCAAAATCTGGGTACTGTAAAATAGGTTCTTTGGTTAGAATATTTTTGCAAGTTTCAAAGGCTTTGATAAATTCTGCGGTATGTTCACTTTTGACTCCTTTCTCAAGACATTTCGTAAGTGGTTTTGTTAATTTGGCAAAGTTTTCGATAAAGCGTCTATAATAACCTAAAGGATCTAGGACGGATTTGATTTCTTTGAATGTTTTTAGAATTGGGAATTGTGCTATCGCTTGTATCTTTTTGGGATTTGGTTCTACACTATCCCAAGTAACTACATGCCCTAAATATTCAACTTCTTTGTGTGAAAATTCACATTTGTTGTTCAATTTTCAATTGTGTGTCCCTTAATCTCCGAAATACTAATTTTCAAATTTGCAATATGTTCTTCAAGACTAGTGGAAAAAATTATAATATCGTCCATACACACTAGACAAACTTTGCCTTGTAGTCCTTGTAAAAGATTGTCAACGACTCTCTGAAATGTACTTGGGTTATTTTTCAAACCTTATGGTAAGCGAGTATACTGTCCATGTTCAACAATAAAGGCGGTTTTTTCTATAGAATTTGGATGCATCTCTATTTGGTGAAATCCGGCAGCCAAATCTAAAGCACTGAAGTATTGACATCTACCTAGCTTGTCCAATATATCGTTAATATTAGGTAATGGATATCGACCACTTATTGTTTTTTCGTTAAGCTTTCGAAAATCTGTCACTATTCTGAATTTTTGTTTCCCACTAGCATCCATCTTCTTAGTAACGGTCCAGGTAGGTGAGCTATAAGGACTTTCACTAGGACATATGATTCCATCGTCTAACATTTTATTTATCTGTCTTTGAATTTCCTCTTTGTGAACAAAAGGATAACGATAATTTTTTGTATGTACTGGAATATCATCAGTAGTTTTTATTTCATGTTTAATAATATTAGTGAACGTTAACTTTTCGTTTTCATTGTAAAATATATCCCTAAACTCATGGCAAACTTTTAATAGAGCCTGTTTTTCTTCACTGTTCAAATGATCAGTCCTAATTAATTTCGATACTTCCTGTATGCTTTCGTCATTATGTTTTAGTTCACCAATAATATCCTCAATATGAAAAATATAAAAGTTATCACTAACCGGTCACGATGTCGAGAATTTTCGGAAAACTGCGTTAAATCCTACTGGGGTCTTTAAAAAAATTTTATTTGAACTTTACAAGACTGACTACAAATTAATATAACTTGAAATATTTTACAATGAATAAAATGTACAATAAGACGAACAAACGAGGAATCTGCGGAAAGCATGAAAAACTTCTCTTTATTACTTCGGGCTTTGATGCTTTCCTCGACATTATCTTCTTCCACGTGCATCTTCTTCTGCGTCATAACTTATATATAAATATTACCTAAATTTTATATTTCTCATTTGTTACATGAGCCATTTATTCCATTCCATTCAACTGACCAATAAATAAAACCACAGAATTGATGATTCTCTTACCTCGGTAGTCTTCTTCAAAGTGCCAAATATGAAAAAATTGGAATATAATTTTTTTCCAGAAGAAATTCCTTCTATATTTTATTAACGGATTAGAAAAGAGTACCAAGATATCCGAAATGTTGCTCAACTTTTTCCCGTCAATTCAGTGGTGTGATTCATTGATCACTTGAATGAAATAGAATTAACAGACAACCACAGGTTAATTATCAGTAATTTACTTAAAAACTGTGTCATAAATTTCTGCAAATGAAAATTACTTTTGTTATAGCATATACCATGTGTTAATTTATGTATAATAAAGGTAGATTCACATTAGTAACTTAGATAAGTTTCAAACAAAATATATAATAATAGCAAATTATGTTAGAAGACAGAATTCGAAATTTAATCTAACAAAACATGTTATTATTCTTATTGTTATAACATATCCTACATAATCCTTACATCGTAAGGTACGGAGTTACCACACTCAGAATCATAAAGGTTGCATAAATATGACATCGGTGTATTCAAGTCTACTTAATATCTATATAACAAAAAGGATGCAAGCATATAATTGCAGGGTATAAAAGTGATGTTCATGTAACACGCGGGTCTAGTGAGTATTATCTTTTTCGGAGTAAATCATCTTTTTAACCTGCTTGACTCCGACGAGGACCGTTTACAAATACTAAGCTCTTGTCTTGTTCAAAGGATAGCCCAACCCATAGTGTTGGGCCAGCTGATCTCCTTCTACACACCTGGCCAGCAAGAAATTACGCAGGAAGAGGCGTACTACTATGCAGCAGGGGTTGTGCTTTGTTCTTTGATGAATATTCTCATCGCCCATCCATACATGATGGGCATGCTGCACCTTGGAATGAAATTGAGAGTCGCCTGTTGTTCGCTGATCTACAGAAAATCTTTGAAGCTGAGCAAGACTGCGCTCAGAGACACTACCGCAGGACAGGTGGTGAATTTGCTCTCGAATGACGTAAACAGGTAAAGCACAATACCCAATAAATTATGGTTATTATCATTGTAGATTGTAGGCGCTCTTACTTGGTAAAACTCTTTGATCGTGGATCGTGTGATCAAATAGTGCCATTTGTGGTGAAAGCTTAAGGCACTTTTGTTTGAAAAGCATCTTGACATGCAGGCTACCAAAATTTATATATGCGAACTAGAATAAGTACAAAACTAATTGATTCTCACAATGCGTCTCCACACGTCAGCCTTCTTTCGTAAATGCCTCACATTATTCTCTATAACGCACTTCCATGAGCCATAAAAGAGTTAAATTTTGAAAACTTTGGAAAACCTATTAAACCGCTTATTTTGGATGAGTAGGAGAACTGAAGGCATAATGGACCAGTTAAGGAAAATCTTTTATTTTCATAAGAAATAAAATATTTGTTTCCATATATTATCAACAGTACAAGAAAAAATATATGTTCTTTCCGAATTATAACTGAAAATTTATTTACATATATGAATATTTATTTCATAAATGTAGCAAAAATAATTTAGAACACTATTGGGCCATTTTGCCCTCATATGAAGGTAAAATGGTACCCTAAAGGAGGCAAAATAGCCCTGGCTGCAAACCATTCAAATCTAAAAAATTTCTTAACTAATATTACAAAAAAAGTAAAAAGACTTTATTTCTTACTTGAATATAGAATCATTTGGAAGTCAATTGAGTCATTTTGCCTACATAAAAATACCATGACAATGTTTAATAAATTGGACCATGCTGTAAACCTTTTAAATAAAAAAATAACTTAAATATTACTCTAAATGAACAAAAACTAAAAATAATTATTACGTACATATTCTAATAAGTTTTTAGGCCTTGCACAAATCACAAACAAACGTAGCTTCTTCATCGTCATCATCGACTCCCGCACAAGAACAGTGTGCCCAGCCTTGACATAAACTGCATCGGATCCATCCTTCTGTAGATTATGAGAACCAGTGTGGACAAAACAAACACTCAACATCTTCATCTTCAGAAGATGAAACATCATTTTTAATTTGCTTACATTTTCGCATTTAGGCTTTTTTTGTTGAATCACTTTGGTCGAAACTGCACTGAGGTCGCATAAGCTTGTGCCATTTGAGGTCTGGCGATGATGTTAATATAGCCGTCTTACCTCTCTTTCTGGATGATCTTTGTATTTGTTTTGTTTTTGGTAGAGGAATAATTTCTAAAGGTGATACAAGAAAGCTGGATTCTTTATTAGAGCTTTGTTTTTGCTTAAGAAGTCGTGACACTGGTATGTCATCGTCACTACTCTCCTCCGATGTTTCGTGAAGTCTTTTAGAGCAGCCTGTTATTGCCTCAGGAAATCGTGTTAGTAAAGGTTTGTGGAGCAGCTAGTATGGGGTTTAAAATGTATTTCCTCTTCGAATTGATTTTGGAAATCTAAATCATTTTCATTTTGCAAGTTTACTTCAATGTTGGTTGTATCTGCAGGCAAAAAGTCAGCTTCTGTAAATATATCTGGATCTGTATGCCATATTCCAGTTGCTCTAAAAGCATTATGCGCAGTTGGAATTGTAGCAGCTTTTTCAAACTCTTTTCCGACCAACTCCGTAATTTGAAATTGGATTATCATTCGTCCAGGATTTGTTCGTAACCACTGCTTTGAAGCGTTTGAATAATATGACGACAAATGTTTCATAAATCCTACATCTAGCGGCTGAAGTCGATGCGTACAGTACGGAGGGAATGAAATGATATGCACACCATTCTCGCGAGCTAAATTAATGATATCCAGATTTTTAGTGTGAATAGCAAGACTGGGTTGTCCTTGGATGCTCTTGAAAAGATAATAGACTTTTCAAACCATTTTGTGAAAATATCCTTCTGTATCCAGCCACTTTCATGACATTCGGCATATGAACCTCGAGGAGCATTATTCACTAGCTCCGGCTTATTAATCGCTTTCGAGAAAACACAAACATAGGCGGCATATATGAACCAATAGCATTGAAGCAAAAAACGCTGATTACCTACCAACTGTCCTCGTTCAGCTGATGTTAGTAAACCAAATTGCTTTTTCCCCTTATTGTTTTTGGCAAACTTTTTGGAACAATGGTCATTCCTGTTTCATCTACGTTATAGATGTTATCAGGATTAACTTATATTTATCTATAATTTCTGTAAGTAAGGAAAAGATTCTTTGTACTGCTACTCTGATGAATCCGATTGCTCTTGCTGCGGAGGTTGCTTCTGGTTTACGCAAGCTAAGATCGGGATTCCTTTTCAAAAAGTTTTCAAGTCAATACCTACCAGCCATTTTCGTGTCGTTATCAAAATTGTGGGGAATTTGCTAGCTGCTTTCCTTGCTCTTCGGTAAATACACTAACGTATCGACCCAGTTGCTTAACCGTAGTAATTTCAATGTGTTCAGATTGTGCATATAATTCCACTCGACGTTTTATTACCATTACTTTTATATAAACCATTTGTATGGCTTTTTTCATAGCTTCGGCAGACCATGTTTGCCGCTGTGTTTTTGTTTTGTAGATACTGACCATCTGTAAAATTAAAATGATACAAACTATTAAATTAATTTTTGTATGAAGGCAAAATGGAACACTGCAGGAAAAACGGTCCGTTTGTCCCGGACCGTTTAGTCTTTTTGTTGTGAAAGACAAAATATAAAAATTGTAGGATTAGGTTAAAAGTAAACAGAGGATGTGATTCAAACCTCAAACATGAATAATTCCTATTATGAATTAAACTAATTTAAATATAACGTAGTATAAAAGTAGTGCAATACTAATAATGGGCAATTTTACATCACAAATCTAAAAAACGACTTACTTTGATAAAAACACCTGTTCACTGTTTCTTAGCAAATGGCTGACTGTGTCCGCTAGAGCTCATGTAATCGGGTGCTAACTACTAAAAATACGGAGAGGTGTCACTAGTAATAGCGAAAATATAGTTTTGTTCCGTTTTGCCTGCAGGGTCCGTTCTGCCTTCAGTTTCCCTATGCTTAATTAAGTTGTTTTTTGCCCTTTCACTTCACAAAATTTAATTGTTTCAACTGTGAAACTGTTATAACTCATATTTTATACACAGCTTATTAAATTTATACGACTATTACTACTTTTTTTACCATGGAAATATTCTATGTTTTGTTTTTCGGTCAAGTGTCAGAATAGCACTATGTTAAACTTTGCCCCTAATAAAGACTTTTATTGTTATTATTAATAGTCCCTGAACATAGTGCTCTATTTACCCTGTTTTTCTCTTCCCTCTATTATATTGAATTGTTTATTAGGGAAATATTTATTTCTGGTAATTCCACTCGAATTTGTGTGAGAGAGATTCCTAGTAAATACCAACCGAACCGTTTCCATCAAAAGTTCCTGAAGATATACGTTATGGTATTTGAGTTTATAACACTATACCGGGTGATTCTCCAAGGTGGCTCACACTTATAACTTTTTATTATTGAAGATAGAAGAACGAAATTTGAGGGTTACGTATTATGGATGAATTTACATTTTTTTGCATATTTACTTGCTTTGACGAACTTCCGGTTTGACCGGAAACGACTCCAACTTTCAATTTTTAAATGGAACACCCCATATATTTTCACTTATCTCGATCGAGAATGACATTCTGAACTTATCAACGCCGCACTTGTCAATATTTGACAAATAAAGTAATTTTTATTTTGCGATCTAGAATGCCATGGATACTGTAAAGCGCTTCATTTTCGATCATGTCATACGGGAAAAATACGATTTTGAAGCGAACGACCTTACAGTCGATATAACAGTTTTCTTAAAGTTACTAACACTAATTTTTCCAGTTCACTTGATTTTTTCTGATAGAAAGGGGGTGGCTCGTTAGCTTTTTCCAAAAGACCATTTTCTTACGAATAAGTTGACACTACACACTCTCCTTTTATTTTCACTATTTTTCTGAATATTTGTAAGAAACAATCATACCTAATAACAAATAATACGTATCTGCATTCGGTATATCTATGCACTAAGTCCTATTATTCTAGTTATCCATGACAAACAATTGTAGGTGTATCTAGGGTTACTTCAAGAAATACCTAGTCTAGGTTATTAAAAATACTGAGTTTTAAAAATCTGTTTGTTACGTATTTTTACAGGATCCATGGCATTCTAGTTCGAAAAATAAAAATTGAAATAAAAATGAATTTATTTGTCAGAGATTGATTGAGTGCATAATGTCATTCTCGATCGAAATAAGTAAAAACTTACCACTGAAAAATCGAAAGTTGGAGTCGTTTTTGGTCAAACCGGAAGTACGTCAAAGCAAGTGAATATGTAAAAAATGTAACGTTATCAATAATAGGCAACCCCGAAATTTCGTTTTTCTATCTTCAGTAATAAAAAAGTCAAACGTAAGGGTGCTTCGCCATTAATATAAACATCGTTACATTGTATCGTATTCAGTTTTACTATAGACTATGTAGACAAACTATGCAACTGGTAATAATACTAACATACTTTCAGGTTCGACGTAGCTGTGCTATTCGCCCATCAATTATGGGTGGGACCAATAGAAACCGTTGTGTGTACTTATTTCATGTACTTGCAAGTGGGCATTGCCGCTGCAGTTGGAGTTTTAGCTTTGATTATGTTCATCCCCATACAGTGTAAGTACTGCATGTTACGTACGGTTCCGCAGCACAAATATACAGGGTGTCCCACACAAAACTGTAGCGAACGATTACTCGTAAAATTGACGTTACACAATTAGGAAAATATGAAATAATAGGGTGTCCCAAAAAAAGAAAGTTCTTTGTTTTCAAATGCATACCCTCTAATTTTACATGAACAATGTCAAAACAATTTTAAATGAAGTTTGTACCTGGAAACAGGGCAAGCCGTACCGATTTGGGTTGGAACATGTCAAAACTTGCATATGAGTCTGTATACTAATCAAATTCAAATGAGGAAAAGTTTCATAACTCCAAAATTAGTTGCAGCATTAGATAGGTGTTAGTAAAGTAAGAGAAATGCTATTTTTGTTATTGAAGCAACCATTGAGGCACTGGGGCATAGCCCTGACGAGTTTACTATAAGCAAATCCTCCATTATAAGAACCCTAAAAGCGAAAGGAGAGCACAGAAGTTATAAAGCTTGAATTCCAAAGCAATGTACCGGATACTGTAACTGCCCACTGGGATGGCAAATTGTTGCAAAGTTATCTCTGTGCCAAAATTGGATAACTCTTCAGGCAGCGAGCAGGCTCAGGCAGTTTGAGATGCTATTAGTGCATGGAATCTTGAAGATAAAGTTCGGATTCTCTGTTATGATGCTACTTCAGATGCGGCGCATTAACGTTGCCTGTGTGCTTCTCGAACAGAAACTTAATAATAAAGGAATGCTTATTTTTGCTTGTCGCCGTCACATCTACGAATTGGTGTTAAAAGGCGTGTTTGAATTCAAGATCGACCAACTACAAGCCCTGACATTCTAATGTTTAAAAAGTTTCGCAAGAGCTCGAAATGCTGACCATCACGCTCTATGCATTCCTGAAGCCTCTCATGGTTAGACAAAACTGAAGTTTCAATTTCGGATCTCGGTATGTTACTTATTGCATTAGGAATTCGGTTTTTCATATCTTCTCTGGCTGTAGGTTGGGTCTGCAATACGATGTCCTCTTATCATCCCCATAAATAAAAATTAATACAAGTTAAGTCTAATTTCTCCCAACGGAAGCACTTATACAACTGTTGTTTAGTAACTATTAAAGGCTGTACATCTGCAACAATATTACAACTTTTATAGTACAAAATTGCTGTGCTCGGCACAACTTCACCGTAACCTAAGTTTCTGCTGTCATCTTTTTAGTTAAAATGCCATAACCCATATTTTAAGACATGTATATTGGTTTAAAACACTAGATATAGATCTGGTAAAAATTCTGGGTAAATCATTCGACTCTGTCCGTATTTTAGAGATTTGTCAAATTGTTGTATATCACTTGCAGACAACATCAAAATATTCTAATAAACCAAAGACAACATGGACGATGCCATGATTATACATAAAGCCACCTGCCATATTGGGCAAAAATATATTCCTCTATTCAAAATCAATTAATTATGTTTCAGTTCGACATTACAGATATAAAATGATAAACATTAGTGTAATTGGGTCTAAATATAGGATTTGTGGAAGATTTAACGCAGATAAGTTCAGTTTTTCATCTTAAAAATCTAAACATACTTTTGATCATTATTAAAATATGAATCAAATTGCGTGACTACTTCGCACGATAATCACAATAAAATTTGCTGCGCAAGTAATTCAATAGCCCGAAATCACCGTGTCGAAGTTTATCATATACCTGTGTATGAAATTCACAATGGCCGATATGTGAGTAAACAAGATGACTGTAATGTGTTAGTTATCGTCTATATAATACATAAGAAATAGTTTAGTTGAAATAGAGTAGAATCGTGTAACAGAATAGTTGTATAGTTGACAAAAACTGAATCTTCCACCGCCGCAAATGTTCTATAGCGGCTGCAAGAGGTTTACAATTTTGTTATATAACTGTTAGCTGCAGCCCTTATACAACTTCTTAAATGATTGTCCTATTGCCAATATTCTTACAGCATACAATGCTGTGTAAGAAAGACTGTATAATCGTTCTTGCAACTCTAATAGGAGTAATAATTGTTAGTTGGAACTTGCCTGTGGTTCTTCAAAATATTTTGAACCGTTGTTCGTGATATACCCAACTCGATGGATAATGCCGTTGTGCTATCATAAGGATTTCTTTCAATATATCCCAGTACGCGGTTAATATTTTCTTGTATTCTTCCAATTATTTGCCGTTGAAACGTATGCCGAAAACTACCATTGGCTTGTAAGCTCGCCACTCATCGGGGAAAAACTCTTGACATCGCTAAGACGCCGATTTGGACGAGTCGCGTAAACTCTTTTTGCTACTGCGGCATTATATATTCATAGTGAATATGCATTTAAACAAAAAATATGCCTTCTGTTTTTAGCATTACTTACATACCTTTTAGCGATACTTTGTAATATTTTCAAAAAGGTTGATTTTATTCCGATGAATAAGAAAGAAGTCCAGAAAAAATAGTTTTGAAAATAAAAATTTAAGGGATTTCTGTATAAAATTTTCTTTGGTCTAAATTTTTGAGTTAGGAACAAGATATCATGATGCTTGTTAAGATGTCACTTAGCTACTTTTCCATAAAAAAATCATACCAATGCATTTAATTTTTTTGAGAGAATTAACATTGGTAGCCCAAGAATAGCTCTTTTTAACCAGCCCAAGTTTGTGAACATCGGCTCAGCCGTTTCGTACATACAGGGTGCTTTTTACGGAAACCTTTGAATACCCTATTACTTTATTTTTAGAGATATAGCTAAAATTTTCAAACAAATAAATAAGTTCATATTAGCCTCGGATTTAAAGATCAGATATTTGTTTGATAGGTTGATATATATAACGGAATTCACATAAGCACCAGTTTTTTAGACTCAAGATTGCAGTAACGCCACTTTAAAAATCGGTTTCCAGGTTTTTCTCTTGGTCGTTTTAGTAAGAACTTTTTTTGTCGCAAGATGGATATGTTCCCAGATAGAGTACCTCGCATTCTTAGTTGAACAAAAACACGAGGTTATTGGTTGAACACCCTGAATAATTCTAAATACAGTATATTCGAAATGTATTCGTATTACCACTGGGTTGGTACAGGATAATCCTGAATAGTTTTTGAAAAAGCTTAATCAATAAAAAGTGGACTGCCCACCGTCCTGTATCTCGGTAAATTATTCGTGGAAAATACTTGCATCCGTGGATGCTTACATGCTTGATAAAAAAAATACCTGAAAGCCATTTTTCATGTGATTTCTGAGTGTTTTTTATTCAAACTTTGCTTACTTTTCAGTTTACTTTGGTAGGCAGATTTCAAAATTGAGAATGAGAACTGCATTGAGAACAGATGAACGAGTCCGACTTATGAACGAAATTATCTCTGGGATTCAGGTGATAAAAATGTATGCTTGGGAAAAGTCTTTCGCCAAACTGGTTCATACAGCTAGAAGGTAAGTCGGTATTAAAATTCCAATATAACCCTGAGTAATATATTTCATACCCAGACCAATAGCAATAATAAGTAACAACATACCATTCAACAAGCATTTATTGCCAAACAGTACACGATTCCATTTAGAAAGTAATACGTTGTGTAATGGTTCAATTTACACAGTCTACACTGTCTGTGTACCATAAAGTGAAAAAAAACACCAAAAAGAGAAGGGCGCTCTAAGTACAGAGAAAAGAATATGATTAATAGTCAATAGGAAAAGAGAATATATACCTATTTGATGTAATGTTCACACATAAATATACAGGGTGTCCAAGTCAAAGGTGCAAACCGCTACAAAAACTGACAAACACTTAATCTACATGCCACGAACACAGTTTTCCGGGTGCGGACAAATTTGAAAACACTGAAAATAACGCTCTCGAAAAGCCCGTGTAAGAGGCTTGCGAAGACTGTTGCAACATTGCATACCAGACGACAGACGTTTTTTATGATTTGAAGTTGGCTTTAGCTAACGAAATTTTGTAGGGCGAATGTGCCAGTAACCCGGACGCATATTCTTAAATACCCTACGCGTTATACATTCGAAATATTCCGGCTGCGCTCGAGCGTTGGGTAAATACCGGACGTATCGTGATCATACGTCTGGTATTTATCTCTTGCCTCTTAATCGTTTGATTCTGAAATTGAAGGATGTAAACTGCTTTTAGAAATCTAGATAGTAAATAAAAGAAAATAAGCGTGGTTTAAGTGACCTACATTTGAACATCAGAAGGCATAAAGAAAAGAAATACTAAGTCTCCACATTGTCTGAAAACATTTGTTGCGAAAAATATGACTTTGGGAATCAATAAGTCCAAAAAATAGAACAGCAGCAGAGGCGGTTTTTAAGCAGCACAGGTTGTTTGAGGTTAATGACTTAAGTCTGTTAAAAATGTCGTTTATAGCTATAGTAGTGGTTTTGATAGTTTTTATCTAAAAATACTTTATGATGCAGATTCGTTTATTCTATCAAAATATACTTTTTCATGTTATCAACTTATTTTCTATTATTTCGCTGTTCAGCTGCTGATTCAGAGGTATATGAAACAGAACTTGCAATCTGCTATCAATCATGAACTTGCACATTCACCTACGTAAATGACTTACTTCCAGAATTTGTGAAGTGAGTACTTACTACTAGTAGGTACTATAAAGAAATAGCACTTATTTTTTTTTCATTCCTATTTTATTACCGCAAATCCACTAATTATACGACACAGGGTATGCCCATTGTAAAGAAAACATAAAAGAACAAATGAATAACCATTTAGTTTCATTGAATTGTTATACTAGTAAATAAATGATGAATTACGTCAGGTATAATACCTATATGAATGAAGCTACTTCGAGTTGATAACGCGACGAGTACATATGTAAGTCCGATACGTCTGGTGTTAGGGAAATAATATTCGTAACTTTAAGAGGTGATTCCTTGCATTATTCTAAACAAAAGTTCATTATAACCTATGTCCGAAAATCAACCGTTTCGGAGCAAAAAATGCTGAACTTATTTCTTTTTAGTCATGAAATATATTAATTTTGCGCCTTAATAATTTAAATTCATATGCCTAATAGCGTAAAATGTATCAATACGTCTATTTATTGTTTAGCTTTCTCTAACAAAATAATTTTCTTGCTTATTAAATACAATTTTCCGAAGAAAAACAAACAAAACAAAATCCCTCACACAACTGGCAACGTCGTACTTTGCCTGCACCGCATGTATCATCGCGTGTTGTTGTGATTACTAATACATCTGTAACTTTATGTGATTTACGGATGCTGTTTTTTTTTCTTTTTTCGTGCATAGCATCGTTTCAAATAAGTGACCGATAATCGTGAGAATTGGTGATGTGTATCGCCACGTCCCGATTCTGTCATTTTTTTAAGTAAATGCACTGTACTGAAATCGTTATTAAATAGAAAATATTAGCCACAAAAAATTGCGTAAGTATTCAATAATTCAAGGCATACTTTCAACAAAAATATACAAACGTACACAATTCGATGAATTAGTTGCGGTTGTCGTGCGCTCGTATCGCGGTTGCGTTGCCAAATGTTTGAGAAAATTTAATTATTTACGACTCACTTTCCTCGAAAACGATTGATTTTCGGACATAAGTCATGATGAACTTTTTTGCTTATAATAACGCAATGAATTACCTCTTGAAGCTACGAGTATTATTTCTCTAACACCCTGCATATGAAGGTACTTCGGGCATATAACGCATCGGGTGTTTACGAATATGCAACCCCGACACTTCCAGTAATCGGACAAATATTATGTTATTGGCAAAAACTTGAATATTTGAAATCCTATACTTGCTGGTAATTGATACTACATTTATCAACTACTTTCTGATAGTTTACAAAAATTTCACATTCACACAGTTGTCATATTGACAAGCGTTAAAAACAGCGTGCATTCGATTCCTCAATTTTTGTCATTTGTGTAGTGAGTGACATAAAGCTTAAAGGCAAGCAGAATACTGACAGTAGCTGACAGTATCTGACAGTATACAGGGTGTCCAAATAGTGTGTCATAAGTTTTACTGAAGTAATCAATGGACGTACGTCGATGATTAAATCACGATGTCAGGAACATAATGACAGCAAATTTATATTATGATTTTGCGAAGTTAGGTTATTTCACTTATTATTTTTATTTTCATTTTATTTCATGGATTTGAGTGATACCTTAATAATAATTTTAGTGGGGAGTTTTTGTTTTGAAAAAAAAAACAGTAGAGTAGAATACCTTAAGACAGGAACACCAAAGACCAAAATATTCGAAAACCTAACCTGCTTTAACATAACCTAACTATTCATCTTTCAAATATGATCTATCATTCAACATGAAAACAACGTCTATCTTTGTCGGATACATACAAATTAGCAATACAGATTGTTTAGACAATAAAATTCTGTTTGTCTCTGTTTAACATATCTGAAACTTAATTAAAAATATTCACAAATTGCTGTCGTTTGTCTTTACTAGAGACTAACATGATGACGTAATAGTCATCTTTCGTGACTATATCTTCATTACTATAAGCCAACCCCTCCCCCCTCCCTCCGGGAGACTGCAGACTTTCTATCGGCCGATAGTTAATCTGGATGGGCTGCTAGTGCACACACCAAGTCAACTAAACAGTTTTATTGGTGAAGAGTGTGCAGACTAGCCAACATCCGGCCGACTCCGACTATGTTTTAACTATTTACAGATCTCCTTCAGGGAATTTTGATACCTTCTTGGAATCAATGGAGGGAATATTAACACAATTGAGTAGGAATAGGCAAATTATTCTTGCTGGGGATTTCAATGTAAGTTTCAACACATTAGATATTAATACAAGTAAATTGTGTGACCTTCTAGCTAGCTTTGGCTTAGAAAGAACAATCTTTGAACCAACTCGTGGGGACTGCTGTCTTGACAATGTTTTCCTTAGTAGTGCGATGGAGCTGTGTGGCTCTCAGGTATGTGATATTGGAATATCAGATCATAAAGGTCAGCTGGTTAAATTTCTTGGTTGTGAAACCACAGGTTTTACTCAAAATAAAAAAATGTATAGACCAGTAACACAAAGAGGTTTGTTTATGTTACACAGTAGATTGTCGGAGATATCTTGGGATTTCATTACTGTTGATAGTACCAGCGGTGAACAAAAGTTTAACCACTTCATGGATATTCTTCAAGAAGCCTATACAAACTCTTTTCCAAAGAAAACTTATGTGGTAAGATCCGACCAGGGCAATAATATTTCCTGGTTTAATACCGAACTAAGGGCAATGAGGGAACATTTGAGGTTTTTGAGAGAGCTGAAAGGGCAGTATGGTTTTGTGAGTGACCAGTATTATAAAAACTACAAAAATCTATATAGAAATAAAATAAGAAAAGCTAAGATAAATGCTAATGACAACCTTGTAAAGAGCTCAAGTAATCCTGCTAAAACCGTGTGGGATATCATTAACAAAAAAAGGGGTAAGAGTAATAAGTGCCCTGGGAGCAGTGACCTGTCACCTGATGACTTTAATAATTTTTTTGGTAACATAGCAGGTAATATAGTAAATCACATCCCTGATGTACATTTAGATCCTGTTAATAATATTGATTTCCTGGTACCGCCACCTCTGTTTTCTTTTTCTGAAGTCACATTTAACGAGGTTCGCGATGTAATAGATAATCTCAAAAATAAAAACAGTAAAGATATTTTTGGTTTCTACACGACTGATTAATATTTGTCTTAGAGAAAATATTTTTCCAACTGTTCTAAAGAGAGCTAGTGTCACACCTATTTTTAAGAACGGTAATGTTGATTCACCAGAGAACTACAGACCTATATCCCTTCTTCCAGTTATCTCTAAGATCTTTGAAAAATGTATGGCTTTGAGACTGGTAACCTTTTTTGAGGCAAATGAATTGTTTTCACAATATCAGTTTGGTTTTCGCCAGGGTAAGAGCACTGTTATGGGTGTACTTAACCTGATTTCTTCTATAATTGATGCTTTCCATGGAGGAGGGTATAACACGGTTCTTTTCTGCGATCTTAGTAAGGCATTTGATTGTGTGAGCCATGACATCCTTTTAAAAAAGCTCCTTGCTTACAACTTTAGTTATGATTCCATTAAACTAATTGAGTCTTACCTTAGTAATAGAACTCAGGTGGTGAGATGTGATGGAGTGACATCAGCGGAGCGAAGTGTTAATATTGGCGTCCCACAGGGCTCCATCTTGGGCCCAATTCTATTTTTAATTTACATAAATGATTTACCTCTCAATAACAATATGGCAAACTTTACTCTCTTCGCGGATGATACGACCGTCTCTCACACCGCTAATAGTTTTGAGCGCTCAATGGCACAGTCTCTGGCTGCGCAGGATGAGGCTGAGCTGTGGTTTTGCTCCAATAAGCTGTTGCTAAATAAAGATAAGACAAAGAGAATGGTGTTCTCCATGCGAAGCCTGCCTGGAGACAGTGATTTGGTTGATGAAGCCAAGTTTCTGGGGGTTACTTTGGATCCAAGATTGCAATGGGGCCTTCACATTGACAGAGTTGCTGGAAAGGCCAAGGTATATATGTGCTACGAAGTTTGTCTTCTTGTGTTTCTGTAGAAATATTGAGAATGGCTTACTTTGCCATTTGCCATTCACATATATCCTACGCCATTCTGGCTTGGGGGCATTCTTCAGGGGTCCATAGACTGTTCGCCTTGCAAAGAAGAGCAGTTAGGGTTGTGAGCCGTCTGGGCTACAGGGCCGATTGCAGAGATACCTTTGTCAAGTTGGAAATCCTTACTGTGCCTTGTTTATATATTTTTGAAAATCTACTATTCGTTAAAAGAAACTCTAACTATGTAACTCATGGGGACGTCCATGAGCACAATACTAGGCATAAGAACAATCTAGTACCTCCTTATTGGCGACTGAGAAGGTGTCAAGATGGACCTGGTTATTGGGCGGTCAAATTTTTTAATGTACTTCCAGACGGCTTAAAATCGCTTCCGTTTAAAGATTTTAAAGTTCAAATCAAGAAAATTCTTATTAATAACTCATTTTACACGTTTGAAGAGTTTTTAAGACATAAATTTTAACTATAAATCTTAATATGTTATGTTAGCGTTATATCTTTATGAGTGCTGGTGTACTTGTTTGTAATTTTTTATGATCATTAGCACTCCCTTTGTTTTAATTCTAATGCAATTCTCATTTGATCTACTGACGTATGTAAACATATTTTATGTATTGTGACATGAATAAAGAATTGATTGATTGAAAAGAGAAGAGAGTATTGGGTGCATCTCATTCTCAGTGACAGATTAGTTAGTGCAACATTTCACACAACGCATTCCAATTTACTTCTAACCTGTAATTCTGTTGATTTTTAGAAGCGCATTTTCTTGGCCATTCTGCCAATGTATGGTTTGGGGGTTTGTAGTGGGTATTTCGGGATATATGGCATCTTTTTCGTTAAAGTCATTCACTTCCCGTATATTAAAGACACTATAGATAAAATCTTTTTTATTATACTGAGTGATGGAAACAATGGTAAACATTCATATCCAATGTTTGTTACGTACATGTTTCATCCCAGGCATACAGGGTGAGTCAAAACGGAAAGATGTAATTTTCTCGACAAATTTAAATGCAAAATCCTGTATGTTATATCTCCATTCCACGGGTCTCTTGATGCCTTTTCAGTTTTATTAAGCATTCCCTATACCTAAACTTAGTATTTTTTGAGATAGACCATGTCTTACAAGTGAAAACCATAATAATATTGGAATTATTAGAAAAATATAGATTGGCCATACTTTTTTGACAAACCTGTCATCGTAAGCTTCAGTAGTAAAGGTTTGCTTGTATTAGTTTCGCTTATAAATAAAATGAATTTTTCAACACAATAAATGGTTGATATGATTTATGCGCTAGGAGCAAGTGACAAACATTCTCTTTTGGAAATAATATTGTATAATCAACGTCACCCAGACAGAAGACAACCGTGTAGGAAAACTTTCGATAATCTTATGGAGCGTTTCGAGCGTACAGGAAGTGAAGTGAGAAGAAAGAAATCTATTATTCACGTAGATACGATGAAATTGGGGTTAATAACTTTATGTGTGATTTAATATCTGAGAGTTGGCTGGAAGTATATAATAACTCAAACTGCGTGGAAACAGCGTTCACAACTTTTTTTTGATATAATGTTACATCATTTTAACATAAATTTTTCACTTTTGAAACCCTTTAAAAATTAATTATTATTAATAAAAAATTGGTGAACAATGAATGAATATCAAGCAGAAATCTGAAAAACTTATATGGCTTATCAAAAATAATCCCAGAAGCCAAGTCGGAATATCTTCGAGAAAAGAAATTGCATCAAAATCTGGTGGCCACATCCAAATGAATTTACTATCAAAACCAAATTTGCCTATCAAAAAACCTCAGCAAGACGACTTGGAACGTAGTTTCTGATATAACTCAAAAAGAAAAAAAAGAACCAACAATACTTCCACTGGATATAGCAAATCACTTCAGCTCGTACTTCAAAAATATTCCATCGGAACACATTAAAACAACAATATCTCAGTGCATATTCGAGAAATCACATGAAACAACAAACGAAATGTTTCTGCAGGGTGTCCTCCGGGAAAATTCACTTTTTGATTTAACAAAAAAGATACAAACTTAATGAAAAGAAAATATTTATTACTGTCAAATTCGTAAATTCTGCAGGTTCTATTTCTTAAATATCATTCCGTCCAGATGTTTGCCATCCGTGCGCACAAATTCTGAAACACTCTCTTGCAGAGTTCCGGAGTGATGTTGTTTATTTCTCGTCGAATGTTGTCTTTAACCTCCTCTAGTGTTCGTGTTCAAACCACGTGTTTCTGTTAAATCGACGTTCTGTTTTTAGAATAGGAGAAAAAAAATTGTCAATCATATCCTTGTATCACTCGGAATTGACTGTCAATGCATGACTGTTTTTATCTTCAAAGAAATACGGCCCAATAATACCGCAAAAGGATATGGCGCACCAAACAGTCACTTTTGGACTATGTAGCTGTTGTTGATGTTTCTCTTTTTCGTTCGTTGGTGTCCAATATCTGCAATTTTGCTTGTTCACATAACCGACTAAGTGAAAATGGGCCTCGTCACTGAAAACGACGTTCTTGAGTCTGCGCTGCGTAGGAAAAAGATTCAACATGCGCTCAGCACAAGATTTCCGTAATACGTAATCACCTTCCTTTAAACTTTGAAGCATGGACTGATTGGATTTTATCAGGATGAAAACCCATGCAAAACGTGTGGTCTTTATCATGCTTCCGTCAAGTCACTAAATCGTCACATCGAAAATATCCATAAAAAAGTAAACACGCACACTGATAGGAAAGTTAGACCCGTAAGAGTCGCTGCTCGTCGTGCTAATGAACCGATGTGCATTATTCAAAATTTAGAGCAGCATGATGTTGAATGGCTCGATGAGAACGACGTAGACATTCCAAAATCCGATGAAAGCGAGCAAACTCACAACACTGAGCAGCGATCGAAGCAATCCAATGTCATCGAAAACTTAAAATCATGGATTCGGGTTTCATGGACTGAAGACTGTTAATTTGAATTTAATATATATACCAAAAATTTTAAATAAGCTTATGTTAGTAATATTTTTGTCCTTTACTCTATGTTGAATACCGTATCAGTAAAATATAATCTCTATCCTAAATCTATTTTCTTATTTTTCAAATTATAATTATACTAAGTGACATATAAATCCGAACACCCAGTTTAAATGGTTTCATTTTAATAAAATTTGGTGAATGTATTTATCTTACTGTAAATAACAAGTGAAAAAATTTTCAGCCTTATCAGTTGGACATTCCGGTTTTTATACTGTTTTTTTTTAATTCACTAACGCTCTAAAAATGAATATTTCAGCCACAGTAAAGAATCAACGTTGGCGGATTTTGGTTCTTGACATCCTTTACGATCGGTTACGATGCCTAGAGTACGGAGACCTGTACGATTTCATCAACTTAGTGAGTTTGATAGGGACCGTATAGTGGGACTTCGGGAAGCTGGACTTTCTTTTCGGGCAATTGCAGTTAGAGTGCAAAGAAGTGTAGACACTGTGGTTAGGTGTTGTCAGGCATGGCTTCGAGAAGGCCGTACGCAAAGAGCAAGGGGCACTGGACGCCGCCGTAGAACAACAGACCGTGAAGATCGCCGCCTAAGATTTTTCCACTACCAGGTCCATTGCAAATGAATGGTTTGCAGAACACGGAAGACCTATTGGCATGCGAAGTGTTTACCGATGAATGAGAAGTTTTGGCTTGTTTTCACACCGGCCACACTGGGTCCTCCCTTTAACTAGAGAACACCGACGTAATCGCCTTGAGTGGTGCAGACAACGGTCACTCTGGGATCAGGAATGGAACAGTATTGTCTTTAGTGACGAGTCTCGATTTTGTTTAGGCATGCACGATGCTCGTGCCAGGGTTAGAAGGCGACGTGGTGAAAGGAGGAATCCACAGTTTTTTGTTGAAAGACATATTCATCACACTGTTGGAGTTATGGTTTGTGGTGCTATAGCTTATGGTTCCAGGTCACCTTTAATCTTCATCAGAGGTAACATGAACGCGCCGCGTTATATCCACGAAGTTCTAGAACCCCATCTTTTACCCTATCTTGACACCCTGGCAGATCCAACTTTCCAACAAGATAATGCCCGACCACATGTTGCAAGAGTCACAATAGACTTCTTCCAACATAATGATGTCACATTGTTACCATGGCCACCAAGATCTCTCGACTTATCCCCAATTGAGCACGTGTGGGATATGATGGGTAGGAGATTGCTCAATTTGCAACGTCCTCCTCAGACTCTAGAAGTACTTCGAGAGGAGTTGGTGGTTGCCTGGAATGAGATACCACAGGAGGAGATTGACCATCTGATCAGAAGCATGCCTAGGCGCGTTGGAGAATGCGTAGCACATCAGGGTGCATCCACACATTATTAAAGGTCAAAGGGCTTTAAAGCAGTGCAATCATTTTGAAATTTTTATCATTTACTTATTATGCTTTATTAAGTACTTATACAAAATTTTATTAAAATAAAACCATTTAAACTGGGTGTTCGGATTTATATGTCACTTAGTATATAACGTTAAAATTATAATATTAAAAAAAAAAGAATTCATCAATTGACAAATGTTTATGAAAGCCTGGAGGGAGGGGGTAAGAGCTTTGCTTACCTTTGTTGACAAGGGGGATGGGGAGGGTAAATAATTTTAATAAATCTGCTTACGTAATACTTGAACTAGGTCGAAATTGGGATACCCTGTATAATGGCCAATAATTTAGAAATGCGCCGTCAAATGTCTTATATAACACCCCATAAATAGATTTTCCCAAAATGTAATTGTTTATGAGTAATATTCCGTCCACACGTGGATAAGCCATCCTGTATATATGTATATATAATTTATGGGACACCCTGTTTAGCTAAAAATTGTACGTTGTAGCCCTTAGCTCTGCCTACAACTTCTATATTTAACTCTTTTCTGCAATTCTAAGAGTAACGAATATATTGAACTTTGACACACTATTTGGACATCCTGTATAACAAACGAAAACGTCTAGTGAAAGCAGTAAATGAAAGTCAAAGAGGTGAACGTATATCACTTCTTAATTCCTGAAATCCACAACAGAAGTTATAATAAAAACCCCCAATCCTATTCGCATTATTGCACAGAATGTTTATTGGTGCTTGAGATAGAAGAACCCTCTGTGCCCTCTTGCAGAAAAAGGAAACTTTATATTTGGGTGTCAATCTAGGTACCAGGAAATCAATTTGCGATAGCAGAACGGGACATTCGATGTTACCATGCAGTAATTTGTATAAAAATATGATCAACGAAATTTCTTTTGCACTTTGCAATATTATTTTTGTAGAGTTCATAGATGGGGTTTCATATAATTGTACCGTATTCTAATTTACTTATAACAAGCACTGAAAATAAGAATAGTTGTGATATTAAAATTCTATATTTTCTGATTCGCATTACTTATAATTTCAACGATATGGTGGGTAAAGGTGAGCTGGAAATCAAAATACACACTCAAATGTTTGAAAGTTTCACACCTCTCAAATGCAAAATTATTTATTTTGTATGGATAAATTAAAAATGTTACTTTCCTGGAGAAGGTTAAAGAGCGGCATTGGAGTTGTTCAAATACAAATTGTTTTTGATACACCATATTTGTAGAAAAATTACTTGTTGGAGGTTTTTACGATCTTGCCAGCCAGAAACAGATGTGTATAGCTTCACACATTATTGCTACATTTTGCGACAGCGGGCGGTAAGAAAATGTAACAGATAACCTTACGCAATACAAATTATCACTGCCTGCGTGTACGCAGCCGAAACCCATTTCGAAGCAGGATGACACTCCTCTACCAGCGCTAGATGGGCACTAACCAAAATCGCTCAACTATGATCATGGAGGCGGAAACCTTGCCTTGTACGAGATGCGGTGTTGTCAAGCGCACCAACTATGCAACATTACAGAACTTGTGGCGATCCTGACGTTTCATTTCGACTTAAAATGGAGCGGCTATCCAGGCGACTGCAAATATCGGCGAAAAACCGAAAATGTCGAATTTTGTTTTTTGACAGTAAATCCAAGACGGTTATTTTGACAGCATTAAAAATGTGACATTATTCTAACATTTTTATTAAGGCATGTATGACATGTCACAAACGTCTTTTGTTTTCCCACAACCTGCCTCTTTCATTTCTCTTATGGCCGCCATATGGCATTTTTCGATTTTTGAAAAGAGCGTAAAATTTCCATCCTAGTAATATCTCACAAGTGAATAAATGATTGGAGTATCATCGAAATATTATCACACATAATGTTATGTATTTTTTTTTCTAAGGAGGTCATGATTTATTCGTCAGAAAATAAAACTTATAAGTAACACATTTTTTTCATCTAAGGAGGATCTGACTTGGACGTTAAATAATTCAAAGTATTGAAATTGTGTTTTAATAAGTAGTAGGTACGTTTTCTCTTATTGAAATCAGAAATCTGGCAAAAAAAATTGTCAAACCCTGTTGAAAATGGCCGGTATTCTCTACTCAAATGAAGAAAAGTTTGACATGTTAGCGCTGTACTTGCTGTCACACAGAAACGCTGACATTACCTCAGCAATGTACTTGGAGATGTACCCCGAATGACGGCAGCCTCATAAAACCCAATTTAGAAAAATAGTAGTGCATTTAATGGAGCCTTCGACCAACCTAGAAGCGGATACAATATTGAAAATGAAAATCGCGACAGAATCATTTTACAAGCTGCCAACGAAATCCCTAGTGCATCAGTAAGAACTATAGAACGAGAAATTGATGTGTCAAAATCAACAGTACCGAAAGTGTTAAATAAGAATAAGTATCATCCATACAAACCTATATTAGTTCAAGGACTTAAGGAAACTGATTTTGCAAGGCGAATGCGCTTCTGTGAGTGGTATACTAGGAAGTCTAATGAAAATCCCGATTTTGTAAATCATGTCTTGTGGTCTAATGAGAGCAGGTTTACGAATTGTGGAGTTTTTAAAAAGCACAGCACTCATCATTGAGCTGTGGAAAACCCTCATTAAGTGGCGGAGAGACGTTTACAGACCAGATTTGGAAATAACGTTTGATATGGGGTCATAGGTAATTTAATCTAACTTACCGTTTTTAATTGGGCACCTAATGGAGATTATGTATTAATCATTTCAGGAAATAGACTTATAGGACCATTTTTGTTTGACTACGACCTAAACGGACAGAGGTATCTAGAGCTTTTGCGTCGCCAGGTTGTGCCGGCTTTACGAGCTAGTCTAGCCGAAAATGAGCCTAGAAGAACCTGGTTCCAACAAGATGGATGTCCGGCTCACAACACCATTCAAGTCAGGAACTTCTTAAGAGAGCAATTTGATGAAAGAATAATTTCATTAAATGGTTCACTATCTTGGCCTCCTAGATCGCTTGAACTTTCACCCTTCTATTTCTACCTCTGGGGTTATACAATGAATGGGGGTCTATGAATTTGATCCCACCACGATGATAGAAATCCTGAGACAAAGAATTTTGAGCACAGTTGGAAACATACCAGAAATACACTAGCTAATGTTGTACGAAAAATAGTCACAAATTGTCAACAATGTCTGGATGCAAATAGACGTTATTTTGCAAATCTGTAAATTAATACCCACTTATATTACAATTTTGTAAAATGTCTGTTTGTTTAAGTGTAAAATAAATGTACGACTTTTAACACACTCATCGTTGGGAATTTGTCCCAAAACATTTGACTTGTTGAGAACTCGATATTGACGTTAATATTCCTTACTCATTAGTGTTATTTTCTGACAAATAAATCATAGCCAAAAAAACTAATACATAACATTACGTGTGATATTTCGGTGATACTCCAATCTTTTATGCACACGTGAGACATCACTAGACTGGAAATTTTACACTCTTTACAAAAATCAAAAAATCCAATATGGCGGCCATAAGAAAATGAAAGTTGTGACGGATTGCTAGAAAACAAAAGACGATTGAGACATGTCATACATGTTATCTTGCTTTTCTTTTAAAAAATGTCCGAATAATGTCACATTTTGACAGGTTTAAAATTAACCGTTTTGGATTTACTGGCAAAAAACAAATTCCGCCATTTTCGATTTTTCGCTGATATTTTCAAAACTAATTGATAGATCGTGAATCTGCAGCCGGCTATCGAAAGCACTAAGTTTCATCTAAAACTGTCCCCATTTAACCTTTGCGGTACGAGTATAACAGGAGCAGAGATCCCTGTATAGAGAAGCGAATCTGGGACACACTGTATAATAATAATAATAATAATAATAATAATAATAATAGACGTCTTTATTTATCCACAATTACATTGTACGTGTCAAACTTACATGGCGAAGTGTAGCATGCTGCTACTCTTACACTTAACCATATTGTCTCTAGCAGATGTTCAGAAGAATACACTATCCACAAAAAGATTTGGTTCATTACATCGAAAGTAAAATTTAAAAAAGGAGAAAAAGGCATACTTTCCAAGCCCAAGTACACCAAAAAATTATTAATCTGAATTAAAGACGGAATAAAAAAGAAATGAATTATTACGTAAATTATATGTTGGAGGGTTGAGTAATAATGTTTTAACTTTTTTTCCAAAGAAAGGTAATGAAAATTCTTTATATACTTTAGGAAGGTCATTATAAATAATAGGAACATTGTAAGAAAAACTGCGTTTAAAAAGTGTAGACGTATGCAGGGGTATTCTAATATTATTTTCTCTGAGAGTTCTACAGTGAACATCATTATTAAATGAATTTTTTTCCCTCAAGTAATAAGGTTTAGACGTGAGCAGCAACTTGTGAACAAAAACTGAATAGTAATACTTGACCATGTCATTAATTTTTAACCAGTTTAGAACGGGATATTTCGCTGATACATCATCAAATTTACGTAAGTCAAAGATGAAACTTATACAATTGTTTTGAATAATTTGAATAACGTTTTTAGTGAAATTGTCTTAACAAGTATAGTATACGATATTACAATAATTTAGTATAGATATGACCAATGCTTCACATAGTTTTTTACGCAACTTAAAATTTAGTAAATACCTGTTTGCTATAAGAGTACGCAGCCATAGGTAGGTTTTCTGGGAAAGACTTTTAACATGATCAATAAACCTTAATTTTGTATCAAAAACAACACCAAGAATTTTTGCAGAATCAGAAAATTGCAAGATTTGGTTATTTATCTGAATGTTCAAGAGCTGTGTTACATTGTATGTTTTTCTTTGGGCGCAAAATAATAACATTTTAGATTTTTGTGGATTAATAAGTAGACTGTGATCTAAAGAGTTTTTAATTAATTTACTAACATCGTTTTGTAAAATTTGAGTAGTATTATGACATTATCTGGGTTAAAATAATGGTGCAATTGCGTATCGTCTGCAAATGACTGGACATGAGAATTATCAATGCTTTTGCTCAAGTCGAACGTATATACGTATATGAGGAACAGAAGCGGCCCCAATACAGAGCCCTGAGCTACGCCTAAGGGAATTATTGTCACTTGAGACATTTCTTGACTGAGATAAAGGTAACTTAAGACATATGTAATTTAATTTATCAAGCAATAACTTATGATTGATGCTGTCAAAGGCCTTCGAAAAGTCTATAGAAATTAACGCTAGTGCCATTTTCTTATCTAAGGCACTTAAAATATTGTTGTATTGATTGAGTAGGGCAGATGTTGGACTATATTTTTTTCTAAAACCGGATTGAGTGCCGGGAAGTATAAAGAATTTTTCTAGGTAAGCGGTCAATTGGAACTTTATAATTTTTTCTAAAATTTTGGATAAAATTGGTAATAAACTGATAGGTCTGAGATCATTATACTCAGTGGGTTTCATTTTTTTAGGAATTGGAATAATTAGAGCTTGTTTTCATGTGTTTGGAAAGTAGCCTTTTTCTAAACATTCGTTAAAGCTGTGGACGATGTGACGGAGAACAAATGGCAGGCAAAGCTGGATCATTGACAGGGATATATCATCAATTCCCTTCGCATCAGATTTTAGGCTCCCTACTGCCTGTAATACGTCATTTGAACTAATCTTATTCAATGAAAAAATATATTCAGAGCTTAATTTATTTTTGAAATACTTCTCACAAACTAATGAATCAACAGGTTTGTAGCTATAAGCAGACATAAAATAATCATAATTTTGCTAGGGTCATTAAAACTTGCTGGAAGGGTTGGTTTACTACGAAAATTTATATCAACTTGTTTGAGAGACTTCCACAATTTTTTTGAATCATTTTTATTTGCCAAGTTTTCGATATATGTCTTTTTGTCTCTCCTAATTATGTTAAGAGCACGGTTTCTAAGCGATTTGAAGTTATTATAGGCGTCCACGGTCTTATTAACTTTATATAAAGCTTGTGCAGTATTCTTTTCATCAAGAACGGTGCGCGGTTCATTAGTTAACCAAGGTGATAGTGGCTTGTTAACTCTTACAGTTTTAAAAGGTACATGTTTATTATAGGTTTCCACGATAATGCTTATAATGTTCATTCCCTTCTCATCAATATTAGATTTCGTAAATAATTCGTCTATGCCCGATGTAGAAAGATCGATAAGAAAATGATCCTCACTGAAATGTTTAACGTAAAATCCCTGATTGTGATAAATTTTTGTTTTCTTTTATAAGATGGAATATCAAAATGAAAAAATACGAGAATGTGATCCGAAATACCATTCGTGTCCATGACGGAAGAATAGCTGCATGTTTGAGGATTATTTAAAAATATTGGATCGATTAATGTTGCAGTACTATCTGTGACACGGGTGGCTTCCGTTACGATTTGTGTGAACCCCATCATCTCAAAACTCAGTGAGAATATATTATTATTAAAAAAAATTATATTCAGATCTCCCAATATCACGATGTTATGATAATATAACGAAAGTCTGGGTAGGAAACCATTTAATAAATCTGCAGATATATATGTCTATATACACTTCTCTCTCATACATATTGAACTTGAGCTGTCAGACAAATTTGGTTCTCAGTGTATGAAACATAATATCAAGGCCGACCTAGAAAATTATATTTTTTGGAATATCTTAAGGTTTGGCAATGTCAATGTATGACATATTATACATTTTTGGAATCAAATTTAAAAACACTATTCATCTGTGAAAAAATCCAATGTGATGCCCTCAAGAAAAATAAAGTTGATGCTTGAGGACAAGAGACAAAACGCCATATTGGAATCCTAATTATGCCATCGTGTGAAGGAGAAAAAATGGCGAAGTTATTGTGCAATTTATTTTGAGATCCCTATACAAATAAAGTCATGAAAAAATAAAACGGTTGTGGGAAAACTCTGTTTTGTCCGTATCTCTACTGAGGTACTTTATATTTTGAAACTTTCTACGCAAATAAGCGGTGAGGGTCGAATTTGAAAGACCCGGTATAGAAAAAAGTTGTTAATACAATTTTGTATTTATACGATCAACGTTCATTCCAGGTTAGAAATCAACCTAATAAGAAAAACATCATTTATGCGTGGTGTCATATTGTCCTTCATTATGTTCAGCACAAGACTGTCCATATTCGTAAGCATTCTATACTACGTACTGTCAGGAAATACGGATATTACCGCTGAAAAGGTGTTTGTAATAACATCTTTCTATAACATACTCCGTCAAACTATGACCGTTTTCTTCCCGCAAGGAATCTCGCAAGTTGCTGAAGCCAAAGTCTCGATTAGAAGGTAAGTTATACATGATTTTACTAATAAAATATAAGCGTAAAAAATATTATGATCAGGAAAATATTAAAATGTACAGAAGTAAATTTTGTTTCTTTCGTGTTTCCCACCTCCTTCAATTTGACCATGCACAGGGGTCATTCTTAATAAATAAATTTGAAGAAGTTTTATGTTTTGACTTGAATTTAAATTACCATTGCGAGAGCTTCTGTCCCTATTTCTCAAGCTAAAACAATATTTTGAATGCGTATTAAAAAAGATGTATACAGTCTACGGACATATAAAGTACTTTCACACTCATAGCATACAGGTATGCGAGACCACAAATATTTAGAGTAGGTAAGTGTTGTTAATTTTAGTGAAGTAGCCAAAATATATTTGGAATATTTTATTACATAAATTACAAAAACAATGTATACATAGGCTTAAAATAAGAGAAAATAGTGAGGAGCCCCTGACATAGTTTCCTGATCTGTGAGGTTGGAAAACACACACAAAATATGAACTGCTTTATACGGTCTTTTTCATGAGTATACATTACGCTAAAATGATAGCTAATTACCTAGTAATATTTCAAAATTCCCCATATCCGCAAAGGACACAATTCTGACGGATCCGTCAATGCCAGGTAGACAGAGCCATAATTTGTTTTGATTCTTTGTACACTACAGATTCATTTTGTACTTGCTAAAAGCTCTTTTATTTAGGAAGGTCCATTTGCATACAAAAAACAATACCCTACAAGCAAGTTTTACTACATTTACACCCGATTCATTATTGCCAATGTTGCAGTCTAACACAAAAGGTCACTTGCTGATCAGCTGTTCACCCCACTAGACGTCAAACCGTGATGAATACTCGTGAAATAGGGTATAGTATTTTTCACGAGTATCCATTACGTTTTGACGTCTACTGAGGTAAACAGCTGATCACAAAAGCGATATCTTTGTATTAGTCTGTAACGTTGGCAATGATGAGATTCAGGACCATATTCAGAGCTGTTGTTCACATATCTGGAATATACTTTTGAGTAACTCTGAAATGTGACAATAAAATGTTAAAAGTACATATATAAAAATTTCTATTAGAAAATTAATATAGCATATCTGGGTGCATTGTCCTTTCCAGAAGCTGTAATTTTTTCTTTAAAAAATAATATAGACACGTACTTCTGGTTTATTTCCCGTTAGCAATATAACGTACAACAAATACAGGTTAAGCATGTAAAAATTAATAATGAATGCAGCTTGTTTAAAACACCACACTGATGTAAAAGAAATTGTTCTTGCACATTACATCAACCTACAAATTAAATAGTTACAGGCATGTTAATTGTATGGCTGTTTCATTGCCCTTTGAAATCATATGGCGTTTCAAGTTCTAAAAAGTAGAGATGATAACATAGTCAAAAACTGTTTATCGTATTTTACTCCTACCTGATTTGAAACGTAGTCATGATCATTAGCAGCCATTTAGCTTGTAGCGTTTTATTATATGCAAAGGAACTTTTCTAACAAAAAGATTTGTTAGCAAGTATAAAATGAATCTCTAGCATACAGAAAACCACAACAAAATGCGGACCTGTCTACCTGACGTTGACGGATCCCTCAGAATCAATTATGTTGTCATTTGTAGATACAATCTTGAAATATCACTAGATAATCAGCTGTTAGTCTACCGTGATGGATACTGGTGAAAAATACCTACCGTATGTGTTGTATTTACATTTACAACAGAGCCTGACGAAAGAGATGTCGCCAAATAAATTTCTTTTTATAAACAAAATATCGCAATTTTTTTAATTCATAAAGCAGATCCACGGGCATGATTATTTAATATTATTTTTCATTATGTCATTTAAAGTTACTTGTAGAACCGTTGCCAAATGTCATGACTGCCTACGGACGCACAGTGTGACATTTTTCCGATCTAGAATCTATTTGCATCATTTGCGGCATTCTGTTTTTGACAGATGCTTATCAAATTGACACTTAAAAACATCCTGAATTGAAAATAGCTGTTCCATAGGTTACAGTTCACATACTATCCTTTATCTGTTTTAAGTTAAGAAAATCTGTAAGGGGTATTTTGTTAAAGGACCTTAAATTGCACCCATATAAACTTCAACTAGTGCAGGAATTGAAACCTCAGGACCATCATCTATGCCGGGCGTTTGCCGGCACAATGTTAGAGCGCTTTCTAAGTTTCAACAATATTCTCTTTTCTGATGAAGCTCATTTTCATGTGAATGGACTTGTCATTAAGCAAAATTACCGGTATTGGGCCGCAGAAAATTTCAAATTAAAACATCAACGATCTTTGCATTCGCATGTTGCAGTTTGGGCGGCCGTGTCGGCTGAAGGAATCATCGGACCCTATTTCTTCGAAAACGGGCAAGGCCAGACTGTAATCTTAAAATGACCCACCCTGTATCATAAGAATTATAAGTATTTCTTCATGAAACTGCTACATACGTGCTTATTGTCTAAAATTTGTCGTATAAATTATGTCTCCCGAATTGGCAAAATGTGACACTGTGAGACGTGGTACATGGTGAATCACGTTCTGTGGACAAGATGAAAATGGCAAAAAAAAGTTTGAAAGAAATAATAGAACAGTTTGGAAAAAGTGTGTATCTTCAAATTTTCAACAATAGTTAATTAAAAGACACCTTTTTCAAAATCTTGTTCGTGAAGTATTTTTAGAGTGTCGTTATATACGTAATTAAGAGATTTAATTTTTGAGTTCTGATATCCACACGTTACAGATTTTTGATCATATTAATTTTATTCATAATTTGAAGGCTGAATCAGTTCATGCTATACGATGAAACTCAATTAGCAAAAGCTATAAAGGCAAAGGACTTTCATGAGAAGCAAAACGCAAAACCGGAAGATAAAAATGGAAAAGCTGGCGAGCAGTCCTATGGAGGTGATACTACTAAGGAGCCTTGCGTTGTCTTAACCAATGCTACTGCCAAGTGGAGTGATGGATCAATGGATAATACTCTGACTGATTTAAATTTGAAGGTAAAATGATCATGACATGTTAGGATTGAACTGGAAAATAATTTTACTAGTTATCGTAAGCCCTTAAAGATATTTGAACAAGCACATTCCATACGCCCCCCCCCCTTGCTTTAGCTTGAGAAGTAAAGTGTACCGAATAGGGTACCCGCTTCTTAAGATGGTTGGTCACGTTTTTCTATGTATATAGCGGTACATGCTTTAATAATGCTATTATTAGGTTTTATACATGTTATTCAAAAATCTAAGATTTTTTTATCCATTGTTTTGTATCTTATTTCCATACTTTCTCGAAAAATATCAATGAGGCCGAGTTCAAATTTCGTGTCCACATTAAGTAAAAGTATGTTAATATCCTGAACCCAGTGTTTTTTAGACAATATAATAATAATAAACGTCTTTTTATTGATGGGCGAAGTTTAGCTTGAAGCTATTCTACCACTTAACCCTTGAATATTAAAAAAATACAATAACGGTTATAAATATATAAAAGAATATACCTGAGTATACTTATAGTAAATAATAAAAATTTAATCATACATGTGAAAGTACTCAGAAAAGGAAACATTTTGCGAGGTGAGTGGCCAAACTATGTAGGTGATAAAAATGAATTATTTAATTTAGTTTTTAAAGTCATTGTAAGTTAGTGATTTTAATGCCTGAGGTACTTCATTATAAAGCGTTACCGCGTTGTATGTGAAGCACTTATGAAATAATGAGGTTTTGTGAAGAGGCATTGTGAGAGTCTCAGTAAACCATGTGTCCCTTGTGTGAATAGAATTTCGAGGGATCAGCTTGTTCTTTAAAAACGAGGGAATCGAAGTACGTAAGAGCTTATGAGTGTCAGTTAATAAGTGTAGCTCATAATAGCTCTCTCACCTTCAACCACCGCAAGTATCTTAAGGAACTGCTTGTATGGTCAAATTTTCTTAAATTATTTATTAGTCTGCAACATGTATTTTGAATTTTTTGTAAACATGAAAGAGATATTGTATCTAAAGTTTATAACTATATCACAGTAAGTAATTTTGGACATAATTAATGATTCGCATCAGACTTTTTTAGTTTGATAATCGAGAATTTGTTTATTCAGATATAATTGACGTAGGATCGGAAAGCAGCTTTCAGTAACTTTGTTACTTAAAACACTCGTCAAAAAGAATTCCCAAGTTTTTGACTGCTTAATTAATTTCGATAGTAGCACCATCTAAGCTAACATTAAACTTATTTTTAACATGATTTCTAAAAGCTTTAGGCGAAAAGATAATCAATCACTTTTGAAGGGTTTAGTTTGAGGTTATGATTGTTTGCATATGCACTAATTGATTTTATATCTTCATTAATTTTATTCAGCAATTTGAGTGTTGCTACTATGGAAGTGATTATAAATTTGAAAGTTATCAGTAAAAAGTTGAATATCACAATGTTTGACAAATGTGTTGTAGTCGGCGATATATAAATTAAATAATAATGGTCCGAGTACAGAACCTTGGGGTACTCCAGATGAAATGGCATATTTTAGCGACACTTCCATATCGATAGTTACTCTTTGGAAGCAATTAGCGAAAAAGCTACCCATCATATTTATGAAGGAATCGGAAAAACCGTGAAATTTAAATTTAGCAAGTGGCACACGAAGATTCAGACTATCGAATGCCTTACTAAAATCAAGAAGTGCGAGTGTTATCATATGCTGATTCCGCGTTCTAACAATGTTGTCTGTCTGCTCCAACAATGCACCTGCAGTATTGTAGCCCTTTCGGAAATCACATTGTATTGATGGTAATATTTGAGTTTCCGATAGATATTAATTTATTTGAGCGTACATTCCCTACTCCAATAATTCAGATAGCACAGGTAGGATTCAGAAAATAATCCGTTCATTAGACAATAATTTATAATATCGAAATAACAGGGAAACATAATTTAAGCATCCTAAGCGATATACCGTCACTTCCTAAGGCATTTGATTTTATGGATCGAAAGCATGAACCTAATTCGGTTATATTAATTGGTCTAAAATTGAAACTGTTATTAGAATAATGATTTTTGTCATAGTATTCAATCAATCGTCTTATCTTTGTTGAAAACTAAACAAAAGTAATCATTAATTTCAACTGAGTTTCTTGAGTGGGTGAGGATATCTGCATTTTTTGGGAACTGCACACGCATAGATTTTAAAGCTTTGTAAAATGTTGTAGACTCACTCTGTTGACGAAGATACGAGAGATAGGCCGCTTTTTCACTCCTGATTTTTGCCAATGTTGAATTTCTTAGTTGCTTATGCTTCCGATTTATCAAATTTGAACTGACTGAGAGCTCTGTTTTTCTTTTTCATTAAAAGTTTGAGATCAGGAGTGAGCCAGTGAGCAAATGGTTTATTTACACTAACAATTTTCAAAGGTGCCTGTCTATGAAACATAAATTGTATCCCATCAATTAAATATGTGATTTTGTCATCAATATCATTAAAAGAATAATATGCTATCCCAAGGATAGTTGAGAATATCATTTTGAAAGTTAGTAATTTCGAAATGTTTAAAACATCTGAATTTCACAAATTTTTGTTTGGGCTCATTGGCTCTAGAGTTGTCTCACAAAAAACTAAATAATGATCGGTGAATAAGAACATGTTTAAAACACCAGCATTTGAGCATATTTGAGAATTACTGATAAATATAGGATCTAATAGACTACTTGAAGGTTTTGTTAGTCTAGAAGGTTGATCAATCACCTGTTGGAAGTCCTACACATTAAAATAAATCTGCAATTGGTTGTCAGGGTTCAATAGATTAATCTTCATATTCTCCAACAACAATAACATGATCGAAACTAGGCATTAGAAAGGTAAGAACATTATCAAAAAAGATAATAGCTTCGTTGATATTACTATCGGGAGGACGATAGGTTTTACACCGAGGGCTATACTCGGATCGCATATTTTAAGCTTTATCCATAAACTTTCAACTTTGGAAGATCAGTCAATACGGTCCTCCACTTTTATCGAATCACAAAGTAATTCATTCCTGACATAAATGCTATCTCTGTCTTTACGATAGAATTTATAACCTGAAACATATAATAGTGTATCTGGAATATTGCTGTTGAGCCATGTTTCAGAAAGATCAAAAATATCAAAATCATCTTTTGTGTCAGAGGAAAAACAGGAAGAGAAGGTAGAAGTGATCGGATATTCAAATGACCAAATCTTAATTTATTTTTCTCTTTCATAATTTAAGCTTATATAGAGAAAAGAATTGATTATTTACTTTAAATTTAAAATAATATTCCCGAAAAATGCTCTTGTTGATAGAATTTATATACTGGGCAATTTTTATCAGTAGGGGCATGAATGACGTCATTGGCTTTTTGTAGATTGATCTGCAAAGGAACAGTTGCAGCATGTGGTAGCTGACTGATTGCAGGATGAGCTGTCATGATTTTCTCCACATTTATAACACTATGAATGATTTTGGCATTTTTGCTTAGAATGTTGAAATCTGAAGCAATTGGTGCATTGATTAATTTCATTATTTTCATATACTGATGTATTTTGAAAACTTAATAAAATATTGACATTGTTTTGATCAAAAATGTATTTGTATAGTTTACCTGCCACTTCTGCAAATATAATACAAAGCTTTTTGTGTGTAAGGTTTTCATATTATGTAACATTTATATCTGCTTTGGATACAAAATGATTTTGTCGGATTATTTCTGCTTGAATTTACTTTTCGTTCGCCGGACATTTTATTACGCACTTTCACGCACTGCGATCTATCAGTCAAATCGTTCGTGAGCCATTGTAGAGCACTGTCGGGAAAACCATAATGTTTCAATTGTATACACAGAATCTTGTGGTTTACTATATCAAACGCTTTGCTGAAATCCAACTGATGTATTGTGTAGTTTCCTGAAACCCAACTGGGTGTCAGGCAAAACTTTATTTTGCTGTAAATGCTCACTAACTCATCATCTACTATTTTCTCTAACAACTTCAACATGATAGGTACAGCAGTGATTGGTCTCAAGTCCTTCAATTTTGTAGCATTATCGACTTTAGGGAGCGGTGCTACAATTGACTCTTTCCATATTGATGGTACTTCTGTGTCCAGGGACTGGTTCATAATACAAAAAGGAAACGCGTTTCTTAACATATTTTTAGTGATACCATCAACACTCGCAGCATTTGATCTCACTTCTTTTAATTTTGCGCAGTGTCATCTGGTGTAACGTGACTAAATGAAGATTCAAATACAGTAAAATTTTTGAATCCTGAAAATGTGTCCAGAAATAAGTCATCAGGCAGAACGGTTGGTAGAGAGTCAATAAAGTAATTGTTGATGGCTTCTGGGTCTTCAATTTCCTATTTGTCTGATTTTTTATTAATATTCCACTTGGAGAAATCATTCCAGAGTTGCTTATGCTTATTCCTATTTATTATTGAGTTGATGCCTTATATAAGCGGTTTTTTCGTTCTTCAATGCAGTGCCTGAATAATTTCTAAGTTCGTTATATGTGCGATGTTCTTCGGATCGCGTGCTTTTAAATGTATGGTATGCTTGTCGCTTCAAATTCATGAAACATTTTATGGTGTAGGTGTAGGTCTATAATTTTTAAGCTTTGTATATCTTTTCATTGGCTCATGTATATTATACAGCATGTTGATTTTTTCAGTGAAGTGAAGAACTTCTTCATCAAGATTTTGTAAATTATCTATGTGGCCCAATCCAACCACTTGTTCTTTCGCATAGTTTTAAATTATGAAATTGGTTGAAAAATATATTAATCTTAAAAAAGTGATATATGTATATTTTCAATCGTGGTTGGGTAAATGAAAAAATATATGATACTTTAAAGTTTAATTAGATGTTCAGGATTGAGGTTTCTTATATGTTCTCTAATATTTCTAACTTTTTGAAAAGCTGAATGCTTAAAATTTTGACCACATCTTCTAAAAGACATATAGTCTAATCATATTAGCAAATTTTCCTGAAATAATTGTAAAGTCTGGTTTTATTGATACAAGTTGTTCAAAACCAAAAACATGGACGCATAAAATGGGTACACCAATTCTTGTGGTAAAACTTTTTATTTGACAACAACGAATGAGAAAACGTGTTCCTTGGGATTCAATCAAAAGTGCTGACAGGAACAAAACCAGCTTTTTTATAAGATTTTTAGGTATTTATGAGACCTGCAAAATCAGAACACACGTTAAAAGATCAGATTAATAGCAAAAACGTTATAGCCGAAAAACGAGGCAAAATGCAGATTTTAGCACTTGTTGGCAATGCGACGATAATTTCCCGCAACTACTTGAATTTCTTCAAATCCGTAGGATTCATACTTTTAAAAAACAACAAAATTTGAGAATATTGGTCAAGTAGTTTTTTGAGAATTTCTAATTGTTTATCCCAAAACACCTGTCTTCCGGCCATCACTACTAGTTTATTGAGCAATATACAGGATTTGTTCAAAAGTACTTAATAGCAAAATACGCGTAATTACCCTGCCGATATGAATCACAAACCATTCCCAAAGATAAATGTTATTTTTATGCGAAAAACAAAGGTTACGTTTTTTTCTTCTAAACATATTCAAACATTTCATATTTGTGAGTAGTTGCACAAATGCGCTACGATATTCGAAAAACATACGTTACTATTACACATTTTTAAACAAAACAGATGTGCCTATCATCTTTTGTTGCGAATTACTCACAAATACGAAATTTTTGAATTTGTAACCCATCCTTTTTTGCATAAAAATAACATTTATCTTCCGGAATGGTTTGCGATTCATATCAACAGGGTAAACTAGTGTATTTAGCTTAAAAATGCCATTTGAACTAACCCTGTATATTGCTCGATAAACTAGTAGTGATGGCCGGAAAACAGGTGTTTTGGGATAAACAATTAGAAATTCTTACTTACGCAAAAAGAGGTTCGTTACCTTTAGATATATACAAAGCATGTTCATACATATGTATAATGTAATACGTTAATACGTATGTATGATGGTATATGTTGTAGTAACACAAAACAATGAAATAAAGTCTCTTTAAGGACGCAAAAATTCATATATTGTCGTTTGTCTCTTTTTCTTTAAAATGGCGTCATGAAAACGTATTTCTAATTTAGATAAAAGCTCCAAAGACTCTGCGTCTCCCTGATTTTCGGCAAAACTTCTGAGCTGCTTGGTCAGGGTAATAGCTTTACCATAATTTGGAATAACTTCAGTTGGTATTGGAGCCTCATCGACATCAGAATCTTCGGAAAGTTCTTGTATTTCAACTGGACAAGTTTCTTTGCCTGAATCGGGATCTTCAATATACAAACTTTCAACCAGGTTCAAAGATACATAAAGGTTTTCATTATCAGTCTATTTCAATAAGGTCTTATTTTTGAGGATATCTGAAAGTACATTAAGTGGTAATTGTAATCTTCTGGGTCAGATGTATTAGCCTCAAACCTGCTTTGCTGAAAAAAATTTGCACTGATTCTTTGGTTACTTGGTGCCAAACGGTTTTTGCCAAATAAAATGACGTAATTTTCTTTATTAACTCAAAAACAGTTTCAATGTTTACTAGCAGGTGTTTGAGTGTTAAGCTTCGGTAATAAGTTTTGAAACTCTTTATAATCACTTGGTCAAGTGGTTGACAAGCTGATGTACGTATACAATTAGGGGGCAAAAATAAGATTTTTATATTATTTGATCGAATGAATGTCTTTTGGATGAGACCCTGCATTGTCTAAAAATAAAATGTTCCTTTTTTCTTTAGCCGTTTTCCAATCTAGATCTTGCAACCACTGTCCGGTTAGGAAAGCACTTTCTCGTGTCCGAATTCGTTGAAGAAAATGCCCGTCCAAGAGAGAGAGAGAGAAAGAGAGAGTTAATACAATGCAAATTATATGAGAGTGTGTCGGGACCATGTGAAACTGTCTGTTTAAAGGAGGTGTCCGCGTAAGAGGAGTGTTTCACTGTAATGAGCTCCAATCTGCAATTATGTACTTTGTCCACTTTGTCTACATAAGATCAATGTGTAGACAAATGCAATTGTCTTCATATAGATAGTGGTGTATTTTGCACCACGAAGACACTGATTTTACATAAAGCAATGATTCTCTGTAACTGTTTTTTTTTTCAAGTAGATAAGTTTTGCATATACGATATAAATCTTAGTTTTTTCTTATCAAACACAAATAATAAAAATGTAGCAGGGTGTTAAAGGTTTAAACTATCAACAATGAATATTTTGATAATATATAGTATTAAACACCAACTTTATCACTCGCTAATCAAATTTGCAGCATAAAAATAACACATGTTGCAATTACAGCATATCAACCTATCTTCATTTCAATGCAAAACAAGTCTATAACGCATAGATGGCTGTGAAAAATAAAAGCAATGACAATTGTTTTTATTAATCACAGCTGTCAGAATACGTTTAAAATAGTTTTTGGTAGTTAAGGTTTTCAAAATGGGTAGAGGAAAGGTTATTAGTGAGAAAATTCGGTTACTGATAATTAAATTTTTTAATTCCGGGGAATCAAACTCGGAAAATGCAACTTTTTTAGACTTATCGCGGTACAGTGTGAGAAATATTGTTAGAAGATATAACATAACTGGTTCAGTTAATATTAAGCCTCGATATGTGAAAAAAAAGTAATATCACAAATGCCGACCGAAGAGCATTAAGAAGAATAATCGTGAAAAACAGGCGTGCCAATTATTTACAATTAAGTTCTCTGTGGAATGACGCTGTTGGAAGGAGAATTTCGAGGTCCACAACTCATAGAGAGGCCCACAAACTGGGATTTAGCACTTGCAAGGTAAGTTTTCTTATAAAAAAAAGTGAAGTAAAAACCCTAAAGTTGCACAACTTGTTTATAGGCCAAAGAAAAGCCACTATTAACTCCACTGCAAAAGAAAAATCGGCTTAGATGGGCTAAAGAACATAGACAATGGACACATCAACAATGGTGTGCAATACAATGGAGCGATGAGGCCCGATTCGAGGTTTGTGTTGGTGACAGTCGTAATGGAGTTATTCGCAAAAAAATGAAGCATTCCATGTTGACTGTCTGAAGAGAAAAATGAAATTTCCAGCATCCATTATGGTCTGGGGCAGTATGTCATCATAAGGAGTAGGAAAACTTCATTTTATTGATGGAAATGTGGATACAAACAAATATTTGGCAATTTTAGAAGAATGGCTTTTACCAGTGATGGAAGAATGTTTGACATCCGGCCAAGATTTTGTGTTTCAGCAAGATGGTGCAGCGTGCCATACCTCAAAAAAGGCTATAAAATGTATGGAAGAAAATAATGTACCACTTTTGAAATGGGTTTCTAGCAGTCCAGATCTGTCACCTTGAAACTTTGTGGCACGAGATGAAAAAGGTTCTACGACAACATCCTGCTCGTACAATCACCAAACTCAGACAAAAGCTTCAAGAAATATGGTCTTGTTTTACACCAAATTTTTGCCAAAACTTGGTTAACACTATGCCCCAAAGAATTTCAGCCGTAATAAAAAATAAAGGTGATGTTACCCAATGGTAATCTTTCAATTGTTGCTTTGTTAACTTCGCGCATTTATTCGCACATTTGTTCAGATGTTCTATTAGTTATAGGTCTAAGAGATTTCAAATATGTATTTTTTACTACTAGAGTGTATCTAAAATGTTTTTGAGAAAATAAATTGTTTTAGAAGTAAATAGTTTCGTCATGCTTAGTTAGTACAAACCTTGAATTGGGCCAACTGAAGTTGGAAGGGGCTCGTAGAAACATAGTATGCCGCGCGGATCGAACGTCAGTACTGAACCTTAACCTCACTAAACATAAATTCGAAGATTCACAACAATACGAGCAGTGTTCTCACTACAGTGAATTTATAAGTGTCACCAAATCATTAGAAAAACGGAACTCAACCGAGAACATTTTCGCGCGATAATTTATTACAACTTTCAGAGGCAATTATCGCAACAAAAATGCGTTGCTGAGTTACTGTCTGTTTTCGGCAACGAAGCGCCACATCAGTCGACAATTTCCCGTTGGTATGGAGAATTCAAACGTGGACGGATGAGTCCTAGAGACGATACCAGGGTAGGTGCACCAAAAACGGCAGTCACCCAAGAAAACGTCGATGGTGTGCGCAAACTCATCATTGAAGATAGACATGTGACATATCGCGAGATTGAGGCGTCCTTGAAGATCTCAAAGACCTGAATTCAAAAAATTTTACATGAAGAATTAGGAGTAAGAAAATTAAGTTTCTCGTTGGATACCCCACCTGTTGACTGAAGAGCAGAAAGCAGCCAGGGTTAATTGGTGTCAAAAATCGCTTGACCGTTTCAATTCCGGAAACTCAAAAAATGTGTACAGCATTTCTAGTGGTGATGAATCGTGGATTTACTGTTATGAACCAGAAAATAAACGACAGTCGGCTGTTTGGGTGTTCCAAGGTGAAGAAAAGCCAACAAAAGTCATCCATTTTCGAAGTGTTTCGAAAAAGATGGTCGCGACATTTGTATCAAAAGCGGATCTTATTGCAACAATTCCTCTTAATGAGCAAAGAACTGTTACTGCGGATTGGTACACCACCATTTATTTGAGAAAAGTCATGACCGAGCTTCGAAAAATCAACCCTGAAAGAAAAATCATCCTCCAACAAGACAATGCAAGCTCGCACACAGCCCAAAAAACAAGGCAGTATTTAACGGAAGAAAACGTGGAATTATTGGACCATCCTGCATATAATCCCGATCTAAGTCCTAACGATTTCTTTACTTTCCCGAAAATTAAAAACAGACTGCGTGGTCAAAGGTTCCAGTCACCAGAAGAAGCAGTTGACGCATTCAAAAATGCCGTTTTGGATCTGCCAGCAAACGAGTGGAATAAGTGCTTCGAAAATTGGTTCGAGCGCATGCAGATGTGTATTAATCTTCGTGGAGAATATTTCGAAAAACCATAGTCATTTAAAACTATCTACCGTGTTGTTTTATTTCCATATGCAAAACTTAAAAGACATCCCTCGTGTAACTTATTATGATAGTTAATTAGTCTACCATTTTTGTGATTATGGTTTAGATCTTGAATCCATTGTTTCAGGTCACTTCCGGTCAGCTACTAGCAGTTATAGGGCCAGTAGGGAGCGGAAAGACATCCTTGCTACACGTTATCCTGCAGGAGTTGCCATTATTAGAAGGTTCTTTGGAAGTATATGGAAAAATCAGTTACGCTTCTCAAGAACCATGGCTTTTTGCAGGCACAGTCAGACAAAACATCTTGTTTGGCCTACCATTGGACAAAGCAAGGTAATTTATCCACTAGAGCTTTGATTAAGTCTTTACAGTGTCCCAGGACAAGCTTTCCGAAAACTCAACATTAGAATATTCTGCCAGCATTAGCCAATCAAATAATATACACGAACGATTAAAAGTCTCCGAAACAATTGGATCAGTCATTTCAAAAATATGATTTGAATATATCAGGAATTCTTTCGACTTAATATTGTATTTGAGTTTTAAAGGACTGAAATGTCGAATATAATAATGATGAAAGAATCTATGACTTAAGTTCTTTTAGCAGAAAGTAGGATTAGTGGAATATAATTTAAACAAAACAATCATCTTAATCAATGGATTAATCAGTGGATATCCTAGCTAGCCACAGAGCCCAACTATACATATGGGTCTATTGTATAACTTGACACAAATTTTATTGTGATTGTCCTACAAAGTAGTGACGCAACTTTTACGGGCTTCGGATTTGTTTCATATTTTAATAATGATCAAAGATATGTCTAGATTTTTAAGATAAAAATCTGAGCTTGTCTGCGTCAAATCTTCCACAAATGCTATGTTTAGACTCTAATGTTTATCATTTTATATCTGTAATATCGGACTGAAACACAATTATTTGATTTTCAATAGAGGAATATATTCATTACCCAATATGGCGGTAGTCCATATTGTTTTGGTTTATTTCATCATATTGATGTTATCTGCAGGGATTATACAGCAATTTGACAAATCTCTGAGATGAAGTACGGACAGAGTCGAGTTCCTTACTCAGAGTTTGAACCAGAACTTGCGTTTGGCGTATGGCATCTACTGTTGGTGCTTCCGCAAATGATGACAATTCTGCAGCATTTATTTGTGAAAGGGCCACCTCTTTATCCTATAATAATGTTTCATAAATAACTAAAGAATATATTCTAACACAGTTTTACCGACCTGAATTTGAATGTCCATGACATCTGCATGCATTTGAAAATGAGTCCTTGATATAATTTTGAGCCTAAAATAACACCACAAAGTCATATAAAATGCAAGTACAGTGATACTTATGAATTATAGTTTTTTTTGCTCAAATAATCTTCGGAAAGTTCTTGTATTTCAACGGGATTTTTAATTTCTTGGTTTGAATCTGGAACCTCGACATACAAACCTGCATCTATTTTCTAAAACTCATAAAGGTTTTCAGTATCAGTCAATTAATATATATAATCCCTTGGTCAAGTGGTTGACAAGCTGATGTACAATAAGGGGGCAAACATAATTTTTTTATATTATTTAACGTGATCCCGCGTTGTCAAAAAATAACAATGTTTCTTTTTTCTTTAGCCATTTTCCAATCTAGGTATTTCAACCGCTCTGTCATAACGGCCATACCAGCCGAAATGCTGCACAGTATCATCGAATGTTGGTGTATCCCTGATCAACCAGTTCTAACAGCCGTGGCGGCCATTTGAACAATGTATTGTTCAAATCATAAATGGCATATAATATACTATCAAATAAAGCCAATGGGTATGCAATTCACTCCGGGCAGAATTGCACCACATAGGCCGCGGTTGTACCGAAAGATTAACGTCGGTGAATCTTCGGTTTACTCGAGAAAATCCCAGCGAAGATGGCACGCGACACGATTGAGAAATGCAATAGCGATACTCTCAACAGAAAAAAATAAGACAAAGCGTTCCTTTTTATTTATTTATTTTTTTTTTTTTGTCCCGTTAGTAGAACATTTTCTCGTGTCCGCGTCCGTTCAAGAGAATGTCCGTCCAGGAGAGAGTTAATACAATGCAAATTATATGAGAGTCGGTCGAGACCATGAGAATCTGTCCGCTTGAAAGAAGTGTAAGAGGGGTGTCCGCGAAGGGGAATTTCACTGTATTGGGAATAGAACCTTATTTTATTCGAAAGTATTCGTAACTTAGTAGGGAGAAAATATCTGGCTAAAAATATCAACCCTCGTATTATGTAATCCATACTTAGCTAACAGTGAAAAATTTTAAAAAACTAAATTGTTTTATGTTCAAAAATGATATTTAATATTCTTCTGATAGGATCAATAATATTCATATTATTTCTGCACGGGTATTACGTATCTTGAAAAGTGACATTGTGCTTTTGTGACATTGTATTGGTTTGTTGTGACAGTATGTAGGTTTTTCTGCAAGATGTTAACCCAGCACTAGCTGATGGACACGTTGTGAACTCGTTTTGTAGTTGTACGTGTTGCCTAAACGTCATGATGCTTTAGGGCCCTATAGTCAGTGGTTCCTACAAATTTAGTTAAGTAAAGTTATGTTACAAATATCTATTTGCATCACATTGATCATGGTTTTGATGTATATCATCTGTTATATAGCCTGAAATTTCCTACAATCCAAGAAGAAACCACAGCCTGACAATTAATAGGAGAGCGTTGACGCTGACACGGAACAGTAGAAATCTAGAAATATCACAGCCTTTTTGAAGGAGTGAAAGGGCTATGAAAATCAAGGACACCATAAAGGCATCCTACAATAATTGTAGGAACGACTGACGATACGGCACTTAATTATCAATCTTTGGCTCTGATGTGATGTAAAATCTGCTTCAGAGATGGCATTACTGGAGGTCTAAGCTGTAGGTTGTATACTGTAGCTAGAAGGAAACGCAATGCATAGGTACATAGTGAAGATTTTTGTCCCTTGTCTCAAATACATTTACTGAGATACTGAAAGCTATAAATTATTTGGGCATCCTCTTTTTCTTATCCATTCTAGATATTACATATGCAAATTTGTGGCATTTTAAAAATGACAGAGCTAAGAAATAATTATATTCGCTGTACACTGTCGAATTAGAAGTCATATACATGCTAACAGTAATTACCGTGATTTATAACTTTGAACATAACCTGTCTTCGGGAAGGACAACACATAAATAACCCGTCGGGCACACCTAATAGATATACTTCATTGGCAGCATGATCAATTGTGATTTTCTCACACAGCAAATATCACTGATTTTATACACATAATCATCCAGATGCTATCTTGCTATTCAACCAACTTTCTTCTCAGAGATGAAAACTACAGACTACTCGGCTTAATAAGACATATGCAACCAACAATGCGTGTAGTTGCGTCATTCCTTCATAGATGGGCGCTCACAACGATCCTAGTGAGCAAACGTGGAATGACTGCACCATAAAAAGTAGCTAGTCTGCAAGATGACACTTCATAGATTTTTTTTACCTTTTATAGGTTTCTTATATAAATACCCGTGCCGAGACGTGAAATTTTTCTACGTAATCCACAATGGCGACGCACCTGCAGGTACCTGTCCGTTAAAAATAAACTAGATCTTGATCAAAAATATATTACAACTGATCGTTGTTTTGGGTAAATTACTTTTTTGACTGGTACACCCTTCCGCAGGGATATTATGTAAAAACCTAAAAAACGTCAAAAAACCGACAAAGTGTCATAGTGCAGGCTAGGTTGTTTTTAGTGGGCAAATAGTTAATTCCACGTTTGCTCACTATGATCGCTGTGAGCGCCATCAAAAGCGTCCATCTATGGAGAAATCACTCCACGACATAGCATGCATTGTTGTTTGCTTGTTGGTTCCAGAAAGCCGAGTAGTCTTTAGTGTTTATCTCTGAGAAGATGTGAAAGAAAGAAAATTGGTTATTGCAAGTGTATAAAATCAATGATATTTGCTATGTGAGAAAATTATTACTGAATATGCTGCCAATGAAGTATATCTATTAGTTCTACCCTACGGGTTACTTATATATTGTCCTTTCTGGAGAGTGGTTGGCCAATAGTAATAACTTTTTTACGTTTCAAAAATTATTCCTGTCTATGGCATATTCTCTCATCTGTTTCTTGTAATACACTTCACCAACCAGAGATTTTCCTTTCTTATCTGTCGCATTTTTATAATTCAGCAAATTTGCATATGTAATTTTCAGAATCAATAAGAAAAAGTGGATGCGCAACTAATTTCTAGCTTTGAATACATCTCAGTAAATGTATTTGAGACAAGGAACCAATGGAAATATCATCAACACATTAGAACACAAATCCTCACTCTGCACCTATGCACTGCCGTTTTCCTCCAGCTACAATATAAAACTTACAGCTTAGACGTCCAGTAATTCCATCACTGAAGCAGATGCTACATCACATCAGAGCCAAACATATAGCTGAAGCATCATGACGTTTAAGCGACACATACAGTAGGGTGTCCCATCCTATGAGTGCAAACAAATTTTTGTTTGAATTGAGATACGCATACCCTCCATTTTTTCCATTTGACGAGTTAACAACAATTCTATATCAGCTAGTGCTAGGTTAACATCTTGTAGAAAAACCTACGTTATGTCACAACAAACATACAAAATGTCAAAAAAGACCGACAAAATGTCACGTTTCAAGATACGTAATACCCGTTCCGGACTATAAGATACGAAATACTGTCTTGTTCTTTAATTAAAAGGAGCTTGCAGGTACAAAACGGTAGTGAAAAAATGCTCTTTGGAACGGGACTTCAATCTCTTACCGTATGGCGATAAAACGATAGTAGGAGATCGAGGCGTATCCTTGAGCGGAGGTCAAAGAGCTAGGATTAATTTGGCGAGAGCTGTGTACAAAGAAGCCGACATATATCTCTTGGATGATCCTTTGTCAGCTGTCGATACCCATGTCGGAAGAGAACTGTTCGAAAACTGCATATCAGGTAAACGGTAATATCCTGTAGATTGTAGATGCTCTTGGTGAAATTCTTCGCCATAGATCAAATAGAACAACTTATTCCGTAAAATTTCACAATAAGACACAGGAGTAGTCGTAATGCGTCATTTTACTTCATTCTAAAGATGGTTTTGGAATAAAGTTACGACTACTCCCGTGTTTTACTATGAAACCTTCATAAACGATTACATCCACAGAAAAAATAATTATTATGAGCTGAGTTATAGCTGCAGTAGTATGGTGTGAATGTCAGACAGATTGAGGTATGCCGAAGGTGTGAATATTCAAATTATATTTTGTATGTTATACATTGAAAATGTCTCTCCTTTCTAGGTTATCTGAAAGAGAAAATAGTTATACTAGTAACTCACCAGTTGCAGTATCTTCACAATTTGGAACACGTCCTGTATCTGGAAAATGGATATCCAAAGCAGGGTAAGGCTTATTGCCTATTTGCTACATAGAGATAAGCTTTTTATATATTTTATTATGTCTACAACACGAAAATTCATTTTGGCAATCTGTCGGTCTGTTGGAATTATGAGCAAAATAAAAAAAATCACATAATCCCCAAAACTAGTTGTATATTTGGCAGGTTTTTGATAATCTTTAAGCGTAGTTGAAATATTGTCTATTTGGAGAAGTTACGAACTTCGTCTTTCGACATCTTTTCAGTTTTTAGGAGGGTATTCTTCATATCTTTTGAAAATTTTAGCAATGGTGAAATGAACGATTCGTACCAAGAGTACCAAAGATACCCAAATCATCCCGAAAATGACATTCTTGAAATCAGTCCTACGGTATAATAGTGATTCCATAGAATTGTTTTCTTAATTTCTTTTATAGTAATTGGGCAAATATAAATCACAAATCATGTAAGATATATTTCAACGTCCGCCTTTTGCGAATTCGAACTCGAAAATAACAATATCGTCACCCTCGCCTTGCTTTGGTTACTTTAGGTTTAGGACATAGTCAAAAAAGCTTTCCACTTGGTTTTTCATCGAGTTTCAAGTTTTTGGTCACTTCAAGCCGTAAGGGTAACAAAAATTTTAAATTTGATGATAAATTTCAGAAAATGGATTAAAAAATGTGGAAAGAATAATTATACAAAATTGACAATGTAGCATTAATACTAAATAAATCTTCAATAAACAAATAAACATTGTACCAAAATATTTCAAACATGTTTTATGGAGGTGCAGCTGCTAAAAAGTTTTTGGGATGTTAAAAATTTGTGCATTGTCTGTATTGGAAAGATAACTGGATCAAGTGCATAGTAAATTTCTCCTCGACGCACATGTAAGAAATATGGTGAGATTCAGTTATCGAACTTTATTTTAAATCTTTCTCGAGAATGCACTACTGTTACTACACTAGCAATGGATTTTCAAAAAAGGAAATTAACAGACTTATATACCGTATTTGACACACATTTGGACGCTATTTAATAGTGCAATCGTTGATCTGGACACCGTTGTTTTTTCTTTCTTTTTTTAATGGAACACTCTATATTTTGAGGTATGGTCTGCTGAATTCCTTAAGAAGACGCAACATTAAGTATACTATAGGATTCGAACTATTTTATCGAGAAATTGACCGACACTAAAACGTAATAAAACATTCTTGAAGAAGTGGTTGCAAAATAAATTTTTACCATTACGTACCCGAATGAAATATGATGAGATTTGTAAACTTGTAGTTTATCGTATATGAACCGCAATGTCGTTGGTTATGGGGGTCAAAAGTAGTCAAGTGTTCAATTCCCGAGTTGAATCACTAATCTTTCTCGAGGAAGTATGTCTGCTACTGCACAAAAACGTTTCAAATAAAGAAATTAACACACTGTATCTAACAATGTCTATTGTGTGATTAAAGTGGATGCCAGTGAAATACTTTTGAAGCCGGATGCCCTACAAAATAAGTTCCAACCTATTTCCTAAATAAGCTTTCATCAAAGTATAAACTCTCCGCTAATATCCATGTTTCGTGTACATCCAATTATCTTCTTAAAAAGATTTGATTAGTGTAAAAAACATCTATTAAAACACGCAGTTCGATCACTCAGAGTATTTTAATTATTAGCATTTGAAACTAAATGTGAAGCCAGAAATCAATCGTCCTATATATCGTGCTATTTCAGAAGCTACATCCTAGGATATAAGTAACAACTAATAAAGGATTTAACCTACGACTTAATATTCGACATGCACGACGGGTAATTCGCCAAGGTGCAAGTGCAACTTTCACCCTATATGTGAATGTGAAAATCAGTAGTTTTCGAGATTTTTTAATTCTAGTATTTTTTCAAAAATAATCCGAAATTGGACATTTCGACTAATTTTCACAGTTTGTACTCAAATTAAGTGAAGGTGATCATGAGAAGCGCAAAAATTCTATACTAAATATATTCTAAACAAAAGTTTCGCTTCGTTTTTAGTGTTCCTTAAAACAAAGTTCCGTACGGCTCAAAAAATTGCTAGCTAGCATATTGCACGTATAAATTATTGGAAAAACTTGCCCGTATTTACAGCTTTCTAAAATTGTATTTAACATCAGTATGAGTGCGTTTAATTCCTTACGAAAAGTCGGTGAAACCATTGAAGGTCAAATAATATTCCCCTGAATAAAAGACAACTTGAATAACTATTACGATTTACCACAAATCTTGCTTAGTTCCCAGATTCCCAACTAAAGGCCGTCTGTCACGATACAAAAAAATTCATTCATAATTTGGTACCAAATTTTGTGAGTAAATGTTTTTTTGAATTTAGTTCCCAATTTGTTCACAAATTACAATCCTGTAAGGTGCGTTTGAATCGACCAAGTGACTACAAGCCCTGACATTCCAATGTGTAAAAAGTTTCGCGAGAGCTGGAAAAGTGTGGATCCCCAAAAAAAAAATTATACCTCAAAGATATCATGCCTGAGTATTTAAGACATTGACAACCTGTTACAATTTTATCGGCATAATAGAAACTTCAATAATATTCCTTAGCGGAGATATAGAGAAAAAATTAAGATTCAAATCTTAGCTGTAAATGCACTTAACCAGGACTTATGCTTTTTGAAAGGCAAGGAAGGCTTACGAAAGATTTGACAAAACCATTTCAAAGCAGCTTTACCAAAGTTCTGCCAGCATCTACGGTATTCGACAGATTAGTTCTCTGTGGTATCTCTGTTTGACGCCGACGTAGATGAGGAAACTAAGGTATAAATTGTTGCTAATTTAGCCTAAGAAAGTCCATCAGCCCACGGTAAACGGTACATCCCATCGAAAGAAAAACTTTCTGGCCCACTTAATGGTAAATCCGATGAATAAATTTTCCTTTGTCTTCTTCTACTGCTTCGATATAATATGCTAACCGTTAAAATAAGCCAGCATAAACTGCGATGCTGGCAATAGATGGCACCTTATACTGTCTTGTTTCGGTAGATCTTATACCTCATATAGAGGTTAATTGCTACGCTGTCGTTCGTTGTCCTGACCTGAGGCCAAGCCTAGACGATGCTGATGAGTTGTCTAAAAGCTCAAAACATCTGTGGTTGGACGGACAAAACCAGTATGCTTAGATGGCAGCTATTGTTCGGTTTTTCATTTCAGATAAAATTATCGAGCACTTTGATTCAGTCAAAAGCAAGTCCTTGTTCAGTCGACTCAAAATTGATGACAGTTTTCTCGACGAGTGTCCAACTTCTTGGCCACATAATGATTCTTTTCAACTCGCTAAGAATCAGGTGAAAACACTGAGAGCAGTAAACGATACGGCAGAAAGAGCAGTCAAGTTAGTGCAAGACTTCCATGGCTTAATCACTGCTGATGAGGAACAAAAACAATTTTTATCACGTTGCGTACAAGAAGGTAGATCATGACTATAAGAAGAAAACTTTGAAAATACAAATACAGCATTATTTTCTTTGTCAAATAAAAATTAGGTTTTGAAATCCATACATGGTTAACCTATTAACTTTCAAATTCTAAGTTTGACAGAAAGTCGGGTTATTGTTCCCCGATCGCAACAATATTTATTTTTTGAGTTGCTAGTCTCTTGTATCTCAATTTTAACAATGTGTTTGCCCTCATAGGCTGGGATACACACATACTGCTTCCGACATTCGAGAACGACTCTAGTCAGTTATAGGCGGATCCAGTCACTCCGAGGTAGAGGAGTTTATTGAGCAAAATGGTGTGACCGATATAGTCGATTGCTCTGCTGGGGACGCAGATTATCCAAGCAGGGCGCTCGCTCGCCTAGACACAACAAATTGTTGCTTCGAGAAAAAAGTGTATTGCTGAAATTGTGGATTTTGCAGCTCTAAAGCCATGTCAATTCTTGGAAAGTATGCATTTTCGAAAAATAAGCATAGTACGCAGAAAGTATATGAGACATAAAAATTGTGTTTTGTGTTGGTTGGTGAAACGACAGTATCTAATTCTTGAAAGACCAGTGGCGAAAGCCCTAAGAAATCTGAGTTATAGTCTAATGTTTACCAGCATCCACCATAGCTACGTTTCAAGTTCAAATTATTGGTAAAAATTAGTAGTAACATTAGTAATTACAATGAAATAATATGATGAAATGAATGCCATACGTGCAAATACTTTAGTGATAGCGACGTAAACATCCAACAAAACCGCTGACCTTTGAAGTGAAAGAATTGAAAAATCGCGATTGTATTACTGATTATACCTGGAAACAGTGTTTCAAATGATCCATTGCTGTTGGTCCTGGATCCGTATTCTTGTTCTAATCTGTACTTACCGTCTGACGGTAAACGCAACCCAAGACTTCAAGGCTTAGTCTAGATGCAATGAGCTCGGGAAAAGTACTGCATTATGTACTGATATATTTAATTTGCCTTATCGACAGCTTGGATTAGAATTGAAGTTGAGTTATTTTAGTACTTAATATTGTAGTAGATTTATTATGCTATAAGTATGCAGTTTATAAGTAAACTATTAAGGTTGTGTAGATTCACTGAGTGGTACGTCATCGCTGGATGGAGACCTTTGCAGGGAATAATCTTCATTCTTTATTACAGGGTCCTTTAGGGAGCTGAAAGAAAGCGGTTTGAATTTCGCGAAAGTAACGGGCGAAGAAGTGGCGGAAGAGAAAACTGATGAGCCTATAGAATTGAAAAAGCAAAAGTCGATCGAAAGCGTCGATTCTGACAAAATGGAAACTCCAAGACCAGTAGAAGAGCAGAAAAGCACAGGTTCGGTTGGTGCTTACGTCTACAAATCTTACTTCAGAGCAGGAGGCAATTGCTGCATCATACTCATTTTCTTTGTGCTATTTATTAGTGCCCAGTTGCTTGCCAGCGGGTCTGATTATTTCATCACTTATTGGTATGTCAACTTTTTTAAAATAATGATTATGCGGTGTAGTCATAAATACCTTATCGCTCAGTGGTTAGGAATATATTTTCTAGGATTTCTGGTGATGTTTTTAGAGCAACTTTTCCAGATCTACTGATCAAAGTTCGTATTAATTGGTTAAATTATTATTGTTTATTCATTTGAAAATATAAGAGAATGACCACTATAGATATGCAAAATGCAAATAAACAATTGAAATACACTCACACAGAGGTAAATCACAAAGAAATAGTTAGATTACTTAAAATTGTACGTTACCAAGGATACATCAGGAGACAGTCGTGTTCTCCAGGGGATCCAACAGATCTCTTTCGATGTTTCTGAAGGATGCCCTCGCAGTTAGGTGGCTTCTGCTCGCTGTTTAGCATGGGGTTTTTCTTCTCAGTTACTTCTTAGTTACTTCTTAATTACTTCTTAGTTACTTCTTAATGACTTCTTAGTTACTTCTTAGTTTCTTCTTAGTTACTTCTTAGTTACTTCTTAGTTACTTCTTAGTTACTTCTTAGTTACTTCTTAGTTCCTTCTTTGTTACTTCTTAGTTTCTTTGAAGGCTCGTGGTCCTTTTGTAGCTTGAACAATAGGGAGATACCACACTAGTGAGTATGCCCGTCTTCTAACGTGTGCTATCCCACTTCTTCTGACACCGATTTCTCAAATCAAAATTACAAGTTACAATGAAATAACTATGACGGAGGAGGACTTATTCTTTAGGTTTTGCTTACAAGGCATCTTAGCTCAGGCACGCGTGGATTTCCGCTGACGATGTATTGTAGGCTTACAATAGACAATAGATCAACAGGAAGTTGTTATTTTAGCTGAATAAGCATGATGCAAAATTGTATTAACTGCGTAGTTACTAATGTACTAATGTACATACTTTGTATATATCTAAAGATAACAAACCTTTTTTTTCTGAAGTTTAAAATGTTTTGTTTATTTTAAAGACATTTATATACATATACGTTTTAAATGTCCTAGTCTCTTTAGTATATTCAGTATTCATAAAAGAACACTATTTTTGTTGTATCTATTTTATACGGACTTCCCGCTTGGACGGACACTTTCAGTCGATCCCGTTGGTGACCTTCCAAAGGAGATCTCACTGTATACAAATATCAAATAAAAAAAAATTATTATTTCAGGGTGAATTTGGAGCAAAAGGCCGGTGAAGCTCAACAAGCTTCTTTGAATGCTTCCATAGCTGAAGCCACGAAATCAACGAACAACACCGATGAATTTATGGCCATCAAAGATAACAAAAATGTATCTTTACCACCTTTAAAACATCGCCATCACGTATCAGACAGAAATGATACGTCAATCAGTCATGACTTCTGGGACCTCTCCAGGGAAACCTGTATCTACGTCTATTCAGGTCTGATAGGTCTTCTAATATTAATGACCTTAGTCAGGTCGTTCACATTCTTTACGATTTGTATGCGAGCTTCTATGAGACTGCATGATAAAATGTTCGAGAGTATCACCAGGTGCGTATATTACAAAAGAGGATGGGTAAAAATACATGGTTTCTCGTACCCGGACCAATAGCAATAAACCATACATCATTTGAAAGACTCCTCATCCAGAATAAGCAATGATATGGCGATTTTTATTTTAGTGATTTTTCTAAGCAACCCACTAACTAGCTTATATAAATGTCGTTTCGTCAAGCGATGCAAAATACACTTTTCATTTCTTTTGTACTTTTCACGTAGTGCACTTTTTGCCAAAAAAGAACTGACCTATTTTTTGTCGCAAAATAACCTAGATACGCAAAATGTGCAAGGGACACAAAACGTGACAGACCAGTGGCGTACCTGAAAATTTCCAAATTGCCCGAGTAATAATTGAAAATATACAGGATGGCCCAACGAAAAGATCGCACCCCCATTTGTGACTCTCCTGGTATATTGCGTTACGCTTTAGACTTTTAAATGTAAGCCCCCATTTTTTCAATTTTTATATTTTATAATAAAATTCGACTAACTTAATACTGATAATAGTGGAATAATAATATATTTATTTGCCATTTTACACAGTTTGAAAATACACAATATGTTTGCATATAAGTATTCTAGCGGTCACAGAAGGTACACACCTTGTACGTCAGTTTAAATTATTAGCCTAATAATAAGCAAAATCCCTTGATTAGTGCACATTTTATCATTTTTCACCCTTTTTTTCGTCCTCTGAGCATTTATTTTAAATTTATAATATATAAGCATCAAAGAAAAAAAGCATTATCTGTCATGTATAAAGTATAATCATTTGCTCAATCACTATTACAATAGTATACATCCATACAAAAGTTTGATATACATATAAAATGCACTGAACTATGATGTAATTACAATGAAACATACATTCTTATTAACTTATTTTGTTGTTTATATGAATTGCATACCTATATAGAAGCTAAAAACTTTTGGGACACTCATTATGAGTATTAATATTTGTTATAGCCAAAAAATATCAATAATGAAGTTATTCATCCTTACATATTGTCATTTATATAGTAAGTATTTTTCACATAATCACTTTTGTTGTTGGCAGGTTTTTGATCCAGTCTTTTAGTTTTACTTTGAATAACTCTAAAGAGTTAAGTTGCTTCAAATCCTGCGGTAAAATATTATAAGATATAGGGCCAAGAAATACAAAGGCATTACATTTTTGTCCGGCTTTGGTGCTTCCATAATGTTTTTGTTACGTGTCTTATATTTGTGTTGAGTGAATAAATTTTTGTTATGTCTATTTTTATCCAGAGATAGTATTATTTGTTAGAAATACTGCTGTCGGATGTCAAAGAATTTGATTTCCTTTAGTTGGGTAACGGAATGGTTACTTTTAAAATAGTTTTTTGGATGACCTCTAATGAGAAATAACCAACGAGAACTAACTGTAAGCTATTTCTTTAATGTCATTTGTTATGTTTCCTTGGAGTGTTTTCATTTCTTTCAAAGATTTTTTTGTAGTGCCGGCCGTTGTGAATCCTCTTACAGTTTTCTATAGCGATAAATTGTTTGCACTCTTAATTTTAGCTGCTTTTCACAATATTGTCTTTTAGCTTTTTCTATGGAATTCTCCAGTTCATTTTTTTGTTTGTTTTTATAATCTATGATGTTTTCTGCAGTTGGATTCAGTTTTAGTAATTTATAAAGATTACTCTTCTCATTTGTCATTTGTAGAATCTTGTTTGTTAGCCATGGATTTCTTTTTACCTCATTACGTCTCAATTTGATTGTGTTGCACTCATAAGTATCAATGATTTGGTGTTTGCCACAAACTTGTCTGCGGCTTTTTCTAATGTTTTGCAGAAATACATGTCTGTCCATTGCTCCAAGTTTATATTGCTTATTATTTTATTTTTGTCAAGATTCTGTTTTATTTTTTGAGTATCATTATGTTTATGTTCACTTAACAGTATCTGAAGTATCGTGGGATAATGATCCGTAATATTTCCTTCTATCAAAATAGGCTGAAACTCAAGTGTTTTATTGATTTTTTTGACAAAAACATGATCGATAAAACTTTCTGATTCCCCTTGAACGTGAATATGTGCATTTATATATGATTGAAAATCATGAGCTTCTACTACATTTAAATAGTGTTGTGAAATTTCTGTATTTCTTACTATGTCTATATTTATGTCTCCAATCAGAATATGTACTCCACATCTATCAGTTTCAAAGTAGTCACATAAGTCATCGGCGTAGGTTTTTGCACAATTTGATGGTGGTCTATATATAGCTGTAATGGTAATACTTTTATTAATAAATCTAGGCTCTTGCCTCTATCGCCTTTATACCAGACAAATCTAGAATTTTATGAGTGTAGGTAATCCCTATTCTTATGTACAGCAAGATTTTGATTTAGTTTCCCGTGGTTGTATATTTGATTATAGCCCCTCATGCCAAATAAAATCAGATCATCTATTTCCCAACATTCTGTCAATATTATTATATCCACATCTTCGTTTGTCTCTTGGAGCAGTATTTTCCGGTAATCAAGGTTTTTACTCACACTCCTAATATTCGTTTGATATATCTTTAGGTTAGTGCGGTCGCTTGTTAAAATTTTGGAAAGTTGTGAACTGTTATGCAGCGATTTCGTTCGTATTGTTTTAATTCCAAAGTCTCTTATATAGGCTCCCATTATGAATTGCTCGTTAAACACAGATCATGTTGGCGATACAAATAACACTAAAAAAAATATGTATACAGGGTTTGTCCGGAAAGTAATAGGACTCATTTTCTTCCGCCATGACTGTACTTCGGAGCGTGCGCGCACCGACTGGATTCGGTAGAGAGCGTTCCTAACGAATGAGCGACTGGTCAGTTGTCTCCGAGCACTTGGAGAGTCAGGACAGGCATTTTCGTGCGACTTGTTTTTGTGAGTGGTGCAAGCCGAAAATGCAGCGTTTGTTAGAGCAGGGGTACGCGATTAAATTCTGTATGAAACTCGGTAAATCTGCGACAGAGACGTTTGATATGATTAAGCAGGCTTACCCAGGTGTTGCTTTAGCAAGAAGTGGTGTGTTTCGGTGGCACCAGGCCTTTTTGGAGGGCCGGGAAGAGGTCGCTGATGACGACCGTGCTGGAAGACCTTCGAATTCGACAAACACCGATAATGTGACTGTGTGCGCAAAGATGGTCCCAAAAGTGCTCACTGACGACCAGAAATTGCGGCTAGTGGAAGTGTGCCAAGAAAATTTTAACATGTGTGAAAGTGACCCAAAATTTTTGAATAACGTAATCACAGGTGACGGGTCGTGGATCTTTGAGTATGATCCCGAGACAAAGAGGCAATCTTCCGAGTGGCACTCAACGGCGTCTCCTCGCCCAAAAAAGGGAAGAATGAGCAAATCGAAAGTTAAAACCATACTCATTGTCTTTTTTGACATCAAAGGCATCGTCCACCATGAATTTGTTCCTCCTGGACAAACCGTCAACGCCAAGTTTTACGTGGAAGTGCTCAGGAGACTCAAACGAAGGGTCAGTCGGGTCCGACAAGACATCGCAGCCGACTGGAAGTTGCACCACGACAACGCCCCGGCTCACACCGCCTTTCTTGTGAATAGCTACCTGATCAAGGCCGGCATCCCAACGCTTCCGCAGCCGCCCTACAGCCCAGATGTGGCCCCCCGGACTTTTTTTTGTTTCCTCGCCTGAAAAGGCCGATGAAAGGCAAGCATTTTGAGACGACAGAGGGGATCCAAGCAGCATGCACCGCGGCTCTCAAGGCTATTCCGGAGAATGCCTTCCGTGACGCCTTCACTGCTTTGAAATCGCGCTGGCAGCGCTGCATCGACGCAGAAGCAGCCTATTTTGAAAGTTTTGAAAGAATTATAACGATTGGCTCAACAAATTTTTTTAAATCGACTCAGTCCTAGTACTTTCCGGACAAACCCTGTATATATATATATATAAAATAGGAAAATCATGGGCAAAACCCGCAAAAAGGGAAAGTGGATTCGAGCAGAAGATAGGATAGTTAACCCGAGCAATACGTATTTCTGCGTGTTGGCTTCATCAGGCCCGAAATGAATGCAAGGTGCAACCACAAAGGTAGATACACATGCCCATACATCCAGATACGGGTGTAACCGGAGGAAACGAAGATGGAGAAGGAAAAAAAATGACACACGAAGTTCTCAACAGCAGTCGACCTACACATTGTAGTATAAAATGGCTAGGAGACCTCGAATTTTCAAGGCGACATCTAACCACAACCACCCGGCCGGTTATAGCCACTTGCTGTGGTACTACAAGCCTAAACGATCTCGAAAGAGAAAATGATCTTGTAGAAAAAGGTATCTAACAAAAAATAGGAAAATAATCGGCATGTTTCCTTCTTTTTGCGGATTTTGCCCATTTTTTGTTATATACCTTTCTACGCATGATCATTTTGTCTTTGTAGATCCTTCGGGCTTGAAGTACCACAACAAGTGGCTATAACCGGCCTCGTGGTTGTGGTAGATGTGGTCTTGAAAATTCGAGATCTTCTAGCCATTTTATACATACTACAATGTGTAGATTGACTGTTGTTGGGGACTTCATGTGTCATTCTGTGTCTCTCTCTCTCTATTATATATATATATATATATATATATATAAGAAAATATCCTAAAATTTTCTTTGGGTAGAAGGCAAAGTTTTGCATAAGTACACTCTTACAACTTGAACTCGAGCTTTCGATGGTCCATGCCATCATCGTCTGGAGCTAAAAGACAATGTTTGAAAAAATACAACAATAAACAATTAGGAGGAAAGTAATTACTCACTAAATCGGCGAGATAGTTTGCTGAAATTTTTCTTAATCGACAGTGAAAGGGAACACATAGTCGACAAACACTGTTGTTTAAGAACAATTTCAGCAACAATCTCGCCGACTTAGGCCCGTATCCTCAGTCGTCCCTACAATTGTAGGGCGCGTTTATGGCCTCATGAATGTCATACTCCTTTCTCTCCTTCAAAAATTTCTAGATTACACTTGTACCGTGTCAGCGTCAGCGCTCTCCTATTGTGAAGATATGTTTTCTTTTTAAATTGTAGGAAATTTCAGGCTGATAAAACATGATATAACTCAAAAGCAAGCACAATTTGATCCAAATAGATGTTTGTGACATAACCTCAAAATAGAGTTCTGACACGGAGAAGTAGAAAACTATGACAATCAAGGAGGCCATAAAGGCGCCCTACAATTGTAGGGACGACTGACGATACGGGCCTTAGTAAGTAATTATTTGATATAATTGATGCTTCTATGCTTATGAACAGCTTGTCCCTAATTAACTGTCTTATTAATTCTGGGGTATCCTCGATTTCTTCTTCAGGCACACCAGAAGCGACAATGTCTTTCTTTAGCTTCCTGTTTACTACATTTAGTTTTTCTTTGAGAACCAAATTTGCTTCAACTGCACTCATTTTGCTATTCAATATTTCGATTTGGTGTTCATGTTTTCCCACAATTTTCTTTCATCTGAGCTATTTCGTCTCTAATATTCCCAATCTGGGTAGATACCTTCTCCAGTAAGTTATAAATTTCGTTCTTAGAAATTTGTCGCTCTTCCCGAAACTATGGTTTTATTCCTGTCGTATAAATAAAGAGTTTTTTGTTTTGTTGAGATATGGCTGCTGAACAATTTTTCTTCTTATGCATGCGTGTATTTAGGAAATACTAGTACTAAGGCTGTAGTTGCAGTTAGCGCTCTAAAATGGAATTCAACTGACACAACACAGTCAAATATCACTTTCCTGCGGTTCGCAACACTACTACCATCGCTTTAAACCGCCCAATAGTTTTTTTTTCACAGAGTACCAAACGGATGCGTGTTTACTGCTTGATTGTTTGCTGTATTGATGCACGGAAAAAATAATAATCATGGATACCATCAAGAAAATTTAGCATCAGCCAGTGTCTTCGTATGTCACAGAAAAAGTTTGTCTTTCATTTCAAATTGTTAAGTTACCTACCTAGTTGTGATAAATATTGTACAATGAGTTATCCAATCCAAGAAAGGGTAGAAACAACAAAACTTTATTACCACAATGGGAGCATTACAAAAGCTACTGCCCGGTTGTTTAATGCGTTACATAGACAAAATCAGTTAGAAGCGAAGCCGAAAAAATAGCATTTTTGAGACACGTAGCACTTGACAAGACGCAAAGCACTCGTGGACTGGGCACTTCTTCAGGATTTATACGCTCAACTGCACAAATAATTTTTAAAGACAATAAATTTCACCCGTACAAGATAAAACTTCTACACGAGCTTAATGAAGACTATTTTGATAAAAGGTTGGAGTTTAGCGAATTAATGTCCCAACGTTTAATTAACAACACAAATCTTTTGTTTCATATTTTCTTCTCGAATGGGTGTACGTTCAATTTGTATGGTGCTGTAAATAGACATAATTGTCGATATTGGAGTGACACGAATCCACACATTTGTTTCGAGAGATACACTCGCATCATTGTAGGACCTTTTTATATTCCTGGAAATTTGACGGGCGAGAGTTACTTGGACAAGTTAGAAAATACAGTAGAGGCACGAGATACCGAAATAATTGAAAATGACGTTAATTATTAATAACAATATTAATCAGTCGATCGGCAGACGAGGCCCCATCGAGTAGCCGCCGGGATCTTCGGACCTAAGTCCTTTAGATTACTTTCTTTGGGGGCATTTGAAAAGTAAAGTTTTTAGTACGAGTACGAAGCCTAATTCCATTTAAGATATTCGTCAGCGGATTAGTTTGAATGTAGACAAATAACTCAGAACATGTTTGAAAGTGTGAGAAATAGATTCGAATAAAATCTTTATTATTGTATGGAGGTAAATGGACACCACTTTCAGCACTTATTACCACATTGACTTACATCTTTATAGCAAATTAATTGTCACTTCAACTTTAGTGTGCGTGTACACTGTAAGTTATTTTTTGATTGTGTAACACTCGGATACTTGCTTTTAATTTTAAAGTCTTGTTACTACGGTAACTATACTGATTATTATTGTTCTCATATAATCCCTTATTATCACAGTTTCTAGAATTTCATTATAAACTCGAATAGCTTCACAACGATTGAAAATAGTTATATACTTTACTTACTGAAAACCTCAAACCAAACCTCAAAATTAAAAAAAATGGGGTTTCCATTTAAAAATCTAATGTGTAACGCAATATCTTATTTTTGGATCACCCTGTATTTTACGGCTATAGATGAAAAGACGTCCCCCTAGAAATCAAAAATGACGTATCCGAGCGTTTTTCCCAAAATATAAGGAGAGTCACAAGTAGGGATGCGACATTTTCGTTGAGCCTCCCTGTATATCCTCTATGCCTAAACATTCGATCTCTACAATTTGAAGCATACGTTATTTTTTGAAGCAGAGTAAACCTGTCAGAAACAGCTCATGATTTCTATCAGTATTGTGCTTTTTAGATCGGTCCGATTCATTCGTTCGCGGGCCCGATTTTCCTCATTTTTATACCAATGCAAGTGCGAAGGTTAAAATGTGGTTCTGTCAATGGAGCACCTTGCCAATGGATCATCATGTTGAGTTGCCCTGTATAACAAGCCAACATGATGGCACCTAAGTATGTACATGCCTGAATTTCATCATCTCGTATTTCAATTTGATAACTTAAGCCTCTTCAAATAATAAAAACACTGTATGTGCTTTTGCTGATGACTAAAAGCATAATTGGTATTTTTTTGTTCTCGCAAATCTAGGACCACAATGAGGTTTTTCAACACCAACAGCGCTGGCAGAATCCTGAATAGATTTTCAAAAGACATGGGTTCCATAGACGAGCTTCTTCCTGCCGCCATGATAGATTGTTTGCAGATAGGTCTTGCCCTGCTTGGTATCATTGTAGTGGTCGCTGTTGTAAGCCCATGGTTGATGGTCCCAACTTGCACTATAGGGATCATTTTCTATCTCATGAGAATATTCTACTTGAGGACCAGTAGAAATGTGAAGAGATTAGAAGGAGTTAGTAAGTATTTATTTCGATTTCTTCAATTTTAGCAACAGTATTGAATATGAAGTAGGTAGATGAATGGAAATGGACAAAGGAAAAAAACAGTACAATGAAAAAGTTAGGCTATTTGTCTATTTAAAACGATCCTACAGTTATTACTCAACGGTTTTGGAGTCGGAAAAAATCTGATATGCTATATATCTCGGGATACACATCAACAGTATCAATGGCTTCAAAGTTAATATTTCTTACTAATATCCTAGCGCTGTTCCAGCTTGTCATATACAGGGTGTACAAAAAGGCAAAAGGCAACGAATAGGTCACACTCCCACTTGTGACTCTCCTGGTATATTTTAGGAAAAACGCTCGGACACGTCAATTTTGATTTCTAGAGGGACGCCTTTTTATCTATATCCGTACAATATAGGGTGATTAAAAATAAGATATTGCGTTACACTTTAAATGTTTAAATGGAAACCCCTATTTTTTATTAATTTTGATACTTTCTATGAAGTTTTTAGTGATTTTTGTATAATAAAGCTTATACCAATATTCAATCGTTGTGAAGCTAATTGAATTTATAATAAAATTCTACTAGCTTACTGATAACAACGGAATGCACGGCAAAGAAAAATCATGGATACCATCAAGAACATTTAGCATCAATCAGTGTCATCGTATGTCAAAACAATTACCAAAATGTGAGCATAATAATTCGTAATAATTTTCTATCATAGCAAATATCAATGATTTTATACACATGCAAACCAATTACCCAGATGCGATCTTGCTATTCAACCAACTTTCATTCTTTCACATCCACTCAGAGATAACACTACAGACTACACTAGGCTATCTGCAATCAACAAGCAGCCAACCATGCATGTCGTGTCGTTGACTCATTCCTTCATAGAAGTACGCTTTTGATGCCGCTCACTGCGATCATAGCGAGCAAACGTGGAATGGCCTATTTGCACACCAAAAACTACCTAGTCCAAGATGACATTTTGTCGGTTTTTTGAATTTTTTAGGGATATATAATACCTTTGCGGTTGACTGCTATGCAGTCTTCAACTACTAGTGCTGCTCAATCATTGTTCGTGCGAGAAATAGTACTTCGACACTAGTTCAGCTTTAAAGTTTTTCGACCAGTATATATATGGTGGAAATTAATTTCAAGACGTCCCCTTTCAATTTGCAAGTCATACATAATTTTTTTGCAGAGATGTGGGAGGGTTTTAAAACTTTTTTAAATAGTAACACCAATATTACCATTGAAAAATTACAAGCGTTTGTTTGTTTTAGCCAGAAGCCCCGTTTTTTCTCATCTGAGTGCATCCTTGCTTGGACTAACTACTATAAGAGCATTTGGTGCAGAAGAAGTACTGACCAAAGAGTTTGACAGCCATCAAGACCTACACAGCTCTGCTTGGTTCGCCTTTATATCTACATCTAGAGCTTTTGGATACTGGTTGGATATTGTGTGCATCATATACATCACGCTGGTCACGTTTAGCTTTTTACTAATTGGAAATGGTAGGCACAAACATATATTTTCCACTTACTAACATGCTTACGTATAATTGTAGTCACCGTTCTTGGCGGGTGAAAGTAAGACTTCCAGTATCGCTTTATATCTCTCCATCTCCCTCATACATTCACATGCAACCTGTGTGAACGTATGTTCGGTAAGCTCAAAGACATACGTTTTTTAGTTGTGTGTCTCCGTCTGTTATCAATATTCAATATAAAATTGTACAATGCCCGGAAATACGATCAATGGAGAAGGCTGATAGCTCGTGCTAAATTTGCTAAATGCTAAATTTCCAGGAGAAGACTGAAAACAGCGGTCCATGTTACCCACTTCATGCATACTGGAGAGAGTAGCAGATGCGCTGAAGATAAAGATCCGCCCATGGTATGGAGACTCGATCTGTTTACTTATTTCATATGGCGTTGATGACGTTACCGCCAAGAACGGTGACTACAACTATAGCAAGTTTCTAGACTAGTTTTAAATATATCCAAATGTCTGGTTATTTTGATGGAAAGTCGCCTGTTCGCTAAAATAGTCATGCCTTCCGGTTGGCTTGTCTACTATCCAGCTCGTCTATAAATATTAGGTATCCAACTTTACTCCCGCCGTTTCACTATAGATGGCATTAGCGAAAAGTGGTCGAATACATACATTATAGACGACAATTCCCGATTAAAAATGTCAGTTTATCATCCTAATTTTCGTCACCTGCGAGAGGTGTAAATATATTTTTAGTAATAATAAAACTGCGGCTAAAGCTCACCGAATGCCCTCAGACGCTTGTGGTGATGCTACTGTAACTAAAAGAACATATGAGTGATTTCAACGGAATATTCACGGCTCCAATGTCATGCTCTGTATTTGGTCGGACCAGCTCGGTGTAATATAATGGGTGTCAAAAAATTAACGCGTTTTGAATGAATTAGAAAACAGTTTTAAGACTTTAGATTGTTATTCTTTATTGAATCATAAAGTACTTAGGATAGGGTTATGTATGGAATATAACATCGGGAAAATGACCTCCACGGCTTTGCTTAATGGTGGCTGAATTTCGTTGATGCACCGGTTAATTTCCTCTTGTAATGCACGGGTGGTTGTGGGCTTGTTGACTTGAAATAACCCCATAAGAGGAAGTCTAATGGTTTTAAGTCACTCGATCTAGGGGGGCAATTCTGATCACCGGAACGTCTAGAAAATGTCTCATGCAGTAATTGATTTGTTTCACTGGCTGTATGGCATGTGGCACCGTCTTGTTAAAACCATTCGACACATCCATATCATCCAATTACGGCATTAAGAACTGTAGAACTGTGTTGTCATGTCACGATATCAAGCACAAGTATATCTCAAAAAATACTATGTTTAGGTATAGGGAATGGTATAACATACAAGATGTTGCATTTAAATTTTTAGGGAAAATCACATCTTTCCGTTTTGACTCACCCTGGATGCCTCAGATGAATCATGTACGTAAAAATCATAGGATATGTTTGTCTACTACTGTTTCCATCACTCAGTATAATAACACAGATTTTATCTAAAGTGTGTTTAAAATACGGGAAGTCAAGTGTACAATGATTTTAACTAAAATATTCAGTACAAACCCCCAAAACCATACATTGACAGAATGGCCAAGAATATGCGCTTTTGAAAATCAATAGAAATACATAGTGTCCCATTTAAAAAAATACAAGTTTGTTTATATTGCCACTAATGTATGGGACACCCTATATAGTTAAACATAATTTTGGGTTGCAGCCCTTAGCTCTGCCTACAGCTTTTATATTTAGCTTTTTTCTGCAACTCTTATAGTAACGAAGACGCTTTGACGCACTATTTTAATATAATGTGATGCATAGTCATTGTCGCAACGACTAGCTAAGTGGAAGAACTCGTCTTGGGAAAATCGACAAATTAAGCAAACTACTCTTTTAACTTACAACTCACGCTTTCGTCAGTCTGTGCTGTCATCAACAGGAGCTAAAAACAATTTGAGAAAAACAAATTGCAACTATACTCTATTGATTGAAATTTAATTACTTACTGCGTCAGCGAGATTGGTGCTATAATACAATGTGTATACAGGCCACGAAAATAACAGTGGTGATCAAAATTAAAATAATTTTTGTGACATGGTCAAAACAAAATGGTCATTATGTAAAACGTACCCAAAAAGCATTCAATTTTTTCTATCACCCACGGTTTTCTTGCAATAAGGCATTTTATTTGCTGCTTACGCTCGTAAAATATAAGGATATGTGTGTAAGAGTACTAATAAACACTCGAACAAACATTAATCTCAGAATGTTGTTGTCGATGTTTTATGGCGATATGTATCTCCTGAAGTATCTCGTAACGATGTCCAGCAATAATCAGCAAGCAAATTGACACTCCATTTGCCTTGATACCGTTTTTCCATAGCAGAAATGTCTTGGTGGAACACCATGCTCATCACTTACCGCAAATAAATTTCCCGGAAAAATCAAGATGAGAATCCAAAAAGTGAATTTTTAGAGACATGTTACATCCCATTCCTTTATAGGCATTAATTAGTTTACTCATAATATCTTTATAATTGTCCGCCTTCACATTGCCTAAAAAATGTGCAGTAACTGATTTAAAATCATTCCAAGCTCGTAATTCAGTTTCATTTAGAGCACTGTCAAATACATCATCCTTCACGATTTTCCGTATTTGTGGACCCACAAATATGCCCTCTTTAATTTCTGCCTCACGAAGTCTCGGAAATTTTTGTTTTAAATGCAGAAACCCTCTTCCATTTCGATCCATAGCTTTCACAAAATTTTCCATCAGTCCCAACTTAATATGCAAAGGTGGAAACAACACGTTTTTGGGATCAACTAGTGGTTCATGAGCAATGTTTTTGAGGCCCGGAGTTAATACCTGACGTAGTGGCCTCTCCTTCTATTCATAATGACGATCTCGCGCACGACTGTACCATTCACAAAGAAAACAACAATATTTGGTATATCCCAGTTGCATTCCAAGAAGAACTATTACCTTTAAATGTGCTCCATATTCATTATAACGGATATGCTCTAACAGAACTCGCATATTTTCATATGATTCCTTCATATGAACTGCGTGCGCTATAGGTACAAATGGATATTTATTATCGTTGTGTACCAATACCACTTTTAAATTAGGCTTAGAGAAATGAATGAACAGGCACCAAACATTTGGATCATGTTTCTGTCCTAACGCGTCAAACTAATTGTTGACATCGGAGCAATATATCAACTCCCTTTCTTGACGGAAACAGTGTGTGAGGTCTTGTTGCCGTTTTCGGTAAAAAACAATGTTAACATCATCGTGGAGAAGATCCCATCCAAATGCGGCGCTGTTGAACATCCTGGCAGGTTAGACGAAGGATCGGAAATTTTTACGCTTTCTGTACCATCACCTTCAGAATCGGTGGATTCGACTTTTTCATCCAAACACCCAGATTCTGGTGGAACAGGGATAGAAAGTTCATCACTATGCTTAACGGGCCGCAAAGCTGATGGTAAATTAAAATTAACAGTTTACAGTATGTTTCGATTTTGGTCCAATACCGTTAATATTTGTGAGGCAAAAATAGCAATCAGTAGTATGTTCTCTCGGTTCTCTCCAAACCATTGGTACCGCAAAGGGCATTTTACGATTGTCGCCTCTTAACCAACCTGTTAACAACGTTACACAAGTCACAAAATAAAGTTCGTATGCCTTCAACACAAGGGGAGTAAAAGTACGTTTTTGGGATTTAAAAGTTAGCTCTCCGCACATATATGTAACAAAAACTGTTCGCACTAGTTACATAATTTCTAGGCATTATCCATAAAGCTAGTCCCAATCACAATAAACTAAAAACAACACACCGTTTTAACAAAAATTAACCGTACTCAGAACATCTCAGTACTCTTCAACACATAAAACGTAACTGACTCGGCTGCTATTCGTCTACTAATAAACGCAATATGCTCTCTAAACATAGAGCTCACACATAATAAACAGGAATAGACAGGTCTTAACATTATAGATGTGCGTCATCGCATAAACGCCGAGAAATGCATATGAAATGTTACGTATTGTAATTCATAAAAGTAGATGTTACCGAATATCTGTGGGTGATAGAAAAATTCTGTTTTTAGATTTGATTTAAGGGTCTCAAAATACATAAGATACACCCAAAAATTGTCATGTCACAAATCCTGTGTTTATCAGTGTAATACACATATTAGTCAGGCTAGTTCACGAACTATCTATAGTATTATGATAAAATATGAGGTTAATATTTCTAGTAATACATGTTGAGAGAGATTATGTAAAGAGGGTCGGTAATTAATGTGTCAAAAATCAGTTCCAGATTAAACTTGTGGAAATGACATTGATCTGTCGGTCTGTCCGCTAATCTTGAAAAGTGCCGCTCGGACTTTGATGAAATTTTTACACAATTTTGCTACTATGTCAAGGACGCAAAAACTTCCAATTTTTGAAAATCGATTCAGTGGTGGTAGAGAAAAATTCCAAAAACGAAAGATACTAGAAATCGCTTAAACTTCATTTTGATAACATTTTTAAAGGTAAAAAACTGGGTGTGGGTTGTAGGGGGTGAGGCGGGTTTATCTCATTCTTTAATGGTAGTATATTTATATGCTTCCATCCTTCGCAGTTATACGCACATGTTAGAGATATTTCAAATATCGTCTTTACATTAGCCCTTAAAACTAAAAAAATATTCTAAGCAAACTTATCGCGTACCTGCCGACCGCGGCTGCTGCTTCCGGCCGCATACCGTTCGCCTTGGTGAGTATTCTGGTATTATCCATATATATTTCTGTCACGCCACACCTTTTGGTCACATCAAAGTGTTTTCTATGCTCTGACCGCGCTGGGCCGCCACGTCTGTCTTGCTGGCAGAACCGACCTATCCAGATGTACTACCGGTAGGGCAGGGAAAGAATGTCTATGGACTAATTTGTATGGATCTGTTTGAGTGACCTTTTTCTCAGAGGTTCTAGTTTGTACTGAACTAACACCACCGGCATTGCTTGGGAAGTTCAGAGTTAACATACTTGACGCCATTTTTCTCTATAGCTCATGTTATTTTTATAATATAAACAAGTGGGAATCAGAGGCATCTATCTATGATGAACATGATTCTGTTCTATTAATCTCTATTATTGAACGTATACTCTTTTATGCCATAACATTTTGGGTAGCACCGTTTCATTATTTTTGATTTTGTTTTTTAAGTAAAAAAAGATACTTGCATGAAACGAACAATGAATATTTGACAATACTTCAGGCACATAACAGATAGTAACTAGGGCCTCTGCATACTGGGTTGAAAAGTACAACATAATCGTATTTTTCTTCCAATGAAACCCCTAATTCACAAAAATACCTTGAGTTGTAGATGAAAAACGATTTTGAAAATTAAGAATGAACACCCTTTATCTCATTAACCAGCCACGTTTTACCAATTTATACTGCATATAATCTCCTATATATTGAAAAATCAAATGTATTTTTTTTCTTCTAGCAAGTTGGACCTAAAAACCATTTATTAACGTATTCTAACAGAGGATACCCAATTGAAAGCCGTACCTGCGCAAAAATACGCATACGTATCGTGGCAGCGAAAACGTTGTTTACAACCATACACCCTTTTTAGGTGTCAGCGTTGCTATCTCTCAGACTGTTGCCTTAGAATATGGAATATTCCGTAGTTGAGAAATGCTAAAAATGTGGTCTTAGGAATAATTGCGGGATCGGTTATCTTTCCTCGAAAGACTAATTTCATATATAAAAATAAACAGTTTTCCTTGGCAGGAACATGAGGCGTGCTTTTATTTTTAAGGGAATTACTACGGTCCTACTAGATGACATGGTTGTGAAGGATAAAATTGTGAGTGAACGTCTATTTGGACAGCTTAGGATTGGGCATCTTGGAGAATACGTTAGTGCAGGGTTTCCAAACCTTTTTTTTGTTGAGGCTCACCGGACTATAAATTATATTTTCATGCCCCCCTTTACTTTTTCAATAAATAGAAAAAAACGCGCATTATATAGGTACATAGACTTTGATTTTAATTCTAATAAAGAAACTTTAAAAGTTTAAACAAACTAATAAAAGTTTTTTATCGAAAAACTTTAACAAAATAAGAGTAGGTACTAATGAGACACTTGAGATCGCTTGTTCTGTACCAGTTGGTTTATTCTAAGTTGTTTTTGCTATTATCAGGAAGTCATCTTTTATGGACGAATCAGCCTTCATTTCTAGAAATTCTTCCTGAACTTCTTCTGGTAATTGAGACACATCGACAACAAATGGATTTCTTGTCACGTGCCATATTGGTGACTCTGAATTGATGTCTCGATTGTATCGGCAAAATTCGTCTTCCAGCGCTTGCAAATGAGTTTTCATATCAGCTTTTAAATTTGCGTCCAGTATATTATTTTTAATTGCTTCGAACAGCGGAGAAAAATTTTCAGAAGACACTTTTTGATTCCAAGGTTTTGATATGAACCCCTGAATATAGTCATAATTGCTTATTAAAGTGTTGTTTCTGCCCTGAAGTTTCAAGTTTAGCTCATTCAAGGAGTCAAATATGTCAGTTAAATAAGCCAACCTCCATTGAAATGTCAAGAAATCGTGTTTTTCTTTGAACTCAATAAATTGAATTACCTCTTCTTTCAATTCATAAAGGCGAGCCAATATGTTGCCTTTGGACATCCAGCGTACTTCTGTATGGAACAGAAGAACTTTGTGATCAGAATCGAAATCCTCGTAAAGTAAAGTGAATTACCGGCTGTTCAAAGTGCTGCTTTTTTATGTAGTTTACAATTCTTATAGCCTAGTCCTAAGCCCGGCGTAATTTCTGTGGCAATATTTTGGAAGCCAAAGCTTGCCGATGCCTAACACAATGTGTACTAACCATTGCAGGATTTTTTTCCTTGGGCTTTTTAGCTAAGCCCGATCGTACAGCTATCATTACACGTGCGCCATCTGTGCAAAGTCCAATGAGTTTCTTCCAATCCAAATAGTTTTTTTCAACAAAATTTGATATTGAATTAAATATATCTTCAGATGTAATACCTGCTGTCAAAGATTGGGAGTACAAAATCTATTCCTGAATGATATCTCCACCCATGTAACGAACATAAACTGTTACCTCTGCACAATTAACGATGTCGGTGGATTCATTGCAACTAATGGCAAAAAATGGCGATAATTTTACTTTGTTAATTATTTGTGACTTTATGTCTGCTGCAATGTCATCGATTCTACGCTTGACTGTGTTATTCGAAAGATAAATAGACTTCATTTTTTGCTCTGCATCTTCTCCTAAAATTATCTCCGTGGCTTTTAGGACACATGGTGTTATTAATTCTTCACCGATAGTATAAGGTTTCTTTTGCTTTGCTATCATAAAAGCTATTTCAAATGAACCTTTAAGATGCTGTGTCTCATCCGCTTGAGTGATTCTGCTTCAGAAGCAAAAACTCTTTCGTCTTCAAAACCAGAGTAGGATTTTGTTACTTCAAATGCCTTTCAAGGCGATTGGGCCTCATGCTATCATTACTTAAAACTTTCATACATTTCACACACTAAGGCAATTGTAACTCGTCTTTTTCTATGAAGGTAAATCCAAACTTAACGTAATCTTCGGAAACCTTTCTTTTTTTCGCTGCCATTTTGCGCCTATAACAATAAAACAAATAAGTAATAAGTAAACAAACGAAATACCTACATGTAATTACTAATTATATGCCCATTATTTTATCTTGATAACGTAATGTATTCAACAGTATATTGGTCACCGGGAGGCAGGTACTTAAAGTTTGACGTTTCAAAATTATCTCGCCACGCTGGTTTGATTGTGATGTGGTAAAAAGTCCCAATGGTCGATCTATGAACGCGTCTCCTTTTAATCGACAAATTAGGAAATTAAATAAAAATGGTAGCTGAAGTACGTAAATACACAAACTTGCCTTTTAACAGTGAGACACAATAATTTGACACACTCAAACAGATTTTTCAACAAAACATGTACATCGAAACGTCAGATGCTCATCAGAGCCTGGTAATACACAATTGTTTTCTAAGTGATAAATGTTAAGCGGTACGCGGCGGGGGTGCGCGCGGATTTCATATTGTGACTCGAAACGTGGTATAAACTGCGATTGACGACGCCGGGTTTTGAAACAGCGGTTGACAGAATAAGTGAATATGATATTTAATTTCTAATTTTATGCATGTAACTTAAACATTACATTGTGATGTTATTTGTTAATGTTGTTTGTTTATTTTTTTTTTGTTTTTTCTTTCTAAAACGCAAACGCTTTCCGTCCCCGTTAGGAGGCGCGTCCCCTGGTTGGGAACTCCTGCGTTAGTGAATGCTTTAACTGAATTCATATGTTAAATATCATTCTGAAAGTTTCACTCTTAATTGATAAACTCTTTTCTAGAACGGTTCGGTGGCAATGTAGGCTTGGCCATAACTCAAGCCATTGGCCTTACGGGGATGTTCCAATGGGGGATGAGGCAATCTACAGAATTAGAAAATCAAATGACCTCCGTAGAGCGAGTCTTGGAATACTCTTCAATAGAGCACGAACCACCTCTAGAGTCCTCGCCGGAGAAAAAGCCACTAGATATGTGGCCAGAAGATGGAAAGGTTGAGTTCCGTCACGTCTATTTGCGCTACTTCCCCGACGATCCTTATGTGTTGAAAGACCTCAACTTTACGATTCTTCCCAGGGAGAAAGTGGGAATCGTGGGAAGAACGGGAGCTGGAAAGTCCTCCTTGATCAACGCTCTATTCCAACTGACTGAAACTAGTGGAGAAATATTGATCGACGAGGTCAATATTTGCAACATTGGGCTACATGATCTAAGGACCAAGATCTCGATAATTCCTCAGGAACCTGTGCTTTTCTCAGGAACGATGAGAAAAAATTTGGATCCCTTCGATGAATACTCAGGTATTATTATATATTCTTAAGCGAGCTCAGCCAAAGGTTTACTAAGCTTTGGTTCAGTAAGTCCTAACTTTCATATGTGTTGTACAAGGTCCAACTAAGGATGTGAGGTATCTGGGAACGTATCCATCGTAGAGGCTTGCGGCAAAAATAGTTATTACTAAAACGTCCAAGAGAAGAACCTAACCTAACAAAAAAAATACCTGATCCTTAAAATCGAGGATAATGTGAACTTTTTTTGTTTGACAATTTTTGCTGTATTTCTAAAAATAAAGGGTTTCCTTAAAAATGTTTCCTGTATCTTCGCAACGGCTGAGCCGATTTTACAAATTTGGGCTAGTTGAAATGAGCTATTTTTCTGCTACAATTGTTATAATATTTGAAGCTTTGTTAGTTTCGCATGTGGTCGAGGGAGTGCTTTACTCGACGTTCCGACAAAAATGGTTAATTTTCTAAAAAAATTAAATGAAAAAGTACCTACTAAATGATATCTAAGCAAGCTTCGCGAAAACCGCATTTCGATATCGAATGGCCATCACAATATAGAGATTTGTATATAGTCTATCTTTTCTCAATTACTTTTTTACCCATAGCATGTCATTTAGCATCAGACATTGAAAGAATAAAACTTTAATTGGCTTTCGATGGTAGGCATGATACGCGAAAATAGAGGATTTTTATTTGAAATTCTTTGGACCGATGATGCCATCTTTAATAGTGACAGGAGAGTCAATCTGCACCATATGCATTATTGGTCTGCAGAAAATCCGCATTAGTTGCGTAAATTTCAGCACGAAGGGTCTTGGAGTTTAAATGTGTGGTGTGGGATACTGGGAAGCAGAATTATTGCGCCACATTTTTTCAAGCAATGTAAAGTCAAAACGGTTGAGCCGCACGGATATTACGTATCTTGAAAAGTGACATTATGCCGATTTTTACGAACTTTATTGACCACTATAAGCAAATAAACATGACCGGCACGGGTATTACGTATCTTGAAAAGTGACATTCTATTGGTTGTTTGTGACATTATGTAGGATTTTCTACAATATGTTAATTTAGCACTTAGTTGTACGTGTTGCCTAAACGTCGCGAGGCTTCAGTTATCAATGTTTGGCTCTGATGTTATGTAAAATCTGCTTCAGAGATGGCATTACTGGAGGTCTAAGCTGTACGTAGTATGTGTTGATGATAATTTCATTGGATTCTTGTCTCAAATACACTTACTTGAAATTCAAAGCTAGAAATTAGTTGCGCAACGACTTTTTTATCCATTCTGGAAATTATATATGCGAATTTGCTGAATTTAAAAAATGAGGGAGATAAGAAAAATTATACTCACTCTACACTGTCGAATTACAAGTCATATACATGCTAACAGTAATTATAAAATTTGTTTCTTTTCTAATTCGGTCCTTTTTAGAGCCACAACTTAATAATAAATAGAAATTCCAGAAAAAATAGTCAAAAAATAACAATTTAAGGGATTACCGTATAAAATCTAATCTATAATCCAAATTTAAGGTTAGGAACAACATATCGAGATGCGGTTTTTGCGTGCTTGTTTAGCTACTCTTTCATTTCATTCAGCTACTTTTTCATAAAAAAATCATACCAATGCTTTTGATTTTTTTTGGAAAATTAACCATTTCTGTCGGAATGTCGAAGAAAGCCCTCTAGCGGCCACATGTGAAGCTAGCATAATTTCAAATATTATAACGTTTGTAGCCCAAGAACAGGCCTGTTCGACTAGCTCAAGTTTGTTAAAATCGGCTCAGTCGGTTCTAAGATACGGAAACATTGTTTGTTTTGTTGAATTTTTTTTACACTATTGCATAGGTATATCACAAAAAGGAATGTTCACTTAAACACTGGACAACACCTTGGACCTCCACATAAGGATCCTTAGTTCATGTTTGATGTTTCCTGGTTTATCAATTTTGTTATTTAATGAATCAAATTAATTAATTTCGAGCATTTACATTATTATTGTTTCTATACCATACTAACAATGTTATTCCTTTTATCATCTATTATCAGATGCTGACCTGTGGAAGGCCCTAGAAGAAGTAGAACTGAAAGAAGCAGTGGATGACTTGGCAGCCGGTCTGAATTCGAAGATGTCAGAAGGCGGCTCAAACTTCAGTGTGGGTCAAAGGCAGCTGGTATGTCTTGCCCGGGCCATCCTTAGGAACAACAAAGTCCTGGTTCTGGACGAAGCCACAGCCAATGTCGATCCTCAAACCGATGCTCTGATTCAGCACACGATTAGGAAAAAATTCAAAAACTGCAGCGTCCTTACAATCGCTCACAGGTGACTAAAAGTTTAACTGTAATCCTGTAAAAAGGATTTCGACGTGCGTATGTTCATTTTGTCCCTCATATCTTTACTACTTGCGTAGTCGTATTGATAATATCGTACAAAAGTAAGCTTATTCTGCTTTTACTGCCAGGTTCTCAATAAAGCTGTAGACAGAATGACTCAAAAACTGGCAATGTTTCTATTGCATGTAGTAGGGGGGTCCCGCTATAAATCGACCCCTCTTTATCATTTTTACTTGACCTCCTACAGAAAAAAAGTATGGTCTAGTATAGTTTTCAGGTACTTTCTCTTTTGCATTCAGGGTGTTTCAGAAAGGTGCTGTCTAATAATTTTTTAAATACATTTTTAGTGAAAATTTTGTTCGCTTTTTTCTGATTCCAAATATAAAAATATGGTTTATTATGCTTATTTTCACTACTTACGCCAGACTTCAATTTTATTTCATTTAATCAGGTCTCCAGCTCTGTCCAGATACTGGTTTGAAGTCGGATATACATATCATGAATATGTGACACAAAATTTATACTTGGCCAAAATAATGAAAATAAGTACAATCATATATATATATATATATATATATATTTGGAATCAGAAAAAATGCAACTATCACTAAAATTAGGGGATTTCCACCATTTGAAATATTATTATCCGTTAGTTATTGGATAAAACTTTTTTAGTCATCCTATATACACAAAAAAGATGTTTCACGTAAAACTCTATATTAGGCCCTACAATTATTATAAGGTGGGTCATAAGAGTGTTGGCGATTTAAATCTTAAATTTCTCGGAAACGCGGGGCGCGGGTTGAGGGGTATAAACTGTTAGCCGCGCCGTTGCCTGGAAATTAAGTCGCCATGGATTTGAGAGAAGTTCCAAGCGCCGATGTGATATGGAAATGGATCAGAATGTTCGAAACAACCGGCTCGACAGTAGCAATAACAGCTCGTGGTCGTCCAGTTTCTGCAAGATAACTTAACTCTGTTCACCTCAATGGCCATGTTAACAAAAAAAATTTTCGGTTCTGATCCGAAACTAATCCCCGACGCTTGCATGAACGTCCACTTCACAGCCCTAAACTAGTCGTGTGGGCTGGAATTACGTCAACCTGGTATTATTGGACCGTACTTTTTTGAGGACGAAAGAGGGCAAGCGATGACAGTTAAAGCTAACAATTATTGCAATATGATAACAGACTTTTTGGTGGGCAGTACCTCTAGAATGTGGTTTCAACAAGCTGGGGCCACATGTCATATACAGTTAGAGCTATAGAGCTGCTGCAAAATGTCTTTCCCGGAAACTCATTTCGAAAAGGGGGGATATTGAATGGCCACCACGTCGCCAAGATCTTTCTCCATGCGATTATTTCCTATGGGTCTACCTCAAATCGGTGGTCTACGAGAATAATCCAACTAGTCTAGAGCAGCTGAAGACGAATATTATTCAGGAAAGTAACAAAATACCGTTTTCAACGAGTTTTCCAAAATCAGCAGCTTCGGTTTCAAGAGTGCCAAGCAACCGAAGGAAGTCACTTGAACATTATTTTTGAGTCTTTAATGTTTCTATCTTTCTACTTTTTAAAGATACATTTATTTTTCTTTTATATTGCGTACTTATTTTTTAATTGAATATTGAAATTGAAACACCTTTATGGCCCACCCTGTATAATCAACTTTTTCCTAAACGGACATACGAAAAAGTTAGGGGATCGGGTCAGTTAATATCTCAAAAAACAACACAGATCCTAAAATGTCCCATTACAAGTTGTAAATTGAATGTACAGGGTGGCCCAACGAAAAGGGCGCACCCCATTTGTGACTATCCTGGCATAATTTTGGAAAACAACTCGGACACGTCAGTTTTGATTTCCAGGGGTAGGTCTTTTCTTCTATAGCCCTACAATACAGGGTGATCCAAGAATAAGATATTGCATTACACTTTAGATTTTTAAATAGAAACCACCATTTTTTTAATTTTTAGATTCTCCATGAAGTTTTTAGTAACGTTTGTGTAATAAAATGTATGTCTATCTTCAATCGTAGTAACACCACTTTACTTTAAAATTAAAAACAAGTCTCCGAGTATTAAAAAACAAAAAACAACTTACAGTTTACACGCCCATTAAGTTAAAGTCAAAAATAATTTGCTATAAAGAGGTAGATCAGTGTAATAAGTGCCGAATTTATTCCTTACATTTTCAAGCATGTCTTGAGTTATTTGAGTACATTCAGGCGTAATCCACTAACGAAGGTCTTGAATGAAGTCTGGCTTGGTACTAAAAACTCTACTTTTCGAATGCCCCTAAAGAAAGTAATCTAAAGAACTTGGGTCCGGAGATCTCGGGGTGTCCAAAAACTGTCGTACTGAAGCCATATATTGCGGCGGTGCACCATCTTATTGGAAATGAATTTAGCTTAAATTATAATTAACGTCATTTTCTATTATTTCAGTAATTCGTGGCTCTGCTGTATTTTTTGACTTGTCCACGTACGTTTCGCAGGTCAAGTTTCCAGGAATAAAGAATGGTCCTGCAATAAGATATCCCAAAATGCCTGCCCACACTTTTATTTTTTCAGAATATTGCAAGTGTACCTCTCGAAACAAATCTGGATTCGAGTCACTCCAATATCGACAATCATTACAGCACCATGTAAATAGAACGTTCACTCCTCCGAAAGACAAATATTAAATTACAGATTTCTATTGTTGATTAAACGTTGGGACATTAATTCTCAAATTTCCTATCTTCTATCAAAACCATCTTCATTACGCTCATGGACAAGTTTTATCTTGTACGAGTGAAATTTAGTGTATTCCAAAATTCTTTGTACTGTTGAGAGTGTAAATCCTGAAGAAGTAGCCAGTCCACGAGTGCCTTGGGTGTTGTCAAGTGCTACGTGTCCCAAAGCTGCTATTTCTGCGGCTTCATTTCTAACTGGTCGATTAACTCGATGGCGGTTGCGGTGAATATTAGACACAGATCCAGTTTCTTAAAATTTTCTTATCAACTTAGATACATACTTATCGCTAATATTTTTGTCTGGATGTAACGTATCAAACAACCGGGCAGCAGTAGCTCTTGCAATGCTCCCATTTTCGTAATACAGTTTTGTTATTTCTACCCTTTCTTGAATTGAATAAGTCATTGTTCAATATTTATCACAACTAGGTAGGTAACTTGAGTTGAAATGAAAGACAACATTTTTCTATTGCATACGATGACATTGACTTGCTGCTATCCATTATTATTTTTTTTGCCGTGCATTTCATTATTATCAGTATTAAGTCGAGTTTTATTATAAACTCAAATAGCTTCATAACGATTGAAGATAGGTATGAACTTTATTATACAAAAGTTGATAAAAACTTGATGGAAAATATCAAAATTAAAAAAAATCGGGGTTACTATTTAAGAATCTAAAGTGTAACGCAGTATCTTATTTTTGGATCGCCGTGTATTGTACCGCCAAGAAATCAAAATTGACGTGTCCGAGCATTTTTCCCAAAATATACCAGGAGAGTCACAAATGGGGGTGCGACCCCTACCTCGTCACCTTAAATACCTATTCTTACCATTTTTTCTCTCAAACGAATCATTCAACAAAACATTCTCAGGAGAAACAATGGAAATGTAAATTAACTACAGATTTCCATTTAAACTCATTAATTTTTTAACTGTATAGGCTTCTAGTGTATTTCTGCTGACAAGACTGCTTGCTCAGCTTTCTAAAAAAAGCCATTCGCATGCTAAAATATTTATATCGTTCGATAATGCCTGCTGTGCTTTATTTTAAACTGCACAAAGACGTTCTACCTCAAGGTGAGAATCGTCCGAAAGGTCAGATACTGTTTTCTTCTTCAGTGCTTTTTCTACGATACTGAAAAACCGTTCTCGTGAAAGAAGATTATTAGAAACGTGTGTACATCTTAGCTACATATGTTATGTGAGCGACAAGTTACGTGGAGTATTTAAATTTGAAAGATCCATCTTAACAAAAAAGTGAAATACAAAAAATATCAATACGAGGTGCTCCGAAGCGATTACCCATCCAAATACCAACTCCTGCGGTCGGATGAAATATTTCACTGACATTATTCCTGTGTAAAATAGTTCGTTCACGAACTAGTTCCTAGAACTAGTTTATTTTAGTGAGCTCTAGCGTTCTTCGCCGTTTCCATAAATGTTACTGGTTCACCGAACAGGTTCTATTGTTAGCTCTGGTCTTCCAACACAATCCTAACCAACAGGCACTGCACTGCAACCGATTGTGATACCTCGCAGTGGCCAGTCTCGTTACTTAACAGACGTTGTACAGGGTGGCCAACTAAGAATGCGAGGTAGTGTATCTGGGAACCTATCCACCGTAGAGACTAGCGGCAAAAGCAGTTGTTACTAAAACGGCCAAGAGACCTGGAAAATAGTTTTAACTTTCCAAAATGGCCACTAGGGGGCGTAACTACTTTCTTCAATCTAAAAAACTGATGTTTCTGCGAGTTCCGCTATATTAACCTAACAAACAAATACCTGATATTTAAATTCGAGGATAATCTGAACCTTTTTTGCTTAACAATTTTTGCTATATCTCCAAATATGAAGCGGTGGGGGGGGGGTTATTCAAGTATCGTCGAAACGCTTGAGCCGCACGGGTATTACGTATCTTGAAAAGTGACATTATGCCGATTTTTTTTTACATCGTATTGGTTTTTTGTGACATTATGTAGGTTTTTCTACAAGATGTTAACTTAGGACTTAGTTGTTCGTGTTGCCTAAACGTCATGAGTCTTCAGTAATGTTTGGCTCTAATGTGATGTAAACTCTACTTCAGAGATCGCATTACTGAAGGTCTAAGCTGTAAGTTTTAGGAGGAAAGACATGGATTGCAAGACAACACTCTCAGAAATGGAGAAGTATCTCTAGACATCTCCGCCAGGCACGGGAACTCATTGAAGGACCTAGTGTTAAGGATGGACGTTTCTGCTCAGGAGGTAAGGAGCTTGGACCCAGGGCGATTCTCAACTTCGCTAAAAGGGCGAGGCTTGTGATCTAAGGGATATAGAGGTGCATAAGGACCCGTTTAAGCGGCCTATGCAGTGGCTCCTTATGGTGGCCGGAATGCCTCTAGTTTCATGATTCATTCATTCATTCAAGCTGAAAGTTGCATGTGTTGATGATAATTCCATTGGATTCTTGTCTCAAATACACTTACTTGAGATTCAAAGCTAGAAATTAATTCCGCATTCCCTTTTCTTATCCATTCTGGAAATTACATACGCAAATTTGCTAAATTTCAAAAATGAGAGAGATAAGCAATAATTATATTCATTGTACACTCTCGAATTGCAAGCCATATATGGTACATGCTAACAGTAATTACACACAACTCGGGCACGGTGGTGATTTCCCGTAATTCACAATGTTTTTCGTAATTTATATCTTTGAACATAACCTCTCTTCAGAAAGCACAATACAAGTTACCCGTCGGGCACAGCTAATAGATATACTATGATATATATATATATATATATATACGAGAGATATCTTTTAAGTTTTGCATATAGAGACATAGTGGCCCGCGCAGATCGAACGTCAGTACTGAATCTTAACCTCACTCTTTAGTAAACTTAAATTCAAAGTTTCACAACAATACGAGCAGTGTTCTCACTACAGTGAATTTTTAAGTGATTTAAGTCATTAGAAAAATGGAACTCAACCGAGAACATTTTCGCGCCATAATTTATGACAACTTTCAGAGACAATTATCGCAACAAGATAGCCTTGCTGAGTTACTGTCTGTTTTCGGCAACGAAGCGCCACATCAGTCGACAATTTCCTGTTGATATGGAAAATTCAAACGTGGACGGGTGAGTCTTAGCGACGATCCCAGGGTGGGTGCACCAAAAACGGCAGTCCCCAGGAAAACGTCGATGCTGTGCGCAAACTCATAATTGAAGATAGACATGTGACATATCGCGAGATAGAGGCGTCCTTGAAGATCTCAAAGACCTCAATTCAAAAAAATTTACATGAAAAATTCGGAGTAAGAAAATTAGTTTCTCGTTGGATACCCCACCTGTTGGCTAAAGAGCAGAAAGCAGCCAGGGTTAATTGGTGTCAAAAAACGCTTGACCGTTTCAATTCCAGAAACTCAAAAAATGTGTACAGCATTGTTAGTGGTGATGAATCGTGGATTTACTGTTATGAACCAGAAAATAAAGGACAGTCGGCTGTTTGGGTGTTCCAAGGCGAAGAAAACCCAACAAAAGTCATCCGTTTTCGAAGTGTTTCGAAAAAGATGGTCGCGACATTTGTGTCAAAAGCGGGTCATATTGCAACAATTCCTCATATTGAGTAAAGAGCTGTTTACTGCGGATTGGTATACCACCATTTGTTTGCCAAAAGTCATCACCGAGCTTCGAAAAATCAACCCCGAAAGAAGAATCATCCTCCACCAAGACAGTGCAAGCTCGCACGCAGCCCAAAAAACAAGGGAGTATTTAACGGAAGAAAATGTGGAATTATTGGACCATCCTCCATATAGTCCCGATCTAAGTCCTAACGATTTCTTTTCTTTCCCGAAAATTAAAAACAGACTGCTTGGTCAAAGGTTCCAGTCATCAGAAGAAGCAGTTGACGCATTCCAAAATGCTGTTTTGGATCTACCAGCAAACGAGTGGAATAAGTGCTTCGAAAATTGGTTCGTGGGCATGCAGATGTGTATTAATCTTCGAGGAGAATACTTCGAAAAACAATAAAGACATTTAAAACTACCTACCGTGTTGTTTTATTTCCATATGCAAAACTTAAAAGACATCCCTCGTATATACAGGGTGGCGCATCAAAACGAAGCAGACGCATTTACTCGCAGCTCATTTTTTTTCTTTTGGAATAACGCTCAGACCCGTCGATTTTGTTTTCACGTTGACACGTGCAGCCCCCTGGGCGGGGTGACACCACCCCTAAAATCTTAAATGGAAAGGGGGGTCAAGTGATACCTTATTTTAAAGGTCTTTCAATTCCCTTTATAATGATGTAAAATACATGAGCTTCAGTTCTGTAGTTTTGACGATTTATTGATTTAAAGCTTAAAGTGGTCTGTAATAGGTACATCAGATTAGTTTGTACTACTTTCAGAAGAAATTTGACTAAAAGAATTTACTTAATAAGTAAATTCTTTTCTTCACTACGCCCATGGTTTATTTATCATTTTGTTGTTGAAAATAGCTATTGGAGCGTTTTTTTGTGGCAAAAGAGTTATTTTTTGAAGAAACATAAGGCAATATCTCATACTTATTTTAAATAGGAATTTAGTACACAGTTTGCGATTGATTTGACCAAACATTGTTGCTAAAATAACTTGTAACGCTTTATTACATCAATTAACCATGGTATATTCCACAGCAGAAAGAGTTGAAATTATCGAAATATTTTTCGGAAATAATCAGTGCGCCAATAGAACAGTAGAAATATTTAATGAGCGACGTGAGAACAGTAACGTTCATCGAAAATCTGTTCTAGAACTTGTAGCTAAATTTCGGGAAACTGGGTCAGTCGCCAATAAAAAACGCAACATTGAAAATCCCATAAGGAACGAAGCAATAGAAGTGGGGGTTATAGGGCAAGTTTATGTAGATCCTACGTTAAGTACCCGCAAATTGGAGACTGTGTGTGGTGTTAGGCAACGTACTGTCCAGCGGATTCTAAAGGAACATAGTTTTCATCCGTATAAAATCCACCTGGTACAATAACTTAATGAAGACGATTTTGATCGGCGATTACAATTTTGTGAAGATATGAGTGAACGAATTATAAACGATGAACATTTTCTATTCAACACTTCCTTTTCGACGAATGTTCCTTTTTCCTAAATGGCGTAGTAAATCGTCATAACTGCCGATATTGTTCCGATTTTAATCCCAGAATTTATTATGAGGTTCATACACAGCAGCCACAAAAATTAAATGTTTGGGCTGGTATTTTTGGCGATCATTTAATTGGTCTCACCTGGAAATTTGACCGGTGAAATGTATTTGGAATTACTGGAAGACGCCATAGATCCTGCATTAACAGCCATAATTGAAAATCAGAATGATCGGCGGTACATTGCGAATAGGTTGATGTTCCAACAGGATGGTGCCCCACCACATTACGAATTACGTGTTCGACAATATTTAGATCAGACGTTTCCAGATCGATGGATTGGTAGAAGAGGTGCTATTGAATGGCCCCCAAGATCGCCAGATTTATCACCTTTGGATTTCTTTATGTGCGGTCATTTAAAAAGCAAAATCTATGCTACTCAGCCAACATCATTAGAAGACCTGCGACAAAGAATTGTGAATGAGTGCCTTAAAATTACTCCTCAAATATTGCAAAATGTGCGGCAACGTTTTGAGCAAAATCTTTATTATTGCATGGAGAGTCATGGTGGCCATTTTCAACATTTACTTGCCTAACGGGTCAGTTCAGGCAGCAGCGGTGGCCGCAGTAGTACACTCTTCGATCTCCTGATCAGTCGCCGTGCGCTGTGCGGGTTCGAGTCCCGTCCCAGGAGAAATTTTTCTCTTGGCTATGTGATTGTCCGTAGGTGGTAGATGGTTTCTGACTGTCGAACGCGAAGGTACCACCCGGCGGTTTTCGTAGGCAGAGCCAGAATGTGTGCATGTTGCATGCACACGTGTTCCCTCGCCAGAGTCCGTGTGGCGTCCCCCCTTTCCCATGTATTCCCCTATAGCCCCACGGTATCCAATGAGTGCTTAGGCCTTAGGCCTTCGTGGTAGTTATATAAATATAAATAAATAAATAATATAAAAAATAATATAAAAAAAAAGTTAATTCTTCATTTTTGCTGCCAAATTTCCACTAATGATGATGTATTAGTTTTATTTAAGCTTTAAATCAATAAATCTTCAAAACTACTGAACTGAAGTACATTCATTTTATATCATTATAAAGAGAATTGAAAGACCTTTAAAATAAGGTATCACTCGACCCCCCTTTCCATTTAAGATTTTGAGGGTGGAGTCACACCCGCTTAGGGGTCTGCACGTGCTAACGTGATTTTTTGCCAAACTTGTGTCCCTGTCGAAAACAAAATCGACGGGTCTGAGCGTTTTTCAAAAGAAAAACTGAGCTGCCAGTAAATGCGTCTGTTTTGTTTTCGATGCGCCACCCTGTATATATATATATATATATATAATATCAATGATTTTGTACCCTTGCAGACCAATACACATATCATCCAGATGCGATCTTGCTATTCAACCAACTTTCTTCTCAGAGATAAAAACTACAGACTAGTCGGCTTCACAAAACATATGCAACCAGCAATGCGTGTAGTTTAGTTGAGTCATTCCTCCATAGATGGACGCTCACAACGATCCTAGTGAGCGGAATGACTATTTGCTCCCTAAAAACTATCTAGTCTGCAAGATGACATTTTATAGGCTTTTTTGACGTTTTATTGGTTTTTTACACTTGGACTCGTTGAAAAGAGCTATTCTTGGGCTACAAATGTAATATTTGAAGCTTTGTTAGTTTGACATATGGCTTTTTTCGACATTCCGACAGAGATGGTTAATTTTCTCTAAAAAATTAAATTTAGGCAAAAGAAAGTTTTATACAAAAATCTCTTAAATTTATATTTTTTGAACTAATTCTTATGGAATTTCTTTTTATTATTTGGTTGTGGCCCTAAAAAGGGCGGATTTAGACAAGATAGTTTTTAATCACCCCGTAAATGCTAGAAATGCTGACCATCACGCTCTATGCATTCCTAAAGCCTCTCATGGGTAGACAAAACTGCAGCTTCATTTCGGTTGTCGTTAGGTATTGCATTATGAATCCGGTTTTTCATATATTTTCTGGTTGTAGGTTCAGTCTGAAATACGATGTCCTCTAAGCCCCCCCCTAAGCAAGTTAAGTCTGGTGATCGCTAATGCCATGGAGACAGACTTGCTCTTCTGATCCACCGCTGTTGAATTATGCTCTCGCACAATAATAGCCAAAGTGGATTCTAAAATTAAATATAAGTTAAATCTAAGTTCCTATATTTTGAAAACTATTAGAACTTACCTATGGTCCTTCAAAATATTTTGAACCGTTGTTCTTGAGTTCACCAACACAATGTAATTTCGTTGTGCTTCCATGAGGATTTCCTTCAACATATCCCAATACGCGGTTAATATTTTCTTATGTTCTTACAATTCTTTGCCGTAGGCCATTGGCTTGTAAGCTTGCCGCTAATCGGGGAAAAACTCTCACATCGCAGAAGACGCCGATTTGGATATCAAGTCGCGAAAACTCTTTTTGTTACTGCAGCATTCTGAAGACATTCAAAATAAACTGCAAGCATATCAACAGCTTCTTCGTTCGTAACGTAAACGCATTTGGTAGGCACAAAAATTGCTCAAAGTAACGAGGAAGTATTAGGTTTCTTCGGGTTTTTATCATTACTGTTCTAGAACTATGCGCAGAAGAATCCGACGTGTTCGGGTTTCTGTTGGACTACTATCGGACCATTGTAGAACTGAAATTTGGTGTTCGAGTTATATTCTGTTTCAGTTCTATGGTTGGTTCAAGAATCGTTCAAGTAGTTCTTGTCGGGACCATTTTTGAACTGATTTTTCGCGCATGCGTATTCCTTCTGTCAATGTCATTAAAATTATTTGACGTGTTTTGCTTTAAATACTGTTTACTTTTTTGCGGTTTTAGGAGTGTTTTTTATTCAAAATTAAAAGAACAGTGGATTCAATGCAGATCATTTTCTAGAGAGGGAGATCATACAGCTTGTTACATTACTTCTGTGGTTAATTAACCGAGTATGACATTGGAAAAAAGAAAAAAATAGCCTCCACAGCAAGCAAGTCCCTCTAAGACAGTTGCTTCCACCAGAAGGAAGAAATCAGAGGGGTCATGACCTCTATACCTTCTGGAAAAACAGTTACAACTGTCGGGGTAAGTCAAATACCTGATCAAACGCTCTCATGGCAAAACATGAGGATTAAGCACTTCTATGATGCAGTGGAGGTACATACTATTGGTAGTGCCCATGATGACTTATGCATCTCTGGTTCTTCATGACGGTGTTCCGAAGAATGACAGTACCGCGCGCGGTTGGCGCGTCAAATGTGCTTACTCACAAAATCAGGCGGTTAAAATCCGTAGTGCGGCCTAAGCCTTAAACAAACAATATGCCTTTTGTTATTAGCATTACCAACTTGCCTTGTAGAGATATTTTGTAATATTTTCAAAAAGGGTGATTTTATTCTGATGAATAAAAACGAATTCCAGAAAAATTAGATTGAAAGAATTAAAATTTGAGGGATTTCCGTATACAATTTTTTTTTGCCTAAATTTTAGGTTAGAAATAAGATATCGAGAAGCGGTTTTTGCGAGCTCATTTAGACATCATTTAGCTTCTATTTCGTGAAAAAAAGCATACCAATTCATTTAATTTTTTTGAGAAATCTAACCATTTCTGTCGGAATGTCTAGCAGCCACATGTGAAACTAACAGGACTTCAACTATTATAACAGTTGTAGCCCAATAATAGTTCATTTCAACTAGCACAAGCTTGTTAAAATCGTATCAGCCATTTCGAAGATACCCCCGCCACTTTATTTTTAGGGACAGCAAAAATTGTGAAACAAGAAAGTTCACATTATCCTCGACTTTAAAGATCAGCTATTTTTTTCTGTTAGGTCAATATAGCGAAATTCACAGAAACATCACTTTTTTGGATAGGCAATTTCACTACCTTAAAGTGTTTTCCAGGTTTTTCTTTTGGCCGTTTTATAGTAACTTTATTTACCGTAAGCCTCTACGATGGATAGGTTCCCAGATACAGTTCTTCGCATTCTTAGCTGGCCACCCTGTATTGTAGTATGGTATGAATACTCAGAGTAAATATTGTTATTGTAAACTGTTAAAAAATGTTAAGTATTGCACTACCAGACATTTTTGTAGCTTAAGAATCCACAAAGTTTGTCCACGTCCCGACGCTTGAAACCGGTACACTGATTCTGTAATTGGTTACAGGTTACATACAATAATGGATTCAGACAAGGTTTTAGTGATGGATGCTGGTACCATGAAAGAATTTGGACACCCATACATGCTGCTTCAGGATCCTAAGGGAATATTTTTCGGAATGGTTGAACAAACAGGGAGAGCTATGGCGGACGCTCTTTTCAGAGTAGCTAAAAATAGCTACGAAAAACTTAGCTTGGAACAGTAAAAAATGCTATATTGCTGAAAAAAAACAGGCAGTTTTGAAACTATTCGAGTTCTAGAGCAAATACTACAAGATGGCTTATAAGAAAGTGCTTTTTCACAAAACAGACAAAGCTTGAAAGTGTCAACTATATTTAGTAAAAACCGTTACAAGAAAGTCTGCCATTCATTTTCAGAATATCAAGTCATCCATCCGCCGTCCGCCGTGAGCAAGATAGTCTTCTAGTCTTGACGTAGGCACCTTTGTGTTTCGTGAAGTTTTGTCCTTAAAATTTTGTCCATTCTCAATGCACCTGTGCACAAACGAATTTGTAAAGTGATGTGTTTTCCTGTGCAAACTCACGACAGAGCGACTTAATCGTGGCTGACCATAGGTAAGGGTCCTTGGTGGCGCGACCCTGCATTGCCAAATGAAGGTAATTAAAAAAAGCGCGTTTTTATGGGCCACGATGTATTTAGAAAGATTTGGCATCTATAATATTATCAAAGATATTCACTGTTTGAGAAGATTCATTTATTTTCTTCATACATGCTAAATTCACCTAATTCTTCAAAACAATGTTAATATTACGCTTGAAGAGGAAAATTGAAAAACTGTTTTAAGTATTATCAAATACTCATTTTTACTGATAGTTTAGGAGTAATCACTTAGGTCACGAGTATGTTATAGGTCCTCTCAGTTTGAGTGCACACAAAAAAGAGTGATCTTGAGTGAAGAGTAATTACCTTGAGTTGAGGAAATCCTGACTTTGATATGTTTCTATGACATATTACTTTAACAGAACATCTTCATGTCCTAAGATTCAAGGATCCAGTGACCTTCAATTTAAAGAATTAGGCATTTAAAAAAAGAAATTTGCTGTCCTCACATCAAGTGGCCGATGTATATAAATCGAGTAAGCATCTCTCTTGTATAACAAAACTATGTACTAGATTCAGGTGAAAGATTCTCTCATATAATGGATTACTACTTTGATTCAAGGAAATCAAGTGTTCCTATCGAGAGCTTAGAAAATTGATCCAAGGAAATGATGCTTACATATCATGAGATTCATGTAGTTCATTTACAGAACAGAGGATTTTATATCATGTTACCAATGTATTTGATTTGAAAAGCAAGTATCTCTCTTCAAGTAAATGATATACTTAGATTATTAGTATTCAGGTACTTCATTTGATATGATGGATATTTAGGATGAAATATACATGGTGTCTCAAAATTTAGTGGACACAGAAGAATTACTATAGTTTAACCAGTTTAAAATAAGTCGATCCAGTTCAACTTATCTATATCCTACGGCCTCGTTTGCCTGTGAGGAAGCTTTATAGTTTCAAAACCTAGCGAATTATTCGTAATGGCTGAAAAACACTTTGATCGATTTTAGTGTAGTATGTATATACACTTTTATACTCGTATTATTAATATTATAATATAATTATATGTTAATTGTATCAATTATAAATAGCGTATATGTAAACATAAACATGATGCTTGTTTGATATTTAGCCCAATTGTCAAATGAGGCTAATTTAACCTTTTACGGATCCGTATTGCCAAAACTGTATAATAAAAAAATGAAAATAGGTTTTCACCTTCCCAACAGACGAACAAGGCAGGTTAGGATATATAATACATAGGTACCTTCAGTTCAATTGGCATATCTATAGTAACCCGATGTCCACGGAAGTTTTGAGCATCATGTACAGAACTGCAAAAAACATTTCAAAGTCAAGTTGAATTTCAACAACTTCATGTGCGGTAGACAAAAATAGTTATTTCTCCAATGTAATTATAGTAAGAGTGAAGAAAAAATAATGTTTGAGTTAGCTGAGCAGGTCAATCTCTTTCTGGTTGTTTTAATAAAATGTATCATGTATCAGAAAGTTATTATTACGAGTAAGACACCTAAAAGAGAATATTCGATAACTTTTTACGCCAAGTTTTGACAATTGAGGGAGTGGGGAGTTGGAAGAAAGTGAACATAATGATTTTATGTATGTAACATATTTATTTTCATATAAACATCACATTACATTAAATCAACGTCAATCGTGCAACGCACGTAATGGACTCACATAAATATCCGGAATAATTTCGTCTGTATGTAGATTGATCTTATACACATATTTTTGTATCAGAGTGTACATATGTATATAGGCTACGTTATCGTCAGTAACAATATAATTCGTTTCTATGTTCGATAGATCTGATCCTACCACTATTAAATAAGGCTGAACCGTGGCTTTTCTTTCTGCAGCCTCGCTTACTTTTTTAGCAACAATAGTGTAAATGTCACCGGGAACCTATAAAACAATATTTCCATAATATAAAATATCATAAATGTAAGTTTCGAAATTATTGCATACTATAGACATATTTTATTTCATAAATTTTCAGATCAGGTTTGAAAAATCTAAAGATGTATTTTCAATTTCTTTTCAATGTCAACGAAAACGTGATAATTTTTAAAATTGTTTGTAATATGCCCGTACTAAAAACTGTTCTAAACATAATCTCAGCTTAAGACGTACCAGCATTCCCTCTGGGCCCTCTAGTGTCGAGAATTTCAACCACTTGTGGCCAGCCTTGACTTTTTCAGTTGGTGGTATCAAATAATTTAACAGCTTCAGCTGTGCAGGAAGTCTGCCATCTTGAAAACTCGAATTTGTTGATATGGTTGGATATAATGAACCGATTTGGATGAGTGGTAAAACTATGAAATGATTGTACCAATTTGAAAGCTGAATATATATTATTCAGATATTTATATTAACAAAAAATGTACCTTACATCGAAGAAGTTTCCTTTAACAACTGAGTCACTGTGTGATCCCTTGATCCCCCTCAGTTCAACAATTTTTTCAAGTACATTATCCCAACTGAGGTATAAGCTAAGAGCTTTGTCAGGAAATAATAGCTCAAAATCCAGGTTAATCTGCAATAAATATGTTAGATGTAACTTGTTAAAGTAATGAAAATTGGCAGAAGATAGAAAGAAGAAAATTATAATGATAACAATCTAGTCAGAGATACCAGCAGAATGATCTGATTATTTTTCAAAATGTGGGATATTTTTTACCAAAACTTCTCTCCGGAGATATTGAAGAATACGCCAGTCTTGTAGAAATTGTTTCACTGTTTTTCTATCGCAATCCCTTCTGATCGCATGGGTCTTCTTAAATTTTTCCATGTACCTCACTCCATGTCTCTATGTTGTTTTTTAAACCACAAAACCATCTCATTAATTAGAGGATCTGTAAAACAGTTTGAAATGTGTTCTTTCTAGATCGTAGTTCACAATATCACTAAAACTCTCTGACATTCGTGCTCAGCTATTTTAAATGAAAGTTGCCAGCAGCTCTGAAACTATATAGATACTGTTTTTCAGAATAACTTTGGCATGGAAGGACTACAGCAAATTATTTGAAAACCTGTACCTATACTTAAATATAAATTATTGGAAAAACAGTGATTTGAAGAAAAGATGGTACAAGAACATTTTGAGTAACTGCCGACTTTCATTTGAAATAATCAAGAAAGGAAAATTAGAAAATCTGCGAATTTCATAGCCATTCATATCTCAATCGCTTTCTCAGACACCACAAAGTATGTCCCAACCATTTTTTGAGTTTTTCACGGGACAATAAAAAATTTATAAAACCCGGATCGAGCCACGTGGGAGAATCGGTGACATTGCGTTATAAGTACGACCATCACCGGCCTATGTAATGAAAGTCATAAACTCATATGATTACTTAACTTCGAACTCTTCAATAATATCGTCTCCCGTTCCTCATTTTTCTAATAGAGTTTCAATTCCGTCCATGGTTGTGAACAAAACTGACACAAAACGAAAAAACACTATAAAATATGCAAAGCAAAGTGAAGGCGGCCTTACATTGAGGCAAGCATAGGCAATTAAGTTGACTGTAGCATGCGATCGTTTGGAACCTTGCTAATCTGTAGGCAGCATGCGAACCGGAGCAACCTCTGCAGCAACCTGTCACAGTTTGTTTCGAGCTGTCATTGCAAACAGTTGCCGCGGCGGTTTAGTTAATTTTATCGAGAAGGAAGCAAAAGAGGCGAAGACGCAAGATATGGTGTAGAGAGTTGTTTCTGAATAGTGATGAGAATAGAAACGACTTCTTCAACAAACTTATGGCTGATGACGGAATTCTGTTCAAAAATTTCACACGTATAAATAAACAGGAATTTGATTACCTCATACATCTGATATCTCCTCTGATTTCTAAATCTGATACAAATTTTCGATGCTGTATACCGGCAAAAATTAAATTGTATTGCACTCTGAGATTCTTGGCAACTGGTGACTCCTACCGTTCGCTCATGTACCTTTTCAGAATATCAGACTCAACAATTTCTCTTTTTATTCCTGAGGTTTGTCAAGCCATAATTCAGGTTTTAAAGGAATTTATTCAGGTAAGTAAATTTACACACATGTATGAATTATTTATAATAATTTATGAAATAAGCGCATTTAAATATGTTAGAGATCTAGTAAATCATTAATATCAGGAAATCGTGTTCCATCAGCTGAAGAGACATTCTTCTGTATGTCTGTCGATATTGATGCATTCTCTTTACTGCCATTAAGCGGCAAATCACTTTAAAGAGGAACGACGTCTGTTGGTAAACAAGGTGATTGTGCAGGAACTGGAGTCTAGTTAAAAGAACTTTGAGTGGAACTCGACGCAGACGTTAACGGGGGAGGACAGACTAGGTTTGAAATAGCCGGTGGTTCAAATCTTCCCATAGCAGCATCAAATAAAATATTATTTATATAATTTTTTGTTATCTGGTACGAGGTTGAACTCAGTTTTCGCAATTCATTTGCCACATGCTGTCCGTATATGGAAAAGTCGTCGTGATTTGAAGCTGTTTGCAGAATTCTATAGGCCTCATCTGCTCTTCGGTCGTCTTCATCTCGACGTGTAGCCTCTGACATTTGGATTTTTTGCTTTGGGGAGCGGACTTTGTGAGATGATGTTTTACAGGTGCTTTCATACAGTGGTTTAAAAAATTAAAGCAGATTTTCATAATTTACGCGGCAAGAAGTGCAACATTTAAAAATTATCTAAAACAGAGCAATAAAGTATTTTAGCACTAGTACAAAAAGCGACACATTTAAAACAAAAAATGATTAAATAAAATGTCACTTTTAACACGATGTTATTTTTTTTTTTAGATGCCAAGCACAGAAAACGGATGGAAAGAAATTAGCAGAGATTTTGACCTAATGTGGAATTTTCCCCACTGCATTGGATGTGTAGATGGTTAACACGTCGTTATTAAGAACCCTGATAATGAACCTAAATTACAAAGGAACGTTTAGTATCGTTCTGATGGCTGTTTGTGACGCAAACTATTGCTGTACCTTTGCTGATGCAGGAATCTAGGGTAGAATTTCAGATGGTGGTGCGTTTCGGGAAACAACTTTCTTCAAAAAGATGGAAAAGAATAAACTTAATCTGCCAATGTCTGAACCTCTACCAGGACGCCAAGTAAAGCAGCCATATGTTATTTTGGGGGATGATGCTTTTGCTTTGAGCGAACATTTGATGAAGCCATTTCCTGGACTCCAATTGGACAAGGATTCCAAAATATGTATTCAGTTACAGGCTTAGCCGTGCTCGCCGTGTTATCGAAAACACGTTCGGGTTAATGTGTTCTGTGTTTCGTGTGTTTAGTAAACCGATGCTATTGACTAAAGAAAACGCCAAAATTGTTAGACTCGCGTGCTGTTACTTACACAACTTTTGCGAAAAAAAGGTGCATCTAGAAAATTATATGCTTCTCCAGGATGCTTTGACTGTGAAAGACAGGATGGATCAGTTATTCCTGGAACATGGAGGGATATTATACAAGGAGACTCTGGTATCATGCAACTTCAAAGACTTCCTAGACGACCACCCGAAGTAGCGAAATCTGTTAGGGATGAGTTTAAAGCATACTTCAACACACCAGAAGGTGGCCGGATAACTACATATAACTAGGAATTAACTTCAACATGTCTATAGGAATAAACTGTCTTTCAATGGAACATCCTATAAATAATTCTTTTTTACATCTTTTGTATACATTTATTATTATTTCATCCATAATGTTCTATATCTATTTTCATTTTTTTGAAAAAAATTGACAGTTGAAAATCAGCCATTTTGACAATTTCATAGGCTCTAAATCGTAAAATTACTGGTATTTAATAACTTGTAAAAAATTGAGATATTAATATGCAAAGCATATTCCCCGAGGATGGTTTATAATAATATAATTTAAGGCATGTCAACGTGTTAAAATGGCCGACTTTTAACAGCCAATATTTCGCAATCATTGCTGATAAATAGAGGATATTATGTATACATGAAATGATTTTTCCAGACCATCCAACTATGTACATATCTATATCATCATATTTCAAATGAAAAGTTGATATACTGATACTGCTACTTGGTTTGCACATAAAATTAATAATTAAATGCATGTCATTCCTTGCTCGTTGTACAATACTATTGTTTATTCAACTTTTGTATGAAATATATTTGTCTAGTTTCAACGTGCTAATAAAAATATTCTACTTGTATGAACTCTTGGTTTATCCTTAATGCTTATACTTGCCTCAGAAAAATGATCATCAGTTGAAATACTTTTTTTTGGTGCATCTACCTCCAGAAGGGATGTGAGTGTATCAAAGTGCACCCAAGGTTCACTTTTACCAGACCCGGACTTTTTCTTCCTGTACCGATGAAATGTCGTTCGCAGATTTTTTACCTTCTCCTTCAAATCCCTCACCGGGCAATCATACTTTTCAAATAATTTTTCCCATACTTTCAACTTCTTGTGATTGTCTTTATATGACGCATCACGCAAATCCCACAAGATCCTGTTTTCGCGATAATCTTCTATTAAACACTTCATCTTGTCTTGAATCCAAGACATCGTGCAGCATGCAGCTCAGCAACCGAGCAACTGAACTCACGAGCATCCGATAGCTTGCGACTTAGAGCAACCAGTGGAGGGGAACGCCGCAAGCCGCATACGACTGTGCGACTTCTGGCAACGTGCAACATGCGGTCGCGCCGCATGCGACTTGGTTGTCCTTAGTTGCCTCAATGTAAGGTCGCCTTAACGTTCTAATTCGATAACTGCCTGGTCCGTCGCTGGTCGCATTCCAGTCGATTCTTGCAAATTTGTAAGGGCGACGTTAACATGGCCACGCGGCATTGTCAGTTGCTCTATTTAAATTATCCGAAAATAGTGAAATTAAGATTTTATACATTTTACAATGTATGAGTATATCTTTAAAATGTACATGTGGTTAAGTTATTCAAACTACATTGTTATGATGGATAATTAAAAATCAAATCATAAAAAGCTGAAAAGTGGCTTAAGCAAGAGTCTTGATAATTTGTATACATATTTGTGTACGAGTTTGCAACCGGCTGTGGTGGTATAATAGGTAATTTATTTTCGAAAGATAAATTAGGAGTTTTTATCTTTTCTTACGATTGTTGTTCAGGTGATAATATTTTTGGAGACGAATATACTAAAAATCAATATTTAGTAGCTATAGCTAAGTAGTGGATCTGACAACGTTCTGGTGTGACCAACAGAATCAGTTCCTCTATAGAAGATCATCAGGAGATTGTTTGGAGATATCCAACGTTTTATTGTTCCAAGGAAATATATGATAATGTGAAGAAAATGATGAACTTGTTTTAAATAACTCAACTAGGTTTGATCCGAAAACATGAAGATCTTGATATAAATGTATAAAATTTTAGGAATAGAGCAGTTTCTTTGTTTTTAGTGCACATTACAAAGAAATATATTTCTCAACCGGACGAATCCTTTTTCCTTGAACCAAAGAAATTACCTCATTCCAAATACCGGTGACCTTAAATCGGATAAATTCGTCTCATCGAAGTTTACAATATTAGACGGCGGTATACCTTCTAATTCTGCACCCAGGTGATCAAAATACACATTTAAAGTCTCGGGTGAAACCGCTGCTCGAGATCGCTTAATGTTTTGACAAAGCCGTGTTCGTAGTCGTGTCTTATGTCGCTTCAAAAACCCATGTACAAAATCTTTTCCCGGTAAGTTGTTATTAAATTTAGGTACATTTTTACCCCGACTATCTAGATATGTTTTTTACCATTACTCTAAGATCGTATTTATCTAAGGGATAGCCCCAATCAGCACAGGTTATCAATTGTTTCAGTATAACTTCATATTCCAACTGTGTTAGTGTAGTTTGTCCTCCATGTGTTTTTGAGTTAGGGTTTTTGTGGTGTCTATAGAGCACTGAATAGTTAATTTCATGTACGTTGCTTGCCTCCCTATAGGACATTCCATTTCTTATGTTATTTAAGGCCTTTTCAAGAGCCTCACGATCGTTTTTTTTTTTGTAAAACTTGGACCTTGGATTATGTACATAGTCTCGTGGCATTGTTAATCTGAAAGCAAAATAAAAAATATCGTCGAAAAAAAAGAAAGCGGGTGACTGGAAACACAACAGTGGGTGAATGGAAACACAACAATGGGTGAAAAGAAACGGCGGGTCATTAGAAACTGCGGGTCAATAGAAACAGAATTGGAGTTAGGTTTTTACAAAACACCTTTGAAATCAAATTACCGGTATGTTATGATAAATTTGCCAAGTATTTATGTTAAGTGGACTCCCTAATCTATATTATGACTAATTATCTATTCACTAAATCCACTAAATTGGCGATTTTTATCATGTGGTGAGTTTATGTACCACAGTAGTTATTTCCCGGATTAAATTTAAACAACTTATGATTTTTTCAGTAAAATACTGTCATTTAGTTTCTATTCACCCTCCGGTTTGTTTTCACCCCGCTTTACGGTACTTTATTCACAAATACCACAAAATTGAAGTAGCTTTGCAAATCTCTCAAAGTCAAGGAATAGCCACTAAAGTTACATGTAAACTTATATACCTATGCAACCTCAGTTTGAGAGCTGAGACCGCCAAGTTCTACAATAGTTGTGCAACGTAACTTTACGAAGTTAGTAACCCGATCTCAAGTTTTATAAGGCTAACGTATTTTCTTGTTATACATTTTTTTATTAATCCAATAATTATCAGTATATACCATGGTTTATGATTCCTATTATTTTGTAAAGGCATTTGAATAACGCTACTTAGACTATGTAGAATGATTCATTTTTGGTAGAGCTAAAACCATTTACGAACAGCTATATGTATTGTATTTACTAATCCTAAAGGCAATTTTTGGAAGTAATTACATAAGTGCATCAAAATTACCGATAATTTTTCATGAAAGCATGTTGTCTAAAAACTGCATGAGTCTATTTTAATATTTTGGCGAAAGAGCCCGACTCCGAAGCAGATAGAATATTTCCCAAGTTGAAAGAGTAAAAGTATGTGTCCATATCGAAATTTTATTTAAATTTTCAGTAAGTAGGATATAAAAATTACAGAAAAATTGACAAATTAAAATGAGTCATAACTTATCGCAACTAAAAATTGCATGAATTGCAGTTGAAAACAGTATGAAAAAATTCGTATTTTTGGTGTCTGCTGCACTACTTGTTGATATATTCGAGTTTGCTATTGAATTATAACTTAAAACTTATTGTAGGCACATTAGCTTCATTAGTTTGTCCAGTTGGAGATATGGCTTTATGGATTTTGGATTTGAATGTGCCGTAATGTTTATCAACGTATTATCTTCAACCCCTTTCTTTGCCAAGTCAGAAATAGCTGTTACACCAATGAATGATTAGTATATTTTACTTTTTCAGTCGCCAAACAAGTGATTATGTTTTTTCAGACAGGGATGTTGTTGTACCACTAGCCGAATTTCCAAAAAGGATTAACAGATAAGAAAACTTTCGGAATATTTATGTAATTTCATTTCTCCAAGAACAATCTGAACAACCTCGCCAAACACAAACTCGGCTTAACTTTGTTTTTAACCAGCCACTTGGAAGGAGCACAAGTTTTATCACCTCCTTGCGTTGTTTTCTCGAATACGAAGGAAGTTATACATTTGACACCCGCTGAAAACGTTGACTATAAGACTTGGTACTACGGTGTGGTTATGTGTGCACTGGTATGCTGTATCAAAGAAGTACCATTTCCTCATTTATAACTGCACACATTGATAAAAAATATATGTTTTAGAACCGTTTTACAAATTGGCGGCCATTTTTAAATATGGCTGTCAAAAGTCCATGATTTAAATTGCATGACCAGATTGTTTATATACTCTTATAATGCCCCGCATTGAAACTGAGAGAATATAGTACGACACACGTGACCTTAATAGCTCCTTCAGACTGTGGTTCGACTCTGTTGATTTTTTACTGTTCTGCTTGACGCCAATTTTAATGTGATCAACTTCATAATCTACCTTCAATATATTAACAGGCCAAGTACTTTTTGGGATAGTCTAATTCTTACGAGCTGTGAAATAATGCCTATATACCTGTTACAGAGTTTTATATGTCATGTTCCAATTATAGACATGTTGTTGGATCAAAATTTACTGTGTTCGTCTTTTGATTTGTACTGTAGAAGTTATATTTTGTGATACATATTTTTCATAATAAACTTTTAGCCAACATACGGCGTTTTATTTATATATTACCCACGATGAAATGATGAAGGTATATGTGTTTACGATGAGATGTCTGTTTGTTTGATAGTACCTACCATCAAACGAATCTTCCTTATCTCTTAAACAGCAGGTCCACCTAGCTCTCGCTGCCGCTGCAAAAAGATTCATTTATTTTCATCAATTGAACAACATCGGCATGGGGAGTATCAAACAGATGTCTAAGTTCGTAACAAGCTATTGTCGACGTAGCTGTAACACTTCTTATATGTATCTTGACTGTAAAAAAACATTTAGTAAATAATGTTCTTTCAATGATAAATATCTAAGAAATATAAGTTACAAACAAAGCAGTGTTTTATTTGTCGAATAGGAATTAGGTTTTGAAATCCATATATGGTTTCCCTACTAACTTTCAAATTCGGAGTTTGACCAAAATTTATAGTTCCGCGATCGCAATAATATTTATTTTTTGAGTTAGTAGAGTCAAATGGAAAAAAAATAGAATATATGCGTTTGAAAAAAAGAACTTTTATTTTTTTGAGACACCGTTATGTAGGTACATAAATATTAATTTATATTGTATATATGTACATATATATCTAAAGGTAACAAACTTTTGTTTTAGGTTTAATTTTTTGTTTATTTTAAGAACATTTATATACGTTTTAAATATGCTAGTTTCTTTAATATATTCAGTTTTCATTAAAAACAGATTTTTGTTGTATTTCTTTTATACACCCCTCTTCAACGGACACTATATGGAAATTTGATGGAGTATAGGAGATCTTATAACTACATGTGTTACCTACATCTTGACGAATAAGTGATTTTTTGTATGTTAAAATAGCAATGTCAATTTCACAACATTCGGGGTCGGTTTTCCAGTCCCTGGTTAACTAACACGTTACGGTTGATCTGGCAATGCGGCATCTACATCTGAAATATCATGTTGTGTGACGCTCGATCTTTGTGTTTTGTGTCATCCGCGACAACTCATGTCTCTGTCAAGCAAACGAGGTTTGGCATTGCGATGTAACTACAACTTTCTAGTTAACCAGTACATGAATCAAATTCAGGCGAATAACCAAATGAAAATGGTATTTACCATTTTGGATTGGTATTTACCGATCCGTTCAAGCGAGTGTGGTTATCAGTTTGGTTATAAGATCCGTGACGTCATGGATCAGATGTTATATGTCATAGTTATGACCGCAAAATTGTGGTATTTACCCAACTCAGGAGTAGTTTTATATTTCTGGTTATTATTTGAAATGTGTTAAGTTAGAATTTTGTCGGGTATTGGATATTTTTTTTGTTCTTCAGCTTCATTTTTGGTAAACTTGATACAGGCTAACTTCAGTTGTAGCACGCAAGTAGAGCACATTATTAGTTATACTCATTACTGTTGTCAGGGACTTTAAATCTAGTTCCTATGCTTAACAAAGTATCCTGCGTCCACAAGAATATTAAAATATGGCCTTATAAACTCACTGGATAATGTCCACCATGATTTTGCTAATATCTTTTTTCATCTCTTTTTCCTATCATTTCTGCTAAATCAATAAACGTTCTCTTTGACATGCGGAAAAGTTTAGAGACTTGACAGTTATCATAGCTACAAAGCCATGGTTCCATCACTAAAAATTATTTTCTGAGAAAAAAACAATTCTCCCATTAATATTATGAAAGGTTTCGTTTTTAAAATTTCCATGCACTGTTGTAGACGAAAAAGCATCGATTATTAAATGATAATAAAAATAATCAGAAATTATATAGGCGCTTTTCTAAAATAAACAACTTGCAACAAAACCGTGGTTAAAACCAACGCGTTCAAGCGATTCGAGTAACTGACGTCATCAACCCGTGTGTCATCTTAAACCATATTATAACCGCGGTACATAACACAGAAATTTTGGTTATTCGCTTGAATACATATCTTGAAAAGTCGATTTTTTCACATTGTATACATTTTTGGGAGATTTTGTAGGTTTTGCTACTAGATGTCAACTTGGAACTAGCTGTCGTACACTTGTGAAAAGTTATACGTGTTGCCTAAAACGTCATACCTCTTGAACTATTTTGTTTGTGTAATATAACCTCTGTTTTAGAGGTGGCACCGTTTTGGCCTTTTTTATAGCCAGGCGCCCTGAGGGATGAAGTATGGACCTTCGCCTCACATTAACTGAGAATTATTAAAATGTAACATTTATCTAAAAAGAAACTGTGGAGAAAACATATCATAAAACTATGTTTATAGTGGCCTGAAAATAAGGCAAAAAATATTCAATTACGAAAAGCAGTTATTCACAGAATGTATTTTATTTATTTAGGCTTAACAGTAAATAATTGTGCGCAGACTGGGAGAATAACCTTTAGGTTAATAATATTCTTTCAAACCTTCATCAACAGGGATGCATACATACCTAATACTTGGAAATTTATAAGTTATCCATTACAACGTTAGATATTCTGTAGCATCTGGTAACCTAGCATAACGAAAAGTGCATACTCGGGCATGTGATCGTACTAACCACGCTTTTTTACCACGTGACGCTATCCGCATAAAGGCGCTGTATTCAAATGGTACTGATCGAGGAAAATGAAAATACCACTATTTTGTAATCTTAAGTATTTATTTAATCAGCGAGTAAAATCCTTGTTACCGATTCAAAACAGCCTTGATTGAAGAATCACATAGTAATGTTCTTTTTTTAAAGCTCCAGGCAGAAGTTCCACATAATTCTAAACTCGAAATATATCTATTACCTACCCTAAGAAGGCGAGTTTTCTAAACCATAATTTTTTTGGTGGAAGGAGACAAAGAAAGTATCTATGTTGCCTTCTCCTACCATTCACAATAAGTGTAATTTTTTCTAACAGTTAAGGACAATCAATTCCACCATTGATAATTTTCTACAAGAAAAGATAAGTCAACTTCCAACCTGCGTCGCTCAAGAGAAACCATATTCTTGTAGAGACGAGTATCAACATAACTATACTCCTCCCCAAAGAAACCCATTTTATATCCACAGATTCCCCAAAAAATGTCTGCACATGCTCTAATTGGTTGATCTTCAAGTTATAACTTGGGGACCAGACGGAACAACAATACTCAAGTACTCAACGAACCAAAGAAGACAAAATTTCAAAAGAAGAAAGTGACGAAACAACGCAATGGCGATTTATAAAACCTAACATCTGATATGTTCAGTTGATTGTTTTTTCAATATGTATGTTGAATGATAATATTGAATCAAAAATAACTCCCAAGCCCACACCAATGAGAAATATGGCCTAAGTCTCTTTGCAGCAATTCAGCATGATGTTTGTTCCCAATAATTCTAGAAATCTTAACATCTCCCGCAAATAAAATAAAAGAATTTCAATGCATACTGAGCTCACAAGATCATTAATAAATATCTTAAATAACAACGGACCTAAGTGGGAAACCTGGGGGACTCCAGAAGTTACACGAATACTACTCCTTATCTTACCATCTGGGATCTATCAGATAAGTAACTACTTATCCAATTCAAGAGCTGACATTAAAGACCATAGTCGTAAAGCTTGGACAATAGTATCGAATATTTAACCCGATCCAACGCTTTAGAAAAATCCAAATAAACAAAGTCTACCTGTTGACCTTGTTCAATTGAATTGTTCATCAAGCAATCAATTTTCGGGATATATAACTGACTTTTTATTATTACTTTCAAAGTTAGTAGTTATGATTTGTTTGGTAAGATCAGCGATTTATATGTCACTTATGTTCTGTTCAATCTACAGGGTGAAAAGTTAGTAGTGGAACAACGAAAGTCAGGTGATAGAGGGCTTTAAAACCTATCGAATAAACCCCTATATGACTGGATAATGAACTTTCAATCGCAATTACAACTAAAACATTAGGTTTAGGGCTGTGATTTTTTTTTTCTGAGATAAGCTAAATATTTAGTTTCAGCAATGGTTATTTCACTTTTTAACAGAGCTAATTAAAAATCAACGCAAAAAATCTTAAATTCATTTTTTTGTGAAAAATCTCTTCCATCCCTCAACTTTGGAGAGCGGTAAAAAAATTGGGGTTGTATTTCATTATTCATTTTATTGCTAAAGCTATCTCAATCCATGTAGAATAAACCCTGAAAATTTCAGCTTGCTACGATGGGAGTATTCGTTGTGTGATGCGATAAACGTAAGAAACGCAATAGAATCCTTACCACTTACAAGTACAGAACCTATTGTGTTTAGCCGCTCTTTATGGCGATTTACCGACAAATGTGGAAGATAATTTAATTTAACTAACTTTAAAAGAACATGTTCAAAATGGCGTCCATTATTTTCTATACACATGCGACACCTTCTAATAAAATTGTCCTTTAGTCAATTGTCTGGCTCAGTTGGTTGACATTTGTATATTCAGATCCCCTTGTAAAACCCCCATATAGAAAAATCTAGAGTATTTAAATCGGGTGACCTTGCAGTCCATCGTATGTGTCCACCTCTACCCATCCAACGACCAGGAAAGGCACTGTCTAAGTAATGCCGTACATCCCATGTAAAGTGACATGGGGCACCATCGCATTGAAAATTCATGCGGCTTCGAACGACCAAAGGTACATCCTCTAGCAGCTCAGGCAAACTGCTTTGTAGAAAAGCAAAGTATGACTGACCAATCAACCTGACGGGCAATTCATATGGTCCAATTAATTTTTTGTTGAGTACTCCAGCCCATAAATTAACACCGAAATGACGTTAAAAGCTGTGTCGGCGAATAGCGTGTGGATTCCTCTGTCCATAAAATGCTGTCAAAAAATGTTCATCCTCTTCGCATATTCTCAACATATTCTCACAAAATTCACCCCGTTGTGCATAGTCGCTTTGGAAGAAATTCTTGTACTTTTTGTACATTGTAAGGATGCATGTTCTCCGAGCGTAGTATTGTGTGCACTGAAGTATGGGATATGTATCTGCTCCGGGCAATGGCTTTGGTGCTTATAGAGGGACCTCTCTCGGGTGCTTCTATTATATCTTCTATTTCTTCTGGGCGTATCCTCGGCGCACGTAGCTGACGATGAGTGCCTAGTATGCGGCCCTGAAAAATGCGGTAGTCGGGATATACCGCCGGTTGTGGTCCACCTCTTCTAACCACATACTCCCGATACATGTGAGCATCTGCTCGAGCATTTCCTAGGGCAGCACCATAATAGTGATGCATTTCTCCGTAATCTTGCGGATAATATGACATGATTCTACTCAGATGCCAAACGTTAGATACAAATTCCACACTGGACCATTGCCTGACTTAGTAATTTCGGTCGGACCGAAGATTGAACGCTCCCGCACCTGGAATGCCGTGTTGAATGCCCAGGCTCATAAAGCTGATTTGGCTATTTGCGTAAAAATTCGCCATTTTTATTTTACTAAATGTTAACACACACAGTACCACTCGCACTGCTAGGAGTAATCTAACAGTACCTCATATGTCAAAATCCGTCAAGTCGTTTGGACTGTAGCTCGTAAAATAGAATTTCTTGTTTACATGTATAGATACCCACCTGCGTCAAACATACAGATTTTTTAAGGTGAGGCACTCATCGTAGCAAGGTGAAATTCTCAGGGTTTATTCTACATGGATTGAAATAGTTTTACAATAAAATGAATAATGAAATACAACCTTAATTTTTTTACCGCCCTCCAAAGTTGAGGGATGAAAGAAATTTTTCACAAAAAAATTAATTTAAGATTTTTTGCGTTGATTTCTAATTAGCTCTCTTATAAAGTGACATAACCATTGCTGAAGCTAACCATTTAGCTCATCTCAGAAAAAAAATCACAGCCCTAAGCCTAATGGTATAATTGTAATTGGGATTGAAAGTTCATTATCCCGTTTTTTTTTCTAAATTTCATAAAATTGCAAATACCTCCTGAACTATATTATATATGTCGATATGTTTTGAGGCCCTCTATCACCTGACTTCCGTTGATCCACTAGTAACTTTACACTCTGTATAATAATTATTTATTATATACAGTATACTTATGCTAGCAAAGAAATTAGTAAATGATTTTTACAGGAACGTTTTATGGCGCATGTATGTGATAGGTACCTACAACTACATTACATCAATCAATGGCACACTTATCACTAGCACATTTTTTGTGTAAAATATTTTTTTAACTTCAACGATTGGTCGAAAATTTATCTGCTATCCACGTTTCTGTCAACTACGAGTATTATCTTAAAGACGTTTTAAAATCATCGTTTTAAGATACTAGAGATGACGTAAACAAGACGTATTGTGAATACTGTACGACATCTCAAAGACGTTATAAAGATGACATTTGTTACAAAAACTTTATAATATACTAAGTGACATATAAATCCGAACACCCAGTTTAAATGGTTTTATTTTAATAAAAGTTGGTGAATGTATTTATCTTACTGTAAATAACAAGTGAACAAATTTTCAGCCTTATCAGTTGGACATTCCGGTTTTTATACTGCTTTTTTTTAATTCACTAACGCTCTAAAAATGAATATTTCAGCCGCAGCAAAGAATCAACGTTGGCGGATTTTGGTTCTTGACATCCTTTACGATCGGTTACGATGACTTTCTTTTCAGGCAATTGCAGTTAGACTGCAAAGAAGTGTAGACACTGTGGTTAGGTGTTGTCAGGCATGGCTTCGAGAAGGCCGTACGCAAAGAGCAAGGGGCACTGGACGCCGCCGTAGAACAACAGACCGTGAAGATCGCCGCCTAAGATTATTGGCCTTAAGGGACCGTTTCTCCACTACCAGCTCCATTGCAAATGAATGGTTTGCAGAACACGGAAGACATATTGGCATGCGAAGTGTTTACCGACGAATGAGAAGTTTTGGCTTGTTTTCATACCGGCCACACTGGGTCCTCCCTTTAACTCGAGAACACCGACGTAATCACCTTGAGTGGTGCAGACAACGGTCACTCTGGGATCAGGAATGGAACAGTATTGTCTTTAGTGACGAGTCTCGATTTTGTTTAGGCATGCACGATGGTCGTGCCAGGGTTAAAAGGCGACGTGGTGAAAGGAGGAATCCACAGTTTTTTGTTGAAAGACATGTTCATCACACTGTTGGAGTTATGGTTTGGGGTGCTATAGCTTATGGTTCCAGGTCACCTTTAGTCTTCATCAGAGGTAACATGAACGCGCAGCGTTATATCCACGAAGTTCTAGAACCCCATCTTTTACCCTATCTTGACACCCTGGCAGATCCAACTTTCCAACAAGATAATGCCCGACCACATGTTGCAAGAGTCACAATAGACTTCTTTCAGCATAATGATGTCACATTGTTACCATGGCCACCAAGATCTCCCGACTTATCCATAATTGAGCACGTGTGGGATATGATGGCTAGGAGATTGCTCAATTTGCAACGACCTCCTCAGACTCTAGAAGCACTTCGAGAGGAGTTGGTGGTTGCCTGGAATGAGATACCACAGGAGGACATTGACCACCTGATCAGAAGCATGCCTAGGAGCGTTGGAGAATGCGTAGCACATCAGGGTGCATCCACACATTATTAAAGGTCAAAGGGCTTTAAAGCAGTGCAATCATTTTGAAATTTTTATAATTTACTTATTATGCTTCATTAAGTACTTGTACAAAATTTTATTAAAATAAAACCATTTAAACTGGGTGTTCGGATTTATATGTCACTTAGTATACGTTCGTAAGGTGATTAGTGCGGCATTAAAAAGACATAATAAAAAACAAGCGAATTATTAAAATTTTTAAATAATTTTTTAAGTCATCAAACTTTTTCTGGAGGGCTGTCCGGCAATCTGAAGCTCGTCTCAGGCAAGCCCTGACTGCTAGCTCCGCCTCGTGGTAGCTCTGGCGTACACCAGCCCTTTCAGGTAGACACTGAAATAAATAAACAAGGTTTGTCTTGTTTCAATAATCACAAAAGTCAGACATTGCCAACAGGTTGCATATTTTATCCAGGGTTATTGATTAGGTATGAATAGTTGAAGCTGTTGTTGCACTAGGCCAGTATACGGTTTCACTTAAGGTTGCACTCTATATTGGCTTAAATTAATCAAAAAGCCTTTAAAGAACAAACCATATTTAGCGGTGGCCAAAATCACGTGGCTCGTGGATTCTAGCAATTCGCGAAAAGAGATATAGCTTTGCAAATTTTTAAATTTTTAAAAGACGCCTGCAGCATCTTGTTCGAATTAGTCGACATTCAGGACCTACACTTACCTGTTAAGGCACATAACACTTTTTTGGAATGTTAACAAATGTCCGGGGAGAACACGATTGCCAATTTACTACTTTTTTCTACGACAAACAAGTGGAAAATCATAGGTAGGCAAGAACTTTTCTCGCGTACGCTACCCCTTACGACTTAAAAATCACTGACACAAATGATAAATGGCATTGACAAATGCACAAGCTATAGATGTTGCAGAGGCAAGTATAAAGATGAGCTTACTTCAATAGTCGCATCGTCATCTGGTGGCGAATTGATAAGTCAAAACAGGATGATGCAATAAATTTTTAAGTTTAAACGATTCGAGAAAAAGACAATTGCTGTATATGGATAAATAAAGATATCTAAGAACTTCAACGACTTGTCCTCTCTCATAGTTTAAAATAATGAAATTGGTTAAAAAATATATGAATCTTGAAAAAGTGTATATATTTTTAATCATGCTTGGGTAAACGAAAAAATATATGTTATTTTAAAGTTTATTTAGATGTTCAGGATTGAGGTTTTTATATGTTCACTAATATTTCTAACTTTTTCTGGAAATTTTTACCACGTCTTCTAAAAGACATAAGAAAACGTCTTAAAGATGTTTGTTTTATGTCTTGTGAGGATGTTCTTGAAAGCGTCGCACTAAGGACATCTTGCAGACATTATTTTTTCACAAAATGAACATTTTTAAAGCGTTCTGTGCTATCTGGTTAAAAGTTATACCAAATATTTGTATCCCTTAAGAAATGATGAACGTTCACATTTACTGCGTGGTCATTCTACCGTAAATTATGTGTTTTACTCAAATACAATAGAGTATTAGAAAATTCTAGAATACCCTATTATATATTTATGATATACCTTGATTTTCCGAATATTTAACGATTTAAGTATTCTATTAACAAATGACTAATGATTATGGTACATTCTATTGACGTAACAGATAGTTATTTACTGTACGTAATTTAATAATAATATTAACATTTACTATCCGGAAGACATTAAAATACATGTATAGGATTTCACACACAAAAAAAATAACATTTACAATGTAACAAAGTCAGTGACAGAGTAGTAGCACTTTGTTTGAAGAAACATCTTTAAAACAGTTAACTGACTGGCTATTTTTAATATAGGTAGAAAGCCTACTAAAAATCTTGGGACCCAATATTTAGCATAAGGAACTTGCAACTGTTCGTTTTGCTTTGAACCACAATTATGTAACTCCTATTCGCAATGAATTTGTGCTGACTGGAGAGGGTAATGGAGGCAATGGTAGTAGTCCATTCTTTTTGACAAGATCTATGCACTTCTATCACGACTCACTCCTGCCATACAGCGCACTTTGTTTGGTAGATCTCTACTTTGAATGAGGAATTGACACAGAACGCTTGGAATTCAGCTTTTCAATTTTTACTTCAGAAAAACTGTTTTTTAAGAAGGACGCCATCCTTCTACCATCACATTAGGCGAGATTCTGTTTACGTGCAGGAACGCCATCTTTTCAGCCCCAGTTCTATCTAATGAGTTGCTTCCAACAACCAAGCTATTTCTACGCTTATGTTTTCGTCCTCGCTCAATCTGCCAGGTACCATATCCGGTACAGCTATTTCCCTGTGGTACTAATGCTGTGGTTGGGCCAGAGGAGTTTCCGCTGTCTTTCGAGAAATCTGTGCTGCAAAATTTAGTGATGTAGATATCTCTTTATCACTTCCCTCTAAGCACAGATACATAAATGTTATCTAAATCTTATATTTCTTTGTTTTGTATAAAATACTATTGACCCTCTAATCACCGAAATCGTCGAAGCGAATCCTAATGAATTCGCATCCGAATAATGAATTAGGAATTATTTAGATAACAATTTCCCCGGTCGTTGGATTGACCGTTGAGATCATGTGGAATGGCCAGCTCGCTCGCCGGATTTGACACCTTTAGACTTTTTTTATGGGGCTATTTTAAGTAAAAGGTATACGGAACTGAACCTGCTTCAATATTGGAAATACGGCTGAGAATAACAAATATTTGTAGAAATATCGATGTTACTATGTTTGAAAATGTTCTAAACTGAACCCATTCGAATTATCAAGTTAAATGACAACGTATTCAGGTAACTATTACATTTTGTAGTAGGTAAAGGTATCGACTTTATATTCTAGGGTTATAAAGTACTTGTCAGGAGCTTCAAAATGGAGTGCCACAAGACCCCCGTTTCCATATAATTTTTTCTCCAAGATGGCGCCCAGCGGCCATCTTGACATTTTCATCTGTCAATTTTACTCTAAAATATGGTATCCACGCATCAACTTCATTCCCTCAAGTTTTAATTTTTTGATCAGATCCGTTCAAAGTATCAAAGGGGATGGGGACATTAAAGAAAAGCGCTGTATATGAGAAGTGTTTGAGCATCCTCGACAAGAGTTTATTACGAACTTGGACTATATGTTTGATAGTGCACATGCCGATGCCCTTCAATTGATGAAAATAAATGAAGATAGGATTTTCTTGCAGCGGCAGAGAGATCCAGGTCGACCTGGTTATTTAGCTGGGGAAAAAGGCGCACCTTAGGAACACCGAAGAAAAAAAGCAGCGAGCTAAACATGTGCCCAAATTGTATAACTTTTCAGGTAGCGAGCAGGCTATAATCTTGAAGATGAAGTTCAGATTCTCCAATCGACCAAGTATAGTATCTACAAGCCCTGACATTCCAATGTTCAAAAAGTTTCTCGAGAGCTGGAAAAGTGTGGATCCCGAGAAAATACAGATTTATATAAAAGCTATCATGCCTGAATATTTCACAGACAGACAAGGTGCTAGAATTTTATCGACCAAAGAAGTTGCTAGAGACGACTATCGAGAACTAATAGAACTTTCAATAATATTCCTTGGCGGAGATACAAAGAAAAAAATTAAGTTTCGTCCGCCAGGCGCCATGCATCAAGCTCGATGGTTCATTAAAAATAGCGTTACTCAGTGCCCAGCTCAAACTCTCTAATAAGGATATGCCTGTTCATCTTGACAACATACGTGAAACCTTGACTGCAATTTTAGCGGTAAAAGCTGCTAACCAACAAAAAAATCGGGATTTATGCTTTTTAAAGACTATGAACGCTTGCGAAAGAATTGAGAATACCATTTCAAAAGCAGCTTTACAAAAGTTCTGCCAACATTTAACAAATGAGGTTTGTTTCCTATCTCTGTTTGACGTCGTCGTAGATGAGGAAGCTAAAGTAAAAATTGTTACTAATTTAGCCAAAAAAAGTCCATCTGCTAACTATAAATGTGACATCCCCTCGAAAAAAGAAATTTCTCACCCACTTTATGGTAAGTCTGACGAATAAATTTTCCTTTGTCTTCTTTTACTGCCTCGATATACTATGCTGTTGAAATAAGCCAGTATAAACTGCGATTCTGACAATAGATGGCCCCTTATACTGTCTTGTTCCTATGCATCTTATACCTCAGATAGAGGCTGGTTGTTATGCTTTCGTTCGTTGTTTGAGGTCGGACGGACAAAACCAGTATGTTTAGATGGTAGCTATTCTTCGTTTTTTTTATTTCAGAGAAAAATATCGATGAGTTTGTTTCAATTAAAAGCAATTCCTTGTTCAGTCGACTTAAAATTGATGACAGTTTTTTCAAGTCCAACTTCATGGCCACATAATGATTCTTTTAAACACGCTAAGAATAAGGTGCAAACTCTGAGAGCAGTTAACGATACGGCAGAAAGAACAGTCAAGGTTATGCAAAACTTCCATGACTTAATCACTGCTAATGAGGAACAAAAACAATTCTTATTACGTTGCGTACAAAAATACGGGCAGATTTATCCTGGCTGAAAAAAGAAAACTATGAAAAGAAAATTTAGTAAATAATGTTTTTTTAATGATAAAGATCTAAGAATTATGTTCCGTTCTTTTTAGCAAAAAAATTGCAGAGACCTATTTTGATGACCCAAAAATTAGAAAAATGTACTGTAAAAAAATCCCAGATATCCTCAGCCGTTTCAGCGAAAAAGAGTATTTTTTGGTTTTTCGCCGTTTTACAAAAAACGGCTGGTTTCTGGAAAACCAAACTTTACGAAAATATTCGCAAGCCTCTATTACACCATTACGCCAGCGTACATAACTTTGTGGCTATGTAATTTCTTTTGCGGCAGTTTCGGCTACTTAACTGGACTATTATTACCAGATAGAGATTAGGTATCTTATGCGAGGTGAGCATTACATTTTGCTTGTGATGGCAAATTCCATCTGCTTTGTGATAAGCTTGGAACAGCATAATAAGATTGCACAAGACAGTTTAGGTAACCGCCGAAGTACCACTTTTCATTAATAACAGATACAGATTAGGTTCATCTATGCAAGACTATCGTTACATTTTGTTTGAGATAGCAAATTCCACCTGGTTTGTGATAGCAATATAGCATTTATCATTTATAACAGATAAAAATTGGGTACATCTGTGTGAGACTAGCGATACATTTTGCTTGGGATAGCAAATTCCATCTGGTTTGTGATAGCTATGGAACAGTATTGTAAGGATGCACATGAGAAGTTAGGACGAAGCCGAAGTACCATTTTTCATTAATGAACGACAGAGATTAGGTTAGAAAATCGCCAATGTAAAGGGTTGTCCAATAGGGACGCAGGAAAGTAAACGTCAATTTGACATAGACGCCATCTTTGTTTTCTGTCATCGACATGTCATTTTGTTAGTTGAATGTTTACCATTGATCGCTATGGAGTCGTATTCGATTGAAGACCGCATTAAAGTTATTCAAGAGCACTACAAAAATGGTGCAAAACATTTCGGTCGCAACAACCGCCCAAACGAAACAACCATCGGTCGTCTGGTGCGTAAATTCGAGGCAACAGGTTCTGTGGCAAATCTGCCAGGCTCTGGCCGGCCAAGGAGCGTTCGCACACCGGAAAATATTGCTGTTGTGAAGGAGAGTGTGAGAGACGATCCGAAACAATCAACAACGCGTCGATCCCAAGAATTGGGCATTTCGAGAACCAGTTTGCTCCGCATTATCCACAAGGATTTGAATGTACACACCTACAAGATCCAATTGACGCAAGAGCTGCGTCGGGCCGACCATTTTTCGCGCCGAACGTTCTCAGATTGGCTCCTTGACGTGATGATAGAGGACTATTTTTTGCCGCAACTTGAAGGAATGGATATGGACGATGTTTATTTCCAACAAGACGGTGCAACATTCCACACAACCAACGTCAATATCCATCGATTGCAGTCCTTCTTCGGTGATCGCGCAGAGGAAATGTGCCATGGCCACCAAGATCGTGCGATTTGACTCCCTTGGACTTCTTTTTATGGGGGTATTTGAAAAGCAAAGTCTACGTCAACAAACCAGCCACCTTCCAAAAACTCAAAAACAACATCATTGCCGAGATAAATGCCATAGAACCGACCATGTTGCAAAATGTCATTGAAAATTTCGACCATCGCGTGGACGTCTGTAAATCCAGTCGAGGTGAACATTTGAGCGATATTATTTTTCATACATAAATGATATAAATGAACCTTCAAAATAAAGTACCCAACTTGATCTGAATATCAATCTTTCTTGTTTTAATATGCGTTTACTTTCCTGCGTCCGTTTTGGACAACCCCATATATCCTTTTCTTAACAACTGATAAAGAATAATCACCTTATGCGAGGTTAGCTTTGCATTTTGCCTGAGATAACAAATTTCATCGGGTTTGTGATAACCTTGGAACATCATTGTCAGAATGCACATGACAGTTTAGGAAACAACTAAAGTACGATTTTTCATTTATAACAGATAGGGATTATTTTTTGTCTATGCGAGAATAGCGTTACATTTTGATTGTGATAGCAGATTCCACCTGGCTGGTGATAACTAGGGAACAGCACTGTACCTATGAACATGACCGGTTATGAAACCACCAAAGTTCTAATGTTTAGTGATAACGAAATTAAATATCATTATGCCCGATTAGTGTTACATTTTGCATAGGTGGCACTCGAACAGTATAATCAATGTTCGGCTGATATTTCGAGGGCAGGTGTTGTTGATGACGATAGAAGAATAAATTCTGTTCTAATCTAGCCACCTACGGTGAACCCTGAGGTAGCGGAAGCCATAATAGAAATTGTCGCACGCAGGGGTGCGTGCTTGGTCTGTATACAGCAACATGTGAGCTGTTCATTAACTGCAAGTGACAATACTGTATGCTCTAGGTTTAAAGAAGGGAGAGGAGGGCATGCTGGCAGATATTCACATTGAAGCAAAGAACTCAGGAGTACTCTGACAGAGGCTTCCATTGATATCTTGTTCTTCGGTGTAGGTCTGACCAAGTAAGTCAATTCTAAATAGAAATCAGATAAATATGAGCAGCAACTGAAGGCGAAAAGGCCAGACAACGTACTGACAACATCAGATATTACCCATTATTGCAGACCAGGTATGTAGATCAGCAGGGACATTGACGCGTATTTATCATCAATGGCAGAGCTTTAGGAGTGGCGCTACAGTCCTGAGTTGAACTCAAGTAGTCACTTGCATTCACATGGCGACTGGTTCAGCACCTTGCCATAGCTGAATCTCATTAGATCATCTATGAACAACCGACCTTCGACAGTTTCTCAATTGCTTAACTGCAGTGCTATCAGTCAGAATGTTGAGTTAACTAAAAATCAGCACCTATCCAACTTTTTCTTGCCCTCAAGTCTGATAGGTCAACACGTTTGATTCCTCGCCTCAAGACACTTTGTCTGTTTATAGGGATAGAACACTTAAGTCTAGGCTATTGAACTGGGATCAGACTATTCCGTAGATATACTTTCTTAACGAATCTGGATTTGGAATATGCCGAGATTTTGGTACCCGTTCGGGAGACTCATAGAATATATTTCAGATTCATATTCAAGGGACAGCTCTTCCAATACTGTACCGTTTAGGCTAAATTGTGCCCCCATGTGTTCACAAAGTTAATAAAACCATTTCTGGAATACCTTAAAAAAAAGTTGAGCACTTTCAGGCTCAGTATTACTTGAGCGGACAACGCAGACATTACTAAACCTAGTAAGGGCAATAATGGACAGCAACCAAGACAGAGTCCGAAACTTTGCGGTGAACCTCTGTATCTTGGTGTCAGCTTGTCTTTCATTTCGTTACAGCCGACTCTACATTAACGAGTGAAATTTCTTGCCCGCATGCTAATCATCAAGAACCACTGGTAGAGTTCTTCTGTGGTGAATGCTTTGATCTCGAACTGATGGGCTGTCGCATATTATAGCCCAACCTACACCAATAGAATGGAGAGCTTCTAGTTTCCACGTCTGGACCAGGTTGCGGGAAAACTATGGCAGCTGTGTAAAGAGAGAAATCTTACTGCCGTCGCCTCTAATATAAAATCTAGGAATAATACTGGTACAGATGAGCTCTTGCGTCAGTGGGACGTGGTAACGAAGTGGGAACTACACCTGTCACCGTCCTGATTCTGGTTGAAGTATTCGGTGTTTCTGAAATTTCACTTCTAGAAGGACCCAGGACGTCGCTCCCACTAATTGTGAAGCTTACCCTGGTTTTCGTCACTGGAAAGCTGTCATTCCAATCAGCATCCATAATCCATCATGCATAGTGGGCTCAGATTACGGTAGGACCTTTGTCGGGAAAAAATACATGTCTGGTTTTCTACCTTTAAATTTCTTGCCTTACAGTGTGATAAGAGATCAGGCTATAATTGTTTGAGCTACCTATCAGTCTTTCACCCAAAATTTTACTAACTATGCGGACATAAGATGGTTTTTGAACGGCATTTACAGGCTGAGACCATTTTACCTGAAATATAGATGCTGTGGTTGTTCTCAACCAACCAAAGAGGTTGCTGGTAAGCTCTGTAGATATTTGGATGAGGAAATCAGCAACACTGCTAGCTCTAACCTCAGGTCAGAGTGTGCAAACTAATTAAAACAGATAACATCCGGATTGGGTTGAATAATATTGAAATTGGGATTTCTCAGTTTTTGAAAGTCTGAAAGTCTCGGGGTCACTCATGTGGCAACCACTTTTAGTTTTACCGTATTTTACGCCCAAATATCTGTGCAGTCAAAGTATTTATTTGTCACTGTACAGAAACTGTATCATGGTGCCTCTGCTTCCAGATGGATGAAGTCGGTCTGAGCAGGGAGTGTCACAATTGACAGCCCACAGTACATGAAATGCGTCTACCTCTGCGTCTGCTAAATTGTAGTAGTCTCAGGCTGGCGTGCATTTTCTGAGATACACAAATCTCTTATGCCAAACAATAGCTTTGCTTAAGCGGCATTTGAGGTGAACCAAATATAACTGTATTATTACGTTATTTGCTTATTACCATGTAACGGATGGTAATTTTTGAAGCAATGTACGTCATATTAGCTGTTGCTAAAAGCCCTAACTTGAGTTGCTACAATGGAGATGTACATTTAGTAGGACACATACATTGCGTACAATTTGTGTAGTTGTGTACAACTTATCTTCTACTATTGCAGAGCGTTAGTAGTAACAATATGTATTCTAAATATTTACTTCGACGAGGACGGAACATAATTACATGATCAAACGAACTTACCTATAAGTGATGTTCGATCTTAATTATGTGGAGGCCTCGTCGAAGTAAATAGCTCCCTCTCTTCCTATGTATCACCCAATTGTTGCAACATCTTGGCTTTGAAGAAAATGAGTGTTTATAGGCGACCAGAGGAGAGGAAGGTAGGGAAGAGGGAGGCGGTGCCACTTTCCTTCGCTGCGGGCGCGCTTTGAAATCGTGGGGGTTTGGTACAACTACGAGGATACTACAATATGTATTCTAAATATTTACTTCGACAAGGACTTCACATAATTAAGATCGAACATCACTTACAGGTAAGTTCGTTTGATCAAGTAAATATAAGATACAAATAAAGCTGTGTTTTATTTGTCGAATAAGAATTAGATTTTGAAATCCATACATAGTTTCCCTATTAACTTCCAAACTCAAAGTTTGACCAAAAGTCATTCTCCCATCACAATAATATTTATTTTTTAATATGTTAGAGTCAAATAGAAAAAAGTATGCGTATTTCAATTCAAAAATTTGTTTGCCCTAATAGGCTGGAACACCCTAATGTACTTCGTACGTACATACGTGTATATGTAGTAACATAAAAAACGGCGCCTTGAAATCATATTTCTAATTTAAAAAGAAGCTCCAAAGACTCTGAATCTGATTTTCGACAAAACTTTTGAGCTGCTTAGTCAGGGTAATAGCTTCACCATAATTTGGAATAGCTTCTGTTGGTAGAGGAACCTCATCGACATCAGAATCTTCGGAAGGTTCGGAAGGTTCTTGTATGTCAACTAGATTTTAAATTTCTTGGCCTGAATCTGGATCTTCAACGTTCAAACTTTCATCTAAGTTCAAAAAATCATAATAAAGGTTTTCATTATCAGTCAGTTCCAATAATTCCTTGTTTTTGATGATATTTGAAGGTACATTTAGTGGTAAAAGTCATCTTCTGGGTCAGGTGTATCATCCTCATTTAATTGGTCTTCACTTCAACTTTAGTGCTTAAATCCTGCTTTGCGGGAGCAATTTTGCACTGTTTCTTTGGTTACTTGGTCCCAAGCGGTTTTTGTTGAATAAACTGTATCCAATGACGTAATTTTCTTTATTAACTCAAAAGCTGTAACAGCAGTTTCAATGTTTACCAACAGGTGTTTGAGTATTAGACGTCGGTAATAAGTTTTAAAACTCTATAGATATATAATCCCTTGGACAAGTGGTTGACAAGCTGATGTACAACTAGACGGCAAAAATAAGATTTTTATAAATATGTTTCTTTCTTCTTTAGCCATTTTGCAATCTATGTCTTGCAACCACTCAGTCGTAATTTGTCTTGTGAATCAAGTTTTCTTATTACATTTCCAAGTTACAGGCAGATCATATATGTTAATCTTTTTAAAAGCTCTGGGCTTAGCTGCCTTACCAATGACTAGGAGTTTTTCTTTTCCACCCGCCAGATTTACACAGTGCAGAATAGTAAACCTCTCTTTGGGATACTTACCCCCAACACATTTTTCCTTCTTTAATGTGAGCATTTTGTCGGGTAGAGCCCTAAAATACAGACCTGTCTCATCAGCATTATATATGTCTCTTGGTAAATATCCCATAATCAAAGAAGGAAATTTTTACAAAGGGGTGAAACATCTTCAGCATTAACCGAAGCTCCTTCTCCCGAAATCGCTTTAAAACATTGGTTTGCATTGTAGTAGCGGACCAAAAAAAAATAAGTTTTTTGCGTTTTTGTCACGACATACTTCCTGATAATCTCACTCTTTTTATCTATTTTAGAATTGATATGTAAATAAAATCAAATGGATATGTAAAGAAAATCAATACAAAAAACCTTATCTGAAAAAATAATATGCATAATTACCTCTCAAAGGAATCCCGTCATGATGAGCTGGTATAAACCAGTCATAACACAGTTTGTCAATTTTCGTACCATCACTCGTCAAAAACCTTTTTGTCTCATTCAAATTGCTGTTCGACATCCATTTCTTTAGAAGGATTTCTTTACATTTAATTATACCTATAGCTTGTGTGTTTCCAATATCAAAACGCTTGAATAAGTACCTTACACTTAACTTCCCCTTCTTTTTTTATACCGAAGCAGCCGCGCAGGCAGAAGCCTAAATGTCAGGATACCGCGGCTGCTGTGAGGATTCCATAGAAATTTTGTTAATCCGTTTTTTGAGCTGCCTAAGGTTAGTAGAACTGGGAAAAGCCTCTTTTAGATTGTTCCAGAATCTGGAAACCCTCGGGACAAAGTAGCCAGTTCTGGATGAACGAAGTTCGACACGGTTAGGATGGGAGACCAAGGTCAGTCGGGTCTGTCTGGCAGGCACATCTCGCGGCGGCATCATGGAAGAGAGCTCTGAGGAGCAAAGCCCGTTGGGGTAGCGGTAGGAGAGAGCCAGATCTCCGATGGCCCGCCGGTGCGAAAGGATCCCGAGACTGTCTGTTAGAGAAGAGTCATCGATCACTGGGACGGCCCTCGTCTGGACAGCATCAAGCATAAATAATGTAGTCGGTGCGGCAGCACCCCAAACGTGTGAGCAATACTCGAGGCTAGGCCTTATCTGAGCTTTGTAAAGAGTGAGAAGCTTATGCGGAAAAAGTACTTCCTAGCCCTAAACAAATAGCCTAGCTTTTTCCCAGCAGCTGCCGCTATTGACGAGATGTGTTCGTGCCAGATCAGGTCCTCAGTGATCTGGACTCCGACCAGCCGAAATGAATGGCTCTTTGACAGAACTCGTCCATCCATCGAAACCGGATGAGCGCTAGGACGCTTTCGTCAAGGTACTGTACTGTGTTAGAGTATCAAGTAGATTTGTGTGACGTACCATACTGCCTGTCCCTAATCAAGCAATGACTTTCGAGGTAGTCCAGAAGCTCGCCATTTATGCACCTCTCCATCATCTTACTTATAACAGAAAGCAGAACTATAGGCCTGTAGTTCTTAGGGTCGGTTTTGGATCCTTTTTTTTGGGATGAGCTGGACATGAGCAAATTTTTCTGGGAAGGTGCCGGATTCATAAGATACTGCTAAGATGTTACTTCCCGCAGAGTGTAGGGAATTCTTTGAATTGACGGCACTTGGGTGTTGGGGGGGACGTTCATGGTGGAGTTGCCAGCAAATGTCTTGGCAAGCACTTCCGCCTTGGCCTTTGAGTTGGATATAATAGTTCCATCCTGACACGTAAGTGGTGGAAGGCTACTGTGTGAGAAGTTATTTTGCCATTGCGCTGCGACATTACTCTGTGCCTAACTTTTATATTGTGCTAGTTTTTGGCATTGCGAACCGTTTCTGGACTCGACGTTGGCTTGTCTGTTTTCTACAGTGGGGCTTTGTAAGAAGGTTCTGTGTGCCTTGATCTTCTGCACACGATTTGTTAAACCAGCCGTTGGACCCTGGTTTAAGCACTTCCACTTTATGAGGAATGTATTCCTCCATTCTGACGTGGATAATTTCGGTTATAGAAGAACAGGCAGCCGACGCATCCGCGTCAGTTAACTCTCTCCAAGGAAAGGTAGAGAAGAAGTGTCTGAGCCACTCCCAGTCGGCATGTTCGGAATGCCAAATTTTGCGGCCTGTGCGAATTTCTGCTGCCTCAGCGGGTTCTGACCGAAACCTAACCTCCACAACACCGTGGTCTAAGTTACTCAGCTGGGACAGGACAGCAGTGCTATAATTACAGGATGCGTGGTCAGAAAGAGATCCAGCAGGCTACTGGCATGTGACCTTCTGCATAGGTCTTGTTTAAGCCCAACCAAAGTTCATTATGGGCATTGAAATCACCGAAAAGAACTACCTCTAAAGCGGGGTGATTAATGTTCATGAAGTCGATCTTGATGGCGAGGTATTCATGTAGGTCATCCCAGTTATGGTCCGAGGGAAAACGATTAAGGCAGCAAATAAGTTTGGGCGATGTTTTGGAGTTGAGGCGAAGCCACAGAATGTCTTTCCGGTCTGATTCTATAGAAACATCTCTGGAGCAGAAAATACTGCCGCGGATAAAGGCCACAACTCCCCCGTTTTTCCTCAGATTGGAGTGCACCTCGTAATTTGAAAAGCTAAGGTGGTTAATCGGTGCAGACTCTGAGATTTTTAGCTCCGCCAATAAAGCGTGGCAAGACGATTGGATTGCAAGTAGTGATGAACAGCATCAGTGTTGCTGTTATCGCGCAGATGTTCGTGAAACAAATTTTGTCTTCGATGTTGTTCCCTTGAGTCCACCCTCCACCTGGATATTCCGAGAATAGAGTGAGTTTACGTCCAGAATTCTTAGTACACGAGGGATCCATCATAATTAATTTCTTTGTTTTGGAAGATAACCGACTGCATAGCTTAGGTGTGGAAACATGCGGATATTTATAAGACACCCTGGGAAAAGCTAGCGGGTGGTACCGCCTCGTTCGACTGGTCCTTGTCTATCACCTTCTTTTTGCGTGTAAAAGATATTAAATAGACCTAAGGTGGCCCGTTGGCGGAGTTGTACCGCCTCCCGGCAATCGATACTGAGGTATTCCATAGCGCGCGTACAATAACTTCAACGGGAAGAAGTTGTATACGGGATACAACTTTCGGAACAAGCATTTGCCACGGTCCCACTCAGTAGGGGCTTATTGTGAACTTAACAAATCTCGACTTTTTGTTTAAGCGTCAGAATTTTTCTGTTTGGAGCCATTTCTGAATGTGTCGCCCACTGCGTATTTACCTCGTAGACGTCAGACTAATATTGAATGGAAATTTAATCAAGAATGTGTACCCAAACAATAAAAACGGTAAATCCTCGACCAACTCAGGGAATTCCCTAATTCAAGCGGGGCAGAAATGTATCAGATAGCATGCGTTTATACTAGAAGATTAAAGTCGATGAATCCTCGATTTACTCGAGAAAGTCCCAGCGAAGATGGCAAGCGGCACGATTGAAAAATGCAATAGCGATACTCTCAACAGAAAAAAAGTAAGACCAGGCTTTTATTTTATATTGTTTTTTGTCCGGCAAGGAAAACATTTTCTCATCTCCGCGTCCGTTCAAGAGAATGTCCGTCCAAGAGAGACTTGATACAATGAAAGTCGGTCGGGACCATGTAGAAACTGTCCGTTTAAAGAAGGTGTCCGCGTAGGGGAGTTTCACTGCATTACCAGGATATGCTTTTTGTAAACTTTTCTTCTTTAATCACTCAAGAAATCACTCCATAAGGTTTGACCATGTACTTCACACCCAATATTCAAAAAATCTCCATTCGTAACTGACAAATGCAGTCGTGGTGTGCCTTATTCCTATTAAAGTGATACTTGAGAGGAAGACAACCTGCATGAAAAATTTACAGCATTTAGACTTGATTTCATTTTAGCCACAGAAAAAAGTAATGTGTAGGTATTCCCATCGTATTCCTAAAAGTATGTCCGACCATGCCGAAATATCGGTTTAGGTGATAAACAAAATTAGTTTTTAATGTGAGGCAGTTTTTTCCACTTCAAAGCCACTCCAAGAAACAACGACTTCGGTTGTTTTGATTAATGATGAGCTGAATTACTAAAAATATTCACATATACATGACGTGCTGCAACGCTTTACCTAGCAATCATAACAATTCAGAAATTTGATGGTTTGAGAGCTATGTCCATTTTCGAAGAACGCCATAATCTAAAATCAAACTTTTCATTTAATAGTTCCTGTTCTTATAAACCTACAAACTACTTCCACGTTTAAGGTTTATTAATATTGCTGAACTATAGTTGTCCTATTTGCAGCTTTGGTATAGGTGAAACGTTTTTAAGTAATAGATTACAAAAATCTATAATGAATCCAGTGTGTGCATGCGTGTACCTGACCTCTTTCATAGCATTTTTCTTTTATATCCTATACTATAGACAGACTTGTGCCTAAATATAAAAACTATGAAGGCAAATTCCCTCAACGGTTTGACTAACATTATAAAGAAAATACGGTATTAGGACAGCTAAGCACCATGGTATAAACAGTAATTCTTGTTACTTTTGGTCATATGTCTAATTGTAACCCAGTGGACTTAGTGACATCATAATGCCGGCATTTTTACGGCATTACTGACGTACGCCGACCAACAAAAATGGCGACACTTTCAAGGTCTAATGTCACACCCAATTGACGACATTATATGACGTCATAGTATGCCGTATAAAAGACGAAATACAAATAGGATTTCTTTGCGAGTACACGGTGTAGCACAGTGCAGTATCGGGAACTGATCACAAATTTTCACGAAGAACGGGAATAGGGAAAGACGGATGTGACGTCATCCAGATGTCAAAAACTCACGTGGTACGATTAACCGCCTATGGGTGACAGGTCTTATGACAGACTCATTTAAAAAAACGGACATCTCAATTGAAAATGTATCTTTGCTGTGCCGAAAATTACGTGAGTTTCATTATTAAATCATAAATCAAAAAAATAGAGGAACAGATTTCCCTGATTTCAAATGACGAGAAAAAGAAAAAGACCATTGAAGATATAGGAACCGCACATGTGATATCAAACGGTAGATCTCATACAGGGTGGCGCATCGAAAACGAAACACGCATTTACTGGCAGCTCAGTTTTTTTTTGATAAACGCTCAGACCCGTCGATTTTGTTTTCGAGGGGGACGCAAGTTTGGCAAAAATCATTTTAACACGTGCAGCCCCCTAAGCGGAGGTGACGCCACCCCCAAAATCGTAAATGGAAAGGGGGGTCAAGTGATACCTTATTTTAAAGGTCTTTCAATTCCCTTTATAATGATATAAGTAGTTTTGAGAATTTATTGATTTAAAGCTTAAATAAAATTAATACATCATCATTAGTGGCGATCAATACATTTGGCAGCAAAGTAATTTACAAATGAAGAATGAACTGACCCGTTAGGCAAGTAAATGTTGAAAATGGCCACCATGACTCTCCATGCAATAATAAAGATTTTGCTCAAAACGTTGCCGCACATTTTGCAATATTTGAGGAGTAATTTGAAGGCACTCATTCACAATTCTTTGTCGCAGGTCTTCTACTGATGTTGGCTGAGTAGCATAGATTTTGCTTTTTTAATTGACCCCACATAAAGAAATCTAAATATTGTCGAACACGTAATGCGTAATGTGGTGGGACACCACCCTGTTGGAACATCAACCTATTCGCAATGTACCGCCGATCATTCAGATTTACAATTATGGCTGTAAATACATTTCACCGGACAAATTTACAGGTACGGAAAAAGGACCAACTAAATGATCGCCAAAAATACCAGCCCAAATATTTAATTTTTGTGGCTGCTGTGTATGAACCTCATGACAAATTCTGGGATTAGAATTGGACCAATATCGGCAGTTATGACGATTTACTACGCCATTTAAAAAAAGAAACATTCGTCGGAAGAGCAAGTGTTGAATAGAAAATGTTCATCGTTTATAATTCGTTCACTCATATCTTCACAAAATTGTAATCGCCGATCAAAATCGTCTTCATTAAGTTTTTGTACCAGGTGAATTTTATACGGATGAAAACTATGGGCCTTTAGAATCCGTTGGACAGTACGTCGACTAACACCACACACAGTCTCCAATTTTCGGGCACTTAACCTAGGATCTACATAAACTTGCCCTAAAACCCCCACTTCTATTGCTTCGTTCGTTATGGGATTTTCAATGTTGCGTTTTTTATTGGCGACTGACCCAGTTTCCCGAAATTTAGCTACAAGTTCTAGAACATATTTTCGATCCAAGTTACTGTTCTCATGTCGCTCATTAAATATTTCTGCTCTTCTATTAGCGCACTGATTATTTCCGAAAAATATTTCGATAATTTCAACTCTTTCTGCTGTAGAATATACCATGGTTAATTTATGTAATAAAGCGTTACAAGTTATTTTAGCAACAAAGTTTGGACAAATCAATCGCAAACTATGTACTAAATTCCTATTTAAAATAAGTAGTAGTTGTTTCCTTATCTTTCTTCAAGAAATAACTTTTTTGCCACAAAAAACGCTCCAATAGCTATTTTCAACAACAAAATGATGAACAAACCATGGGCGAAGTGAAGAAAAGCATTTACTTATTAAGTAAATTCTTATAGTCAAATTTCTTCTGAAAGTAGTACAAACTAATCTGATGTACCTGTTAAAGTCTACTTTACGCTTTAAATCAATAAATCTTCAAAACTACTGAACTGAAGCTAATGTATTTTACATCATTATAAAGGGAATTGAAAGACCTTTAAAATAAGGTATCACTCGACCCCCCTTTCCATTTAAGATTTTAGGGTTGGTGTCACCCCCGCCCAGGGGGCTGCACGTGGTAACGTAATTTTTTTCCAAAACAAAATCGACGGGTCTGAGCGTTTTTCCACAAAAAACTGAGCTGCCAGTAAATGCGTCTGTTTCGTTTTCGATGCGCCACCCTGTATATCTATATACATTGCACAAAAAACGATTTCAGATTCAAATGAGGCAGCTTAATGCAAAAAAATTGCACAACATGCGCCACCTAACTGTGTAACTTGAAACTGTCAGAACTTCAAGAAGAGGGGGAAATTCCATTTGTCCCCACTCCATTGACTACGGGATCGAAAAATCTTTGTAGTCGACATGACCTCTGTATGACGTGGATATGACGTCTAACTGAGGTCGATATGACAGTCGCTCGCAAAAATAATCACGCCGTGTAACCAAATGATCCTGATAAATTGAGGATATGACAACGACGACAGTAGATAGGGTTTGTATGTTCTTTGATGCCCTTGAGCGCCGACCGTCGGTGCCAAACGACCTTGAAGTGTGACCTTGAATTTTCGAGTGACCTTGAAATGTGACCGTGAAATGTGACCTTGAGTTTCCGAGTGACCTTGAAGTGTGACCTTGAACATACCTATATGACCTCAAGCACTCTAGACCTTGAGTGGGTGTGACCTTGTAGGAGTGAAGTACCTTGAGATGTAGAAGGGATGACCTTGGAAATATGTGCTTAAATTGTGGAACGCGCGGAGAGAAGTCAGTTGTTAGCAAACAGTGTGTAAGAAGCAATGAGTCAACAGAAATTTAAGTTGCCTACGGTGTGGGAAGGAAAGCCTGTGGCGGTGGTAAGACCATTTAAAATAAAGTCTTCCACTCAAGAAGAAGAAAATTGAGATGATGATCGATGGCTCATGGATACCACACCACCTCACCAGCTGACGGGATCCAGGACGCCCATGGACACTACACCGGTTCGGCGGGATGGATTCCGAAGATATGGACCCAGGAACCCTGCTCCGGAAGTGCCAACGGAAGAAAATTGGGATGATGATCCACCTTCTGAAACGGGATCCAGGACGCCCATGGACACTACACCGGTTCGGCGGGATGGATTCCGAAGATATGGACCCAGGAACCCTGCTCCGGAAGTACCAGCGGAAGAAAATTAGGATGATGATCCACCTTCTGAAACTTACATCCCTAATGTAGAAAATAGACCCCTTATTAGGGATGTACCTCCAGGCATGTCACGTAATGCGAGACTGAGATGGAGGCTGCAGGAAAGAAATAGAATCCGCCAACTGCAGAGCAATGAAGGAAGCAGAGGTGCAGAGAGTGGATATATTGCTAGCAGACGGAAGCAGAGTTGAAGAGGGTGGAAACAATGTTGGCAGAAGACAAACTCAGTGGGGCGGTCAACGAGTGCACCAACAAAAGTAATAAATGCAATAAAGGTGACCATATCAATATAATTCCAAAGACCGTATCCTTCAACGAAACCAAAAACAAAGTATATACCATGTATGCATGGCAATATGCGTACAAAGAAGCACGAGGTAGTAGCTGGGAGGTAGCAGATAGATGTAGGTTTCAAAGGCGAGTGCAATCTACGTGACACTAGATTAAAGACAAAAAGTGTTTACAGAAAGGTTTGAAAATGTAAATTAGTGAAGTGAAGGTATGTCTGTGATATGCATAAGATTAGTATGAAGTTAGATTTTGTAAGTTTTAACTGTAAAATAAAATTGTAATGTGATATAAAGAAAAAAGGGAAAACCCACGCTTAAAATAGTGAAGTTTGGAGTGCACGTATTGCAATCGAGATTAATAGAATCAAACGATTCAATGTCGATGCAGTGTGATTGTACAAATGAAAAGATATTCTGTAATTTGTGTAAATATTCCTATAAATACATATTGATAACCATTTACATGCTGACGACTCATTGAATAAAAAAAGCTAATATGTTTTGATAATTGTTTTATTTAAAAAAATTATGACATGATAAATTTCTTATACAAATAAAATACGTTGGATAGTGCACACATGGTGATAGGCTTGGAGTGATAGAAACATGCAGTGCTAGCGGGTTCAAATTCGATGACGGGTTTGCGGGAAAACCGTCTCAAGTAGTTTGCTTTTTCGATTCCTTTGACGAAAATTCGATCTGCATGCTTCGTTAAGTCATCCATAATTTTTGGAAAGGTATGTAGTGGAGTAAAACCAGAGTTCCAATTTATACAGTGATGAAGCTGCATCAACCAAGTAGCTTGTGTTTGTAAGTCCGGTGGGAGCAGATCCAGTGCAAAAGGGGGCTTGAAGACATAGTCACATATTTGTTGTCCATCATACCCAGCAACTTCTTTAACAATAAATTTATTATGTTCGATTTTGAATCCTTGCACATCCAAAACAAGATTCATATTCGCAAAACAGCAAAGTGATGGAAAACACACTGTTGCAAGCAATATGATCCAATGTCTTAACTGTTCAAGTTTAGAGACGTATCGCTCAAGAGCTTTGTAGTAAACGAGCTTCATAATAAAACTGACCAGGAAATGTGGGAAATGAGGTTTTTATAGACTCAAGTTTAACGTTGTTTAACGATTTTTGTCAAAGGGTTGTAATAAAAAAGACGATCATGGAGAATAAGGCAATAAGCGGACGAGTTTGGCAGTATATTTTCACTTGGTTTTTTCAACAAAATGTCGTCTCACGTGTAATATTTTTAACTTGTTCGGATGGATTGATATTTTTAAAATTTAACGAAGGTATCTGTCGTTTTTCAACAAGCCCAATGTCCCCGTCCTTTTGTTTTTATACTAATTATAAGTTCGTTCTTCTCTACGTTCGTTTTGAAACACCTTGTGGCTGCAACCTCACCGACGAAATCCTGATGAAGGCTCCATAGAGAATGCCGAAAGCTTGATTTTATCGTCAAAAGAGTCAACTTAAGCGTAAAAGATTTGCCAATTTCCCAATTAACAATTAATTGTATTTTGTACACCAACTAATTGATACACCTGCATATCAAGAGTATCTTGAAGGCTTTCACCCTGTACCTCGAAAATATGTTGATGAGTCAATTCGTGGGAACGAGCGCGAGTTTGATTGTTATTATGGATTAACACATGATATTGTTTCTGACAAATTTCAACTCGGTAAAAGTTCGGTTACGCTAGACGGAGCAAATATCGTGGTGGAAAATGTAACATATCCTGGCACACCTGAATTATATGAACTGCTTTCAAAAAAGAACCAATTGGTTATAAGCAGAGTGATCTAGATCAGTGTATGGATATACTACGTCACACAAATGCATATCGCAGAAATTTTGAACCTAATACTCAAATACGGGGTAGTACGTCCTACAAATATCGAAATATAATTCGACCATACTTACATCAGCATAACATTCTAAAGCAGCAGGGCATACTCAGATCCGGCTCCTTTGAGAAACCTCCACCTCCTAAGAGTCAGTTACGACGAACACACTCATTCAAACATACAGGTCAAGGAATGTTCCACTTATCAAATAAACCAATCGACTACATCTATTTTGATGATCCAAATGAATTGGTTGCTCGTTTACGTCTGTTGTTAGCTTCACAGTATGCTGGTAATCATGGACATCGTAACGAGATTATGTCTATAATTGAGGAGTTACGTGAATTAAAAATTATAAAATGAGAAATGAATTTGTAACGTAATATTACTTTATTTACATTGCTGCAGTTGTAGGATCAAGATGCCAATTGATAAATTTGGAAGACATATGCTCCGCTCAAAAAAGACGGACACTGCTGCAATCTTCGGTACTTTTCTAAGATCCAACCTATCCAGCGTATGTGTGGTACCCACTTATTCCTCCACATCCAGCGAGCAGTTTTACACATTTAACGACAATAGCAAGGACTATATCGTTCCTGTGACAGGGATTGTTGATAGTATAAATTTTCCGCCAAAAGTAAGAGTGACAATTGGTTTAAATAGTCTCACCGACAACACACCTCTCACGAAAGGTGATATTCTCCATTTCTTCACATCTAAAGAACCCCGACCAGAGCAGCTTATAGCAAATATTGTAATGCTCTGTCCATTGATACAACAATGATCGACTTTAAAAAGCAGGTTGTTGAAGAACTGCATAAACCAGCTCGACGAAATTATAGACGTCGGCGCGTTATTCTGAATGGGTCAACGATCTCCTGCAGGCAGATTTGGTGGAAATGCTTCCGTATCAGAAAGTGAACAAAGGATTCCGATATATTTTAATTGTCATCAACGTTTTTAGTAAATTTGTGTGGGCAGAACCAGTTAAACCAAAAACCGGAAAAGATGTTACAACTGCAATGAGAGCGATTCTGTCGCACATGAAGTCAATTCCAAAAAATTTACAAACAGACTTGGGTAAAGAATTCTACAATAGTGATTTTACGAAGTTAATCGAAGAGTACAAAATTAATCATTACAGCACCTACTTATCGACCAAAGCAAGTGTAGTTGAAAGGGTGAATCGGACTTTAAAGAATCGTATGTGGAAGCAGTTCAGCCTTCAGGGATCGTACAAATTGCTAGATATCCTATCGTCAGTCGTTGACGGGTATAATAACACCAAACACAGTACAATTGGAATCAAACCCAAAGACGTAAACAAACGTACAGAAAAAACATTATTGAATACGGTTTATACACATTTGAAAACGGTAGATCCAAAGGGTGTAAAATATCAAACTGGAAATCACGTCCACATAAGCAAACATAGAACAGCATTTGCTAAAGGATACACTCCTAATTGGTCCAATGAAATTTTTACAATTCGTAAAGTACAGTATACCAATCCTACATCATACTTATTTGCAGATTGGCGTGATGACGAGATATTAGGTGAATTTTATGCTGAAGAGCTTCAAAAAGTCAAGTATCCAAACATCTATTTTGTGGAGAAAGTGGTTCGACGTAAAGGCAATAAAGTGCTAGTGAAGTACTTAGGACTGGATAGCAGCTATAATTCGTGGATTAAAAAAAAGTGATTTACTTGTATGACAAATGTACCTCTATTTTCTCTAATGATCTCTATAGCAAACTTTTTTCAATAAAACACTCTACGTAATATAAGGTTTTTATTACAAATATACTGAGAATAGTTAGGATAAGTAATTTGAATAAAAGTTCAGTGTTGGAGCTTTGTTGAATTCCTTCAAGTTTGGATATTGGTATGCCAGTTCCATAGCAGTCCTGATGTTCTCCGAATGCGTTACTCCACCGATCTTCAATTTTGATGGTTTGAAAATCTGGAAATCTATCAAAGCTGATACAGAAGGAGTTACCTTGGATCGGATGGAAAATATCATCACTGAAGAAAAAATTGGTTATAATGCCTTCTTGATTCAATACTTCATACCAATCTTCTTCATTAAACGTAACGCCCTCGGTTTTTAAACCCTTGATATTGATTACAGGTTGGAAGCTCCATTGATATGCTCGCCCAATCGTGATTCATTTTGATTTAGATGGATTTACATGATAGCGTTGCTCCTGGATGACAATTAACGGTGGCTGAGCTACACCACTTTGTACAGATCGTACCCCCTTGTCGTTCTGCACATTTGTAACATGTTTGACACCACCGGCACTACTCATGTTGTAACACTATGTGAAATGTAGAAGACTGGTATGTGATGCTGAATAGCTACTTTTATACAGTGTCGATACTCCCTCCACTCACAAACACTCCCCTCCCAAAAATTGGCTCAGATGCAATGGAAAATGGTACTACCATTCATGAAGATATATTTATTTATGATATATTTCTGTCATACAACACAGAAAGAATTATTGCGTTTTGGATAAATCGCATAAGACACTCAAACATGCAACATAATCTTCAAATTTGGTGGATGGCCATTTCACACCGCATGGTCTATAACTCCATCCTAGTGAATTATCTCCAATATTACCTTTGGCTACGTTTTTCTTTAACCATTTAAATACAGTACAATGTCTTATCTTATTTTCTATATCAAATACAAATTTAATATCATGCTGCTGTATCACATCGATTAGACTCTTCAGTGATGCACAATCAGCCAGATATACAATTTTACATATGGTTTCATCGATATGGGATACACTGTCTTTATATCTCTTAGTAATATTTTCTACAGGATGTGGTTTATCTACATCTTCATAGTTACTGTCAGATAACAACTTACACAAATAGTATTGTTCATACGCTGATGGTGTGCAGTGCATGTTTGCCAGCAGGTCTCCAAATTCTTTGCTCCTTAAAACCTCACAACCTCTATCCTTTACACTTTGTAGCGTTTCCTGTACCACCCAGTCAAGATGTTTCTTGCTTGTTATTAAACTGGAAAGCACATCGGGATAGCAACTATCTGCATTTAAAATCCAGTTGAATACTTCGTCGGGTACTGTAATTTCCTCCAGTACAAAACTCAGCACTGGAAATTCTCGTTTTTCTGGATTTTGAGACACAAACTGTTGGAGCTGTTTTTTCAACACCTCTTCAGTTACATGACATAATTGCATGAACAGTGAATAGTTTGTCTTGGTACTCATCTTTAAAACTGAAGAAGGTGAGTGGGTAAAGCATATATTTATATTCTTGTCCCCACCACAAAGCTCAAATTTCTGATCATTTCATCTGATCACTAGTCAACTCACTGGCTTCGTTCATTAGGCGCAGCAAGAGGTCCAACCACTCTTCGTCCGACATGTTATGAAAGGTGATATCTTGATGACCCCAAGCTAATGTCTTTGTTGAGTTTGGTATCAAGAAACGTTTATCGTCCATACTGATTAATGCCACTTTTCTTATATAATTTGTATATATATTGTGCGACTCCGATTTAAATACATAAATCGTACAGTAAACAGATGTCCATTTCTCCTCAACAATATCCTTATAATGTAACAAATGTAATTGATGTTTCACACATTTGGCTCGTTTAGCCACTTGATCTACAGCATCGATACAGTATGCTTTGGGACCTGTACCATAAAAGGCAGACAGTACCTTGCCACCATATTCGTCTTTCATCTTACCCAACTCTGACGCTGTTCGAGGCATGTTATGTGGGTTGTCAGCATCATAATTGGATGTGTCAAAGTAATGCATGTGTGATTTCATGTCTTCATAAAAAATAACGGGTTCAACATGTACTATTAACGAATCAGTGTCCGTGTATGCTAACGACACCTTATCACTATATTGGTGTTTCAGAAAGTTATAGAAAAAGTCATATATTACCGTTTGAAAGTTATAGAAAAAGTCATATATTACCGTTTTTGAGACATCTAAAATACAAAATCCAACATATGTGGGACGGCAATAATCAATCATTGTTTTTTTCTCCATTTGAATAGCTACTAAGTTTTCAGAAAATATTCTGTGTTCTTTAAAAGTTGGTTTACTAATATAATTTTCAGCAGCTATTCTGTGTTTCGATTTTTCAAATTGAGTCGCTAATTTGATATCGACTCTGTTCTCCATGTTTTCAATCGTTTTGCCAAATATACAATTGATCATTAGTTTGAACAAATGTCTTTCAAACGGATTCAGTGCTGCATTTCTAAGTGCCGTGTTTAACAGTATATAGGACTTTAACCACGCTGCTTGTCTGAATTTGATACCTCTATGAATTTTCGTCAAGATAATACCATGTTTCAAACATTGTTTTAGATTACGATAATGGATAATGTAGCGCCCTTTGTTGTCTAAATTTGGAATTAATTTTGAGCTTTGACTGTTGGGTGGTTTAAAATTTTCTGGACAAAATGGTAAATCATTGAAATAATCATGAAGCTCATTCGGTATTGATAAATCAACTTCTAATGCATATCCAATATCCGATGTATTTGAAATTTGTGTAATTGTTTCTTTAATCCTATCCATCTCATGTTGCATTAACCAAGCAAAATGACCAGTCGGTAGGTACTGCTGCATAGATTATCCATACAAATTCGACACATCAAGGTACATTAAGTACGATGATGTCTTTGATGGATCGTAATGAGGTAAAAATTTATTGTTCGCCTCGACTTTCCGTGAGGTACACGTGCTGACTCCTCCGCGGATCTCCTTTTTAAAAAATGTACCATATCCACATCTGTAAGCAGCTCTAACTCTACTTTAGTATATCGTAGCATTGCATCCCAACTCAAACCAGGGGCTGTAAAATAGTGAGCTGGATCCAGCTTGTACGTTTTTAAACACAAATCTCTAAAATTTTCAAAGATATCTGTTAAAAGAAAAACATCAGAAGTCAAGTAAAAGTCCGAGTATTCCCCCAAATTTTTACACCCCATTATTTCCCAAACATGATCCTCGTCTGCAATGTGTTCAACACGTATTTCGTCATAAAAGTCTTGTTGGGATGGTAAACATGTTTCATTGTGTTTATCAAATGTTTTAAGATATGTATAGGGAAATATACCTTTACATCTCATGTAGGAGAATCTTTCGTTCTCGGGAAACACTTTTCGTACTGTCCGACATTGCTCTGCGCTTAAAAAGGATGCCAAAGTTTCTAATTTTGACGAAAGAAACTGATATGAATCGACAAATCTCATTTGCAAAAATACGGTTTTTTGTTTTCCCTCTTAGTAGATGGTCTATGGGGATTCGGTCTCAAAACTTCCAAAATCCGCCACCAGAGGCGCTGGCGTCGCGCGCCATTGACAGGTTGTTGGACGGAATCTGTATTCATGAGTTGGGGATTCCGCCGCTAGATGGCGCTGTCAAACCAAACGGAATCTGTGTGTCATTGGACACCTGTCATGCGTCATTGGGCATCTCACGCATAGATGGCGTTACACGTCATCTGTCATACGTCATTGGACACCTGTCATTGATGGGTTGAGCATCTCGCGCATAAATGGCGTAGATTTGTTTGGCGGTGTACAAACCTAACGGAATCTATGCGTCATTGGACAGCTGCCATTGATGGGTTGGGCATCTCGCGCATAGATGGCGCCGATGTCGCACCTGTCTGGTGTTGGCGTGGATTACGGGGGGCAACGTGTATACAGGGGTGCATCGAAAAATAGCGGATCGATGGACCGACGGTATATCGTTAAATCGTATATAGCAAGGCGTGACCTAAATAGCGTGGTGGGCTCCTCTGGTCGGTCGGTCGGTCGGTCAGAATGTCTCATAACCTGTATACGATGTACTGTTATTATTATACAGGATGATACCGTTCAAAATGAAAATAGTATAATGGATATTTTATTGAAACATATAGTATATATAACAATAAGGTTGATTGGTGTGTGTGTGTGTGCCATGTTTTGAATACCCGCGCTTGAACAACTTGCAACAAGAAATTCCGACAATATTATTTCGCAAACCAGAGGTATTTTCAATAAAACTACATATCAGGGAGTACTTTAGATGTTGATACTAATCGACTCAAATCATTGTTCGACAACTGATTTGGTTCATGACAGACAAGAATCAAATTATGTATTTCACGGTTCAGTTCTGGTTGTTTTTTAATTTTTTCCCTAAACTTCAGGTAACCCAGGAAATATGTCTCTTATCCGTCCTCTGTTCAACACATCAGTAAAATCGTTAGAAAATTCTATATATGACATATTATTATAAAAGGTATAGGACCGTCCTGCGTTTGATTGAAAAATAGCATTGATTCGAGCCCTATCGGGTATATCAATTGAAAAATTATCAAGAAATTTAATGGTAGGGAATGATGCTGAGAAATAGTTGTTTGGAGACACAATGGTAATCAAGTCACCGTTTGTTGATTGGAAAATATGTTGTAAAGTGTATTGACGTAATTCTGTAGGAACATAATCGACAAGAAGTTCAGGCTGAGATGGGATAATCATTTCGTTTAAGTCTAGTTTCCATATAAACATATCATGTGCAATATATAATCGGTAATTTGAAAACTCTGGAGCAATAGCTAAAAACATAAAATCTGGAATAATATCACACAAATTTTTGAGGATCGGCTGCTTACGAGTTGTAGATCTTATAGTTGTTGTTGTTTTTGGTATTGCTGATGCGGTGGTAGACGTTGGGATTGAATCATATTTGTTTTTTCTTCCATATAGATATTGTACTGCATTTATATCATCAACATCTAGACCACGAATCTCATGCTGATAGAAGGCAAACATAATAGCATTCGGAGAAGCACTATGTGCTATGCCGAGAGCATGTCCAATTTCATGAACCAACACCTGATAGAGAATGATGTCAAAAATCTCAGATAGCAAATATAAATTCGTTTACCCCCCAATCAAAATCTTGACTGAAAAAAAATTAGGCAGCAAATATACAATAATCATACACGAATTTACTATATTTCTAAATTTCTACTCTCATGTGCAACTTGTAATTGGAATTTCCGCCGGACAAACGATACATTCATGTATTACTAAGAAATTATATAAAAAATACTGCAACCGCAATTAATGTTGTTTTCTCGATAAAAATGGTACTGAGAATATGATGCATATAATATGCATATTTACGATACAATTATCTCATGCACGCGTGTGTTATCTCAACCACGTATTTATATTTAGCGAGCGCATGCAATAGTCATCATTGTTTCACACTTAACGCACAACGCTGCAAGCTGGAACAACGGCCGCAGTACAATAGTGCTTCGAGAGAGACGAGATAGCGAAAATTTTAAAAAAAGTAAGTGCTATTTTATTTAATATTTTTCTTTTTTATGTCTCTAAGTGCAACTGTTTTTTCGTGTTATGCTTCAAAATAGTTAGACGACTCAATTTTTTTATAGATGGATTTATCAAAAATTAATGCTGCGTCTTCGATTGTAGACCGCAAACCTATCAGAAAATTAAAGGACCTACCAGTCGGGACACCATTTGCAATCCAAGCAGCTAAAGTGGTCAAGTCGAAATTTGGGGAAGCCGTGCTACTAGATTTAGGACCGGAAGTGCTATTTCTACCACAGCGGGTGACGGAAACGTACCAGCCGGTCATCGACGAACTTTTTCACGGAAAATACTCGATCATCTTCCAAGGGGAAGTGGACGTAGGGAAAAGCCGACCGCTAGCATCATTCAAAATAGTGGAAAATTAACAAAGCAGAGAACAGGAGGAGGAGGACAGGGTGAGCATTTTTATATATTTTTGAGTAATGTGTTTGCTTGAAAAAAAAAATGTCGTCTTTTCAAATGTCTTCAAATAAGGTTAAAAGATCATCAAACAAACAGACGGTGTTCTACTATCAATTGTTAGTCTACGGAAAATTTTATTTGATAATTTTACAATCAGAGACGCGGAAGTGTGGCTGAAACGAATAGAAAAACAAATTAGATTATGTAAACGGGTAATTCGTAGTAGAAGGCAAAATAAATTATCTGTAGGGACCTGTAGAAAAGTAGAAACAAATTTGGGGCATTTTAAACATTTTAGAAAGTTGATTTTAACTAGACATATTGGGGCAGGACTTCACTTAACATTGGGTCAGAGGGTTAGATGGGAAAATGTAGAATCGAGCTTTCAAAGTAGAATAAAAACCGGTTCCATAGCTAATTTGCGTCATAAGGACTTGAATCAATTTTTAGCAGATTGTGTAGTTGTTTTTAAAAGGAAAATTAGGAATATTTTGAACACCCATTGTGCGCTCAAAGTAAATACAACATTTTGCGGGGAGTTTATTAGGAAATCGGGGGATAATGAAATTTTGGGAATTAAATATATTAATACTAAAAATCATATTATTGATACATCAACTCAAATAGACGAGTGGTTTAAGATATATGTGAAAGATAAACTTTTAAACGAATTATCGGAATTTGCTGAAAAAGATTCGGGATTTGCGTTAAATAAAATTATTTCCTTAGTTGTTAATATCAGTAAATATCAATTGGGAAACGGTTCATCTTATATTAGACTACCAGAACCGATTATAAGGAAAAATGCTTGTATAAACATTAAAAATATAGATCAAAATTGCTTTTACTGGGCCATTGTAAGCGCTCTTCGGACTCCTAGCAATAAAAGACATGCAGAACTAACCTCCTCATATCCACACTTTACTGACGTTTTACAAACAGAAAATTTAGATAGTCCTATGCTGCTAACAAAAATTTCAAAATTTGAAAAGATGAATAACATTTCAGTCAATGTTTACGCTTTAGAATTGATCGAAACAGAAAAAAAATCATTTTACATAGTAGTACCAGCAAGATTAACGGAAAATAAACGGGATACGCATGTTAATTTACTTTTAGCTCAAAATAAATATTATCCGCGTAAATGAAGATAATGATTCAATCGATGAAATTAAATATCACTATTGTTGGATTAAAAATCTTTCGCGTCTTATTAGTAGCCAGTTAAATAAACATCGTGAGAAAAAATTTATTTGCGATAGATGTCTGAACTATTTCCATCAGCAAAATAAATTAGTTGAACATGAAAAACTGTGTTCTAAATTTAATAAATATAAAATTAACCTTCCTAAAGAGAGCTGCGTTGAATTTAAAAACTTTACATACCAACAAAATACTCCTTTTGTTGTTTATGCAGATTTTGAATGTCAATTAGAAAATCATAAAGAAAGTAGCGTCGTAAATTTAACTAAAACCATAAAATATCAAAAACACGTTCCGTATAGTGCTGGTTTCTATGTAAAATGCAGCTATGATGATAGCCTTTCTTATTTCGAGAGCTTTCGAGGTGCAGATTGTATGGATTGGTTTGCAAATCGTATGGCTGGTGTTGCGCAATTTGTAAACTCAAAAATAAAAACAAGCGTACCTATGATTGAAAAATTAGACACATGTAAGGCAACATCATGTCATATTTGCGGTAAGAGATTTTCAAAAACAAAAAAAGACATAATCGTTAGAGATCACAACCATTTCAGTGGAGAGTTCAGAGGTTACGCACACCAAGCATGCAATCTGAACTTTAGAAAATTGTTTGTTGTGCCGGTTATATTCCATAATTTAAGTGGGTACGATAGTCACTTTATGATTTCGAATTTATGTAAAAAAGGTCGCTTAAGTCTACTTCCCATCAACAAAGATAAATACATCTCCTTTACGCTGCACTCAGATGAAAATAACATTAAATTGCGGTTTATAGACTCTTTTCGATTTATGGGGGCGTCTCTTGATGAATTAGCTTCAATTTTAGCAGTATCAGAAAAGAAAATTTTACAAAGGGAATTTCAAAATTTAGATGAAGATAAATTCAAATTATTAACACAGAAAGGAGTTTTCTGTTACGATTACATTGATTCGTTGAAAAAATTAAATGAAACGACTTTGCCCCCAATTGAAAAATTTTACAATAAATTAAACGATGAAAGTGTAAGTGACGAGAAGTATGCTCATGCGCAATCTGTTTGGCAACAGTTTAACATTAAAACATTAGGAGAGTATTCTGATATATATTTAAAAACAGATATTCTGCTTCTTGCCGACGTTTTTGAGCAATTGCGTAAAAAATGTTTCTCCACCTATGGTCTGGATCCTGCGTGGTACTATACAATGCCCGGATATACGTGGGACTGTATGCTCAAATACACTGGGTGTAAGTTAGAACTACTAAAGGATCTAGATATGGTGATGTTTTACGAAAATGCTATAAGAGGTGGAATTTCGGTGTGTAGCAACCGATTTTCGGAGGCCAACAATAAATATATGCCCGAATATGATCCTGAAAAGCCGTCCAAGTACCTTATGTACCTGGATGTGAATAGCTTATATGGGAAGGCTATGCAGCAACCCTTACCCTACGGAGGGTTCAAATGGGTAGATGATGTAACATCGTTTGATGTGATGTCAATACCCGACGACTCTGACGTAGGGTACGTGCTACAAGTCGATCTATCGTACCCACAAGAACTGCACGATAAACACAAAGATTTTCCGTTTGCGGCAGAACGTAGCGTACCACCCAGCGACGGCGGGGTAAAATTGCCGAAATTAATGGCAACACTTACGGATAAAAAGAGTACACGGTTCACTATAAAATTTAAAACAAATGCTAGCTAATGGGTTAAAGTTAACGAAAATCCATAAAATTTTACAATTTAAACAAGCAGCCTGGCTGAAACCCTACATCGAGTTGAATACTCGATGTAGAGCTGCAGCCCGGAATGATTTCGAAAAAAATCTTTTTAAATTAATGAATAATGCAGTATTCGGTAAGACCATGGAAAATATACGTAAGCACCGCGTATGTAAAATCGTTAAATCTTGGGGTGGTCGCTATGGGGCAGCAAACTTGATTTCGAGTTTTCGGTTCCACAGTCGCACAATTTTAGAGGAAAATCTGGTGGTTATCGAATTGAACAAGGCTGAAATAACGTTTAACAAACCTCTGTATGTAGGGCAGGCAATTCTAGACCTATCGAAACTAGTCATGTACGATTTTCATTACACCTATATGCTACCAAAAATGGGTGCAGAAAGGTGTAAGCTCATGTACATGGACACAGACAGTTTTATCTACGAATTGCAATGTGAGGATGCATATGAGGAGATCATTAAAGCTGATTCCAGTAAATTTGATACTTCGGATTATCCTGAAAATAACATATATAAAATACTGCGTAAGAACAAAAAGGTGCCGGGTCTAATGAAAGATGAAAATAACGGTAAAATTATGACACATTTTGTTGGACTTCGAAGCAAAATGTATAGTTACAAGGTGCAGGGTGGGAAGGTGGTTAAAAATCTAAAGGGGTTAAGTACAATGTTGTTAAAAATAAAATTGCATTTGAGGATTATGTTGAATGTTTGAAAGAATTTAAGGAAAAAACAGCTACACAACGCTGTATCAGGTCGTATGCACACAACGTATATTCTGTTGAACAGTCAAAAATTAGTTTAAGTCCGTATGACGACAAACGTTATTTAATTCCGAACAGTTTTGACACACTTCCGTGGGGGCATTACAGTATCTTATAATAGCGTTTTTTTTTTGTTATAGATGAATGCCCCAACATTATCAGAGTTAGCTGTTAGAAAAATTTGCGAATCAATAACATCATCAGCAGTAGAATTCATGGAGCAGTCTCCACTACCATGGAAATTAACTACGGAAATTGTGAAACAATTTCCTTTATATAAATGGCACGCTATGATTAAAGAAGCCAAAAATGATCTTGATTCTTCATATACAGGAATTAACTTTATTAGATGTCACAAAGAAATAGATCCAAATTTAATTCACACTATATTAGGAAAATCAGATTGGGGTTATGTTTTTGAAGATTATTCTAGTTACTGTCTATGGACAAGTGGATATTGGCTGGACCAATATTACCTACACGTATGTAAAAATTGTTTATCTAAATTTAAAGAAATACATAAAACTTTAAATAAACGTTTATTTGCCTGCTATGACCATTCTCACGAGGTTCACGATGCACATGACATTATTTTGAACGTATACCAAAAAAAGTATAATTGGTGTCACAGCTGCTTTAAAAGCGTAGTGTTTGAACTAAAAGACCAGGAATCTTGCAGAGATGCCTTACATGATAGGTCTAGAAATAACATCCGAATCCGATTTGATGAATCTGATGTAGACAGCGATATTGAGTTTTAAAAAAAAAACATCACAGCAAACAAATTACAAAAAAATATATAAAAAGCGTTCATCCGTCCTCCAGTTTCTCTCTATCTATTGTACTAACATTTATATATATATTTTTTTTCAAACATGTATGTAGTACTAACATTTATATATATATATATTTTTTCAAACATGTATGTAATTAGATTTAATAATGAATATTTATAAAAAGATGTTTTATTGATTTCGTTAGATTTTTCTAGTAAGAAGAGTTCACAACAACAACAACAACAAGATGTCCTGATAGCTTGAGTCGTCAGAGGTGTGCAACATCAGAAGCAATGTTAGTGCGTGGTTGGAGTTCAAAACTTAGCGTGTTCAAAAACAAAAAAAAAAAACACGCACACACATAATACTAACATTACTTCTGATGTTGTGGCGCGGTTCTTCGGGCTATCAAGACATCTTTTTGGTATTTTTGAACAAAGTGTGCACGTCACGTGCGTCACGTATCACGTCACGTGCGTCACGTATCACGTCACGTGCGTCACGTATCACGTCACGTGCGTCACGTGTCACGTCACGTGCGTCACGTGTCACGTCACGTACGTCACGTGTCACGTCACGTCACGTGTCACGTTACGTGACGTATATCATAATGAAACGACAGATATGCATTTTTACAAAAACTTTATTAAAATCGTTCAAGATCATTAGCGATCCTATGTCTATAGAAAAATATATGTTGTCCTAACGCTATATGTTGTAAAGTACAGCCTACGAGCTTAAATGTATACAATTTTGAATAGCATCTGAAAACGTATAATTTTGATCATTAAAACTAGCTCGAACAATCTTAAGCGCATTATAATAATAGCTTGGAAATTCAACAGTTTCTAGCATAGACATATACGGTACTAAAAGTTCATTATTTGCTTCTAAAAGAGCGTTCACGTCCATTTCTGAGAGGTAGAAACTAATGTTGTGCTTGGTTATTTCGAGAATTTTCGTACTATCATAGATTAGTCGTCGAATTCTGCAATAGTCACCGCACTCGATTTCGACAGGATCATACTTGTCAGGAAGGTTCTTCTCCTCCTCCTGCTCCTCCGTCTCCTTCACCGTTACCACATTGAGCTGGGTGATTAATTGTTCCCACTCATAGGAACTGAAAGATAGTTTCAACCGTGATGAGTTCCACACAATTACAGCAGGAGTAAATGATCTCGCTGGGCTTAGACCGCATCCAATTTGGTATGATCCATTTGGAAACTGCGTGTACAGCAGATAATGGTCCTCGTTCTTGGCCGCTTCTTCGTACCTTTCCAGAATAGCATCCAGCTCACGGTCGTAGTTTACAGATGATTCGTGTGAGCTGCTGGTGGTGAGGTCAAACTCGCTGCAACTTGAACCACTACCACTGGTATCCATTTTTTTTTTTACTAGCTGCCTGACTGACTGACTGACTGACTGCAACCGACTGAGAACTCACTTTTAGCAGAAACCCCCCCACCCCATACACCTAGACGATCGCATCATTGTCAATCCAACTATTATGTTTTGCATCAAGGCCAAGCCATTTGACGTACATTTTTTTACCTTTACGACGTAAAACTTTTTCAACTAAATAAACATCTGGATTGGCTGTTTTCTGTAATTCTTCGTCATAAAAGGCTCCTTTGATCGGTGCACCTTGCATATCTTCGAGCATGTACGTTGCAGGGTTGGTAATATTAATTTTAGTAACTTTAAATAATTCCGTTGTCCAGCTTGGAACGTATCCCTTGTCGAATAGCATTTTGGTTTTGCTGATGCGTACAATGTCACCAACTTTAAACTTACGCGGCCCGCGATTTTAAATGAGTATATTTTCGATTTAAGATACATTTTCGTTTGGATTTATTAATTTGTGATGGTTTACATCCGATGGTTTGATGACGTGTTCCATTGTATTCATTGGTACTGCTTTGTAATATCAAATCCATTTATACGATCCATTAAGCTAAAGTATTTGTAAGTTTATTTTTCAACGTCCTTATGGCTCTTTCAGCAATGCCGCTTTCTTGATGCTATATGTACTATAATGATTAATATCATGCTTCTCATTAAAGTTTGAAATTACTATTGTAAAATTCTTTACCTTGATCAGATTGTAGATTTTTCGGCCGTAAGTCCGTATGTGCGAGGATATCCGAAAACGCACGAGTTATCTCCTCACCCGTCTTTGTCTTTACGGTCTAGTCCACATAAACTTGGAAAAAGAATCGATTACGATGAGAATTAATTTGAAATTTTTATTTTGATGAGCATAAGGTCGCATTTCAGCCAAGTCCGTCTGCCATAAATCGTCTAAGCCTTTAATGATGGTACGTCGTCTTAGATAATTTTTTCGAG